>JAJQKJ010001655.1:0-141972 GCA_029574335.1 Rana kukunoris | reverse complement strand
TTTTCCGGGACGGGATACGCGGCGCATAGTTATACCTACATGGGGTTGGAATATCCTATGTTAGGTATAGACGTCGTCATCGCGTCGGAAAAAAAAAAAAAAACGTCGCTTGCGTAAAACGTCATGAATGGGAATGTGACGTCATTGACGTTCATTCACAGATTTTGGAGCATGCGCACGGGGATGTTTTGACACTCGACGCATGCGCAGTACGTTGGCGGCGGGATCGCGCTTAGTTAGCATACTACACGCCCGTACCCGCCCAATTTGAATTCCGCCGGCTCATTTGCGATGCGCTGCCGCAACTTTAGGAGCAAGTGCTTCGTGAATGACAGCACTTGCTCCTAAAATTTCTGCAGCGCAACGCAAATTGAGACGTTTACTCCAGAGCAAAGATGCTCTGGACTACCTGAATCTGGCCCATAGTGTAGTTATTTGTTTTACTCCAGCTGAGCGCAGGGGGGTGTAACATCAGACGGCCTTATTGTTTACTACCAACCTTTACACGTTTAAATATTTTACTATAAACTTTTTGGGTTTGCCAAAATTTGACATTTTAGGAGTAAACTTTTTTTTTTTGTAAATTTTTTTTTTTTTATAAAAACTATTATGGATTATCCAAAACTTTTTTTTACAAAAATATAGAAAAAATAGTACAAAAAAACAAATTACAAAGTACAACAACGTAATTACTACAACAGTCTCCCAATGTCACCCCGGAACACGCCAAATTTGGAAGATGCACACATTCTGTGTGTGAGTGAGTGAGATGGCCCAAATGGGGATTTTATCCTGACCTCCCATGACAAATGTCCACATGTGCTATCTGGCATCATGGGTGATCAACGTATGAGGTTTGTGGGTGCAAACCCTTCCCTCTCACCTGCTTGAGAAGGGAGAAAGGGGGTGTACCCACAAAGCAAAGACAATCGATAACCTGTGATGGCAGATAGCACATGTGGACACACTGTGTGTGCATCTTCATCTTTTTTTGATTTTTTTTTTGCTTTTCAAAATGGGGGGGGGGCGGGGCAGGGGGATTTAGTCTTTGATACGGCCCATCATATCAATAATATTTTTATAATTTTGCTCAATTACAACCATTCTTTGCCTCATATTATCCATCTCTGTGCTACACTCCATAATTTGTTGTATGACAATTTCTGCACTTGCACGTGAAAAAAGTGGACTACTGGATGTGCTTGCAGCATCTTCATCCTCTAAAAAAAAAAAAAAAAAAAAATACATTAGTAATGTGCAGGCCTATCTACACCTCTTTATCCCTGTGAAGCTGCGGTGACACTGACCTGTTGTGCTACTAATCTCCACCTCCCCATCATCCACAACTTTGCCTTCTTCCACAATAAATCCTTCTTCTACAACTCCTCCTTCTTCAATAACTCCTCCTTCTTCAACAACTCCTCCTTCTTCAACAACTCCTCCTTCTTCAATAACTCCTCCTTCTTCTACAACTCCTCCTCCTTTTTCAATAACTCCTCCTTCTTCTTCACCAACTCCTTCTTCTTCTTCACCAACTCCTTCTTCTTCACCAACTCCTTCTTCTTCAACAACTCCTTCTTCTTCACCAACTCCTTCTTCTTCAACAACTCCTTCTTCTTCTTCTTCACCAACTCCTTCTTCTTCACCAACTCCTCCTTCTTCTTTAACAACTCCTTCTTCTTCTTCAATAACTCCTCCTTCTTCTTCCATAACTCCTTCTTCTTCACTAAATACTCCTTCCACATTTTCCTCTTCCTCATCTCTCCCTTCCACCACTCCTTCTTCTACCTGGTCCTCCTCCTCCACATGGCTAGATTTTTTCTTATGAGAGAGTTTGGGCCTCCTTGCCTCCTCAAATTGCTGTCCTGTTCTTTCCCCTAGAAATATCAGGAAACAAAAGGTATACTTATCAGCACACAGATATTGGAGGAGGGCATTAATAAATCATAATCATTGCGTCAAAGTGTGTTAAAAACTTTTGATTATTGGCTTCCGCCACCAAACCTTACCTTTGTTTTTATAATGACTTCTCCCAAGCTGTGATAATGACCCTTTTTAGCGAAGGGACACACATGGAAGCAGGGGCCGACTGACAACTCATGGGTCCCCCGGGGAATAGAATATTAGGGGCCCCAGGCTTACAAATGCCCACTAAGCCAGGTGGCAGTATAGAGGCGGGGCAGCTAAAATCTCAGTCAGTAGTTTCACGTCAAAAGCATGTAGGCTTTGGACATATCAGGGACAGTTGAGCAAAATATTCAGATTTTTACATACTGTCCCTGGTTTTAATGAGCCTGGCATCTCTGATGGGGCCCCCTAGGGGCATGGGGCCCTCGGGCAGTGCCCGAGTTCCTCAGTGGTCAGTCTGCCCCTGCATGGATGCCCCTCCCTAAAAATTAGGTGTCAGAGACTGTTAAAAATGAATCTCATTATGGGGGAGACACAGGTGCTCTTGAGTCCAGATGTGAATCCAGCTGCTTATTATCACTGTGTGAATGAATCCTGTTTGTCTTTTCACATTCTAATAAGTTAGGAAATCTACATTATTTTATCCACAATGTGTAATAACTTTTCTATAAAAGCCAAATAGCCATGTCCTGGTGTGCTGTTCCTAGGACATAGTATTTGTGTGAAACGAGGTGATGTAACGATGTTTCTAAAGAACGATCGTGCAAAACTTCTTTTTTTTCTTTTTTCTTATTAGGAAATATACAAAAAAATGTGTCCCAAAGTACAACCAGTCCAACAAGGCACATGCAGAAATATACATAGCAAACAATGATATCACACAATTGCAAACCACCCCCCCCCCCCAAAAAAAACACCTACTTTTATCCAGGATTTTCTTTATCTTCCGAAACTGGTGTGGCTCACGCAACTTCAAATCGGACCAGCGCTTGCGTAGCTGCTCTTTGGACCTGCTCACCCCAAAGATCTCAGTAAGCCTCTTCGCCACCTTGTCCATAATTTTGGCCTTACGGCGGTTCGGGGTGCTGTATGGGCCATAATCCCCATCATAATCCTTCCTGCGCAGGATGTGTACCATCTCCACCATCTCCTTAAAACTCATATTCGTGGCCTTGTACCGTTTGCTCCTTGAGCGGGACGTTCCTGGCTGTGTCCCTTCCTGATCCTCATGAGAAGATAATGCTCGCTCGTGTGACATTGCCATCTTTTCGTTTCACAGTGATAAGGGGCGTGGAAAAGAGGAAAAGTTCTGTCATGGGCGTGGATGAAGGCGGCTTTTCACGCATGCGCGGATGAATACGTCGTGTTTACACGGAGCTTACTCGCGTGGTAAAACGATGACATACACATATGCCGGTAACTTGCCATATGAGGCCCTGGATGTTGAAACATGTAATGGGGGAGTTAAAAGCGGGCGGAGACATTGCGAACGAAGAAGGCGTTGGTATATCTTTGCGCGGCCTATATAAGGATATCGACGTGATTACGTCGGTTACGCGGAGATTACTCGAGCGTACGCGAGGAGCTACAGAGACGAAGGTAAATTACAACATGGGATCAGCAGAGGCCTCTAAACTTTGAAACCCCATGGGGGGGGTGGGGGTTTGGGATGTTGTTAGGACCGTTTGCGCTATTTAGGTAGCTTGGGGCCCCCAATGCGAGTTTTGGCCAAAACTGCTTGGACACATCACTACATATATATATGACAATGCTCTACCTCTTTATTTTTGTCTTGTGTATTCACATCATGCATGTATTGTTCTGTATTGGTTGGACAGAGGTAATTAGGTAGTGTATTAGCTCATCAATGCTGTGTGAGGGGCATGATATCTACACATGAAATAGTGCCTTGATGATTGGTAACATAAAAAAAATTGTGGATGATTAGAGATGGCATGTATTTATTTTCATGTTACCAAAGGGTCTGCATGTTCCAAAAATGAGTTGCACAACAATGGAGCGGAGCTGGCCAGCATTGTAGCAGCAGGACACATTGGGGGTTATTTACTAAAGGGAAATCCACTTTGCACTGCAAGTGCAATGCAAGTGCACTTGGAAGGGCATTCTCCATAGATCTGAGGGGAAGATCTGAAATGAAGGGAAGCTCTGCTTATTTTATCATCCAATCAGGTGGAGGCTAAAACTGAATTTTTTTTTTCTTGCATGTCCCCTTCGGGGCTACAGCGATTGCATTTCCAAGTGCACTTTCAGGCAGTGTACTTTCAAGTGCTTTTGCAGTGCTAAAGTGATTTTTTCTTTAGTAAATAACCCCCAATGTGTTTGTATACTAGCTCCACAATGATTGTACACATACATATTCAGACAATGACAAAGCTGAGCCATTTTTGATGTGGGTTTTTAGATATTTATTTTTGTATATTCTAGACCATTAATCTCGACATAAACAAGGAAAGATGGACCAGTTGGCGATCCAAGAGAACACTTTGAGATTGATAGAAATGTATCGGGAAAAACCAAACCTTTGGGATAGCAGGCACCCAGGCTACCCAAATAAGGTCCTGAGAGCGGACTCACTCCAACAGATAGCAACCTACATGCAGACGTGGGTTCCATCCTGCACAGCGACCATGGTGAAGGATAAAATGAGCAATCTCAGGAGCACCTATCGAAAAGTATATAAAGAGCTTAAAAGCCAAAGATCTGGATCAGCAGCACATGCGCAAAAGGAGCCCAGGCTGTGGTACTTCCACGAGCTTGCATTTTTGGATGATGAACTGGAGGGCTGGCCATCACTTTCCAATCTTCCTCCCAGCCTTCCTCCCACGCTTCCTTGCAGCGGAACTTCCCAGGATCCCCACGTCCCTGCAGAGCTAGCGGAGGGCCTGGCTGACATGGACCCAGATCTGGTGGTCTTCAGTGAAGAGGTATAGTAGTTTCCTAAATATTTCTTAGCTGCTAATTTGGGTTTGATTCAAAATAAATGGCTTTTTGTATTTACGTTCAAACCTTGTCTATTGTGTTTTCTACTGTGGTGATTATGCCCCAAACATTCTACAAATACAAGGTGGAATTTTGTAAGGACACAAACTCCTGGGTGGGGGGGTAGGTTTGGAGTGACAACTTGGTAAACCATGGAAACCCCAAAAGACAAAAAGTTTACATCATTTGCAAAGCCAAAAAAAAAAAAAATGCATTTTTTAAAAAAGGTGCAAAAAAAAATGCATTATAAAAAAAAAGGTGCAAAAAAATGCATTGTAAAAAAAAGGTGCAAAAAAAATGCATTGTAAAAAAAGGTGCAAAAAAAAAATGCATTTTTTAAAAAAGGTGCAAAAAAAATGCATTATAAAAAAAGGTGCAAAAAAAAATGCATTGTTAAAAAAAAGGTGCAAAAAAAATGCATTATAAAAAAAAGGTGCAAAAAAAAATGCATTGTAAAAAAAAGGTGCAAAAAAAAAAAAATAATACGCTTTGAAAACAAACAAAAATAAAAATAAATAATGCAAGCACAAAATAAACAGCAGATGACAACGTAAAAATAAATTAGAACAACATTAAGTAAAAAAAAAAAATCTATTCATGTGGAGGAAAGCTCAAAAAATTAGGACATGCGGCAAGAAAATAATTACAAAAAGACAACGCCAAATACTACAATCAAACTTTGCTATATTGGGACAACTCAGTCTAAATAGCATCAGCAATAGAATGGCTTGATTCTAGCAAGAGAACAAAGAAAAGGCAATAAACGATACACTATAGATAGTTAAAATGACGAATGTGCCAACTCACAAACAAACACGAGGTTTACCTGAACGAGCGCTCCCGTCCCCTCCTTTTGTCTGAGCATGCGCGCTATTTTGGTCCGATGGTTTTGTGTACTAACCATCGAACATGTCGGACAGACGGGTTTGCAGCGGACAGATTTCAAAGCATGCTTTGAAATCTGTCGGGTGGACAAATCTGTCTGCTCGCCCGTACACACTATCAAATCTGTCTGCTGAAACGGCCCGGCAGACGGGTTTCAGCGGACATATCCGATCGTGTGTACGAGGCCTAATACCTACTGGGGTTATATGCTGACACCACACTGTCTTACAAGTTTGTGTATATAGATTGTTCCATATGTATTTTTTAAAAATAAATATTTATAGATTTTTACATTGATTACTTGTACCATCAAAAGTCCACCTCATTAGCTTAGATTAATTCCCATTTCCAAATCTCTTAATACATTCTGGCCAAAATGTATTCTGCTACCTGTCTTTGGTAAAAAAAAAAAAAATCCCAATAAGTGTATATTGATTGGTTTGTGTGAAAGTTGCGTATTGGTTGAACTAGATCAGGGGTGCCCAACCTTTTGAAGCACGAGGGCCACTTAAGCGACTTTGTAACCCGGTCGCAGGCCACAATAAGCGGAGGGGGCGGATGGCAGGTCCGTGTCTGCTCTGCATATGCAGAGTGGATATGGACACAGCGCACTATACTTTTTTTGGGGCGGATTGGATTGGAGGAAGGACACAAGTCGGTTTACATCTGCCACTCCTTAGGGACAGATTCACGAACAGTTAGGCTGGCGGATCGAGTGATCCGCCAGCCTAACTGTGACTTTGAGCCGGCGTTTCTGTTTTCTGTAACCAGAAAACAAGAAACGCCGGGTTGAAGCTCCGATGCGAGCAGCGTAACTGAGTTTCGCCATCGCATCGTTACTTCAACTTAAAAATGGCGCCGGGGGCGTTCCCGCCAATTTACGCTCAAAAAATATGTTAATGAGCGGAAATCGGCAATTCACGATCGAATTCCGGCGCGACGCAATGACGATACGACGTTTCCGGACGGGATACGCGGCGCATAGTTATACCTACATGGGGTTGGAATATCCTATGTTAGGTATAGGCGTCGTCATCGCGTCGGAAAAAAAAAAAAAACGTCGCTTGCGTAAAACGGTCATGAATGGGAATGTGACGTCATTGACGTTCATTCACAGATTTTGGAGCATGCGCACGGGGATGTTTTGACACTCGACGCATGCGCAGTACGTTGGCGGCGGGATCGCGCTTAGTTAGCATACTACACGCCCCGTACCCGCCCAATTTGAATTCCGCCGGCTCATTTTCGATACGCTGCCGCAACTTTAGGAGCAAGTGCTTCCTGAATAACAGCACTTGCTCCTAAAATTTCGGCAGAGTAACGTAAATGAGAAGCGTTACTCTGGAGCAAAGATTCTCCCATCTACCTGAATCTGGCCCTTAGAGGTGAATGGCGGGTCCAATTGGGTCGACCATGTGAAAGGGGCCCAAGGCTGCTTTCACACTGATGCGGTGCAGTTTACCCACACCGCGGGTGCAATGCAGTGTACCTTTGGCTTTCCAGCACTTTGCAATAGACTTCTATTATATTCTGCAGGTGTGGTGCACTTTCAGGAAGCTCACCAAACTCGCAGTTAACAGAAGTCTATGGCTCTGCATCTGTTGGTCAGTTTGAAAGCAGCCCAGTAACCACTGCAGAACCAATATGACCATATATAGATTGTTATTTTAGTACTAAACTTACCTTTAATAACAGTATTTTTTTTTATTTCATCCCAGATCAGGAGGTCACGGCCACCTCAGAGTGCTCCGCGGGCCACATGTGGCCCCGAGCCACTGGTTGGGCACCCCTGAACTAGATGAACGTGTGTCTTTTTTCAGCCAGACTAACTATGTAAAGTTATATTATCTTTAAATCATTGTATATATACTGGAATTTTTATTTATTTATTTATTTATTATACTAATAATGATGGTGATCAGTGACTTTTAGTGCGACGGCGGGCATACAGACAGTAACTAACTCTTTGCGGCCACTAACTGCCACTGAACATCACCAGTGACTTTAGTACAGTGATCGGTGCTAATAATATGCACTGTCACTGTACTAATGACACTGGGCAAGAAAAAAATATCCTCAACTGATAATGTATATTTGTGATATTTACTTGTTCCCACATCCCACCCGGCCACTGTACATATACGGCTGGGTGGACGCTTCCTCCTTCTGAGTGGACGTTCAGCAACGTCCCTCAGAAGGAGGGGGATCACGCCCGCATGCCCACGCGGCGGCGCGATCCCGATGCTTTTGTGTCACCTGGACACGGCGCATCTCAGATCAACAGGAGGGCTGTGTGATTGACCCTCCTGATCACATGACGGCTGTGTCCAATCACAGCTGTCATGTGATGTAAATAGAGAGCCGGTTGCTAAGCGATCAGCTCTCCTCTCCTCACACAGAAGTTGTCAGTAAGGAGAGGAGAGCGGAACACTGCAGCCGGCTGGTGATCAGTGTGTATGAGCTGTTTTGTCAGAGAATCCCTGTTAGGCGTCTGGTGCATAGATGTGTGCAAGCGCATAGAGTTTTCCATAGAGCGGCGAACAGGCGCGCGCATGCGAGCAGGAGTCCGCGATCGCGGGAGCACACAGGCTTAATGCCTCTTGGTGCCAGATGACCTATTTAAAGGGAGTCCTGTTTCCTATACTTTGCTGACTGATCTTCAGCTGTGTTCCTGAATCCTGCTCTGATCCTGTTTGTTCTCCCAGATTAAGACCTGGCTTGCTCTTGACCTTGGCTCTGTGTTCTGTTCCTGTACTGCTGTCCATTTCTGACCCGGCTCCGTTCCTGACTCTGGCGCTGTCTACGTTTTGGTACCTCACTGCCCGCCTGCTGACGAACCTGGCTATCCCTAAAATCCTGCTCCTATGTTCCTGGTTACTGTTAACCAGTGGCGGCTGGTGCTCAAAATTTTTGGGGGGGCGCAAAGGAAAAAAAAATTGCAGTCTCACTGTGCCCAAACGCAGCCACTGTGCCATGATATCAAACGCAGCCGACGTGCCATCAATTTGCACCACTGTGCCATGCCATCAAATGCAGCCACTGTTCCATCAATTCGCACCACTGTGCCATGCCATTAAACCAGCCACTGTGCCATCCATTGTCACCACTGTTCCATGCCATTAAACCAGCCATTGTGCCATCCATTGTCACCACTGTCCCATGGCATTAAACCAGCCACTGTGCCATCCATTATCACCACTGGTCCATGCCATTAAACCAGCCACTGTGCCATCCATTGTCACCACTGTGCCCATGGTCGCCGCTGTGCCAATTGTCCCCACTGTGCCCTGTAAATTGCTCTCTTCACCCCCCTGCCCGGCACTTACCTTTACTGGAGTCAGGCATCCACGTCCCACGATGTCTTCTCCCGCCCTCGATGACTGACAGGCGTCTCAGCCAATCAGGTTACCGGTAGCCAGAACCGGCCAACCTGATTGGCTGAGACGCCTGTCATCTTATCCAAGGGGCGTACAGTCTGTGCGCTCCGAGAATAAGCTTCCGGGACCCGAGGGCTGTATTGGGAAAGCCTATCAGAGCTGTTGGCTCTGATAGACATTTCCGTACAGCCAACCAGCTAGCGTTATTCAGATGGCCGGACATGAGCGCCGACCATCTGAATAACATCGGCGATAATAACATAGATTCGTGCAATGCATGAATCTATGTTATTAGACTCAGTGGCGGTGAGAGCCAGAGGGGGCGGCGCTCCAGCGCCCTCTATGGACGAACCGTCACTGCTGTTAACTCTTGGTTACCTGCCTGGCATAGGTGTGCGCAGACTATTTCATTAGGATGTGCACCCCAAAGCTCAAACACACACTACCGATCACTTACAATGTTCATTCAGAAACAGAAGGGGCCAGTAAATTATATATTTACCGACCCCTTTATCCACTCATCCTAAAACATTATTGCAACAAAAGCTGGCGGAAGAGGAGAGGGGGGAAGCTGGAGGCACTTTGGGGGGAAGGAGGGGGGGGGGACCAGGACAGTAGGGGAAATCTATGCTGCACAGGGTAATTAGGGTGTGCCTGGGCACACCTGGCACACCCTGTGCGCATGCCTATGCTGCCTGGCTGTTCCTGTTCCTGCTCTGCACATTGCAGTTTACTCCAGACCGCTGAACACTGACAATCAGTTCACCAAGGACCTTCCTCTTCGGGCACTCGTGTCCCTCTTCTACTTCAGCGGAGCCAGGACAGGAGATATAAGAGAGGCCTACCTCATCAACTCAGTCTCCCACCTGATCCCTGACAGGTTTTTACAGCTTTTTACACACTAATCACCAGCCTAGTGTCACCACAAACAAGGAGAGAGGCGCCTCTGGGTGTAGTATGTTAAACAAATTTAATCACAAAGCCAAAGATAAGAAAACCACTCACATTTTGGTGGTGATATATAGGCATATCAAAGTTTCTCCAGAAGGGAGGGGTGGCTGTCATCTGGTGCGCTCGTTCATCCACTTTGTGTCCACTGGTGTAGCGCTGTGTGGTGAGGAGTCAGTCCTGTTTCCCTTGATGTTATGAGTGGGTGCAATGGATGAGACAGTCCTCAAAGAGCACAGCGCCGTGCAGCAGGAGCAGCGGGCGATGGATGGTGACGTCACCAGGCAAGCGACGCGTTTCCGAATGCTAAGGCAGAGAATGACACGACTGCCGCATTCCTTTCTCAAGCTGAGATCTAGATTTGGAACTTGGTTTCTGTTCCCCACTGATGGCAGCCCTGAGTGTATATCTCCATCAACTTAATAACAATTTATTCTAAACAGCCTGAACTGTTTTTATTTTTATTTTTATTTTTAATATTAATTTTTACTTGGACCTTTTATTGGACCCTGGTTTATATCACGCTGTTGGGATATATATATATTTGTCTTTGATTTTTGCGCAAAATGTACTAGTGTCACCACACAATGTAAAACTCAGAAAGTCCCCAAAATAGTGTCCCCAAAACTCATGTCCCCACACAGTAAAAACACCTCTCCCCCACATATTTAACAGTAAAATCATATGTCCCAATGATCATCTCCACACATATGTCTGTGATCATCTACGCAGATCTGTACATGATCATCTGCGTACATCTGTCCATGATAACACAAACCAATTATTATTCACTTAACTGGATTTTTTTTACCAAAGACATGTAGCAGAATAAATGTTGGCTTAAATTTATGACAAAATTCGATTTTATTGGATTTCTTTTAAAACAGAAAGAAGAAAATATTGTTTTTTTCCCTAAATTTTCACTCTTTTTTCGCTTATATTGCAAAAAATTATAACCGGAGACATGAATAAATACCACCAAAAGTAATCTCTATTTGTGCGAACAATATTAAAAAAATGTATTTTGGCTACAGTGTAGCATGACCGCGCAATTCTCATTGAGAGTGCGAGAGCGCTAAAAGTTGAAAATTGGTCTGGGAAGGTAGGGGGCGAAAGTGCCCGGTATTGAGATGGTTATACTACTTGCAAAACTGTTGAAAATTGGATTGCATATGGATCCAAAAAAAAGGAACCATTTTATCAAATTGGTCCCATAATGATGAGGACCTGTTTGTAACCTCCTAACCACTTCAGCCCCGGACCATTTTGCTGGTCAATGACTGGGCCACTTTTTGCGATTCGGCACTGCGTCGCTTTAACTAACAATTGCGCGGTCATGCGACGTGGCTCCCAAACAAAATTGTCGTCCTTTTTTTTCCACAAATAGAGCTTTCTTTTGGTGGTATTTGATCACCTCTGTGGTTTTTATTTTTTGCGCTATAAACAAAAATAGAGCGACAATTTTGAAAGAAAAATTGTATTTTTTACTTTTTGCTGTAATAAATATCCCCAAAAATATATATATATAAAAAAGATTTTTTCCTCAGTTTAAGCAGATACGTATTCTTCTACATATTTTTCGTAAAAAAAATCACAATAAGCGTTTATTGATTGGTTTGCGCAAAAGTTATAGCGTCTACAAAATAGGGGATAGTTTTATGGCATTTTTATTAATATTTTTTTTTACTAGTAATGGCGGCGATCAGTGATTTTTTATCGGTACTGCGACCTTATGGCAGACACTTCGGACACTTTTGACACATTTTTGGGACCATTGGCATTTTTATAGCGAGTAGTGCTATAAAAATGCATTGATTACTGTAAAAATGCCACTGGCGGGGAAGGGGTTAACACTAGGGGGCGAGGAAGGGGTTAATTATGTTCCCTAGGTGTGTTCTAACTGAAGGGGAGGTGGGACTGACTAGGGGAAATGACGGATCGCTGTTTATAAATTGTATGAACAGACAAACAGTCATTTCTCCCCAAACACAGCTCCCGGTTCTCGCTCTGTAACGAGCAATCGCGGGTGCCCGTCGGTGATCGCTCCCGCCGGGCACGCGCGTCGGCACCAGAGGCAACGTACGCACCCCTAATGGCTGGAATGCGAAATGACGTATACCTACGTGATGTTGCGCAGCAGAGACGACCTGCCGGCGGCTGATCGGCAAGTGGTTAACAATGTCCTTTTTTTTTTCATTAGTCTTCTACTGGACCATCCCTAATTATGATTCTGTAGACATGTGAGGTTGTGTTAGTGAATGATGCCTCACTGATGACCACAGATCAATCAAGCGCTTTGTGCTTTTTCTTTGTATGTGCCTTTCCTCTACACTACAGAAATGTAATCCAATTACTTAGTGACATTTTATTAGACTTAGTCATTCGAAAAAACAAAGAATATTCCCTATTTTTTTAATGATGCTTTTTATGTGGGACAAATATTGATTTTCTCCTTGGCTGCTCTGGCAGTGGAAGGGTTTTCTGGAGATATTTGTGTTTATTGCTCATACATATCTCAAAGCCAGAGATGTGAGAAGACAAGTCTAGCAAACATCATATCTAATGCATTATGCATTTCCGCCTTCCTCCGAGACACTGACTTTCTGGTGGATTGCCTTACACCATAACACATGAAACTGCTGATGCAGTTGAAATCTGGGCAGAGAGATATCACAAGGTTTCTGGTATGATTATATGTTTCTACAATTATACAAATCCAAAGAAGTTACATCAGTTCCTCAGACATGACTGAAGAGTGAGTTATCCTCTTTATTTCTGAGATAAACAATTTTGGTGTAAAACATATTGCTGAATTTATTGTACAGCATCCGGGAACAATAGAACGGGCTTAACAAAGAACATGAGCTGCAATGCTTTCCGTCTATACCTGTATCTTTCATGTCTTTCTCTGTTTTTTCCAAGACACATAATCATTGATCTGTCTTGTCTATGTTAAGGCTACAGATAAAGGGGTAGATTCAGGTACACGTAAATTTGCGCAGCGTATTCGAAATACTCTACGCTGCCGTATTTTACCAGGCTCTAAATGGAATTCTGGTAGATTTTTGCCCGTACAATACGGCGGCGTAGTCTATTTCTCGCCGCGTAATCGAAATACGCGATTAGGGGGCGTGAAGCATTTAAATTAGGCGCGTCCCCGCGGCGATCAAACTGCGCATGCTCCGTTCAGAAATTTCCCGCCGTGCATTGCGCGAAATCGCGTCGTTTACGAACATTCCTATTCCCAGACGACTTACGTAAAAAATAAAAACAAACGTTGAAATTTGACGCGGGAACGACGGCCATACTTAACATGGGCTGTCTAATATTAGAGCAGCAAAAAGCTGGTATAGTGTTACGCAAAAAAAGATGACTAAAGATGCCGTAAGAGATTGCGATTGAAGATCGTAATTTCGGGGATCGCCGGCAAAAGCTCATTAGCATACCCCGACGCGGAAAACGACGGGAAGTCCACCCAGTGGCCGCAATTTTATTGCAGCGTAGATCCGAAGGCGTACGAACATGTAATCCAGTCGAATTGAAGCCCGCAGCTGTCTTTTCATGGTTTGAGGTTTCAGACTAGCTAAAAAATGCGCGTAATTTGAAAGTACTCCAGTCTAACACCAGTTAGACAGGAGTTACGGCTCTCTGAATCTGGCCCAAAGTACCTATATATGCTGCAATAGAACCTTTGCCGTTTGTACTTTGTCCGTAGGGCGTTTGCTCTATAGGGCAAGGGGGGTCATTTGCCCCCCCCTGGAATCGCAAGGGAGAGCCAGAAGCAGGGCCGAACTGGTCCTGGGGCTGATTTAAGCGGTGACTGCAGCGCTCCCCTCCAATCTAGATGTCCCTTATTTAGAGTGCCTGTCCCTCTTCTGCAATCAAATCCATTTGTACCTCATTCCAAAAGGTTCCTCTTTTAGACCTGAAATAAATATACTGTGAATATAGTGTAGTGTTTTAGTCAAGGGAAAGGGGTGCTGTGTAATGTAAAGGGATGCAGTGGTGCAGGGGACTGTGTAATGTACAGGGGTCCAGTGGTGCAGGGTGCTGTGTAATGTAAAGGGGTCCAGTGGTGCAGGGTGCTGTGTAATGTAAAGGGGGTCAGTGATGCAGGGTGCTGTGCAATGTAAAGGGGGCCAGTGATGCAGGGTGCTGTGTAATGTAAAGGGGTCCAGTGATGCAGGGTGCTGTGTAATGTAAAGGGGGCCAGTGATGCAGGGTGCTGTGTAATGTAAAGGGGGCCAGTGATGCAGGGTGCTGTGTAATGTAAAGGGGGCCAGTGATGCAGGGTGCTGTGTAATGTAAAGGGGGCCAGTGATGCAGGGTGCTGTTTAATGTAAAGGGGGCCAGTAAAGCGGGGGTCTTTGTAATGTAAAGGGGTCCAGAGCTGTGGGGTGCTGTGTAATGTAAAGGGGTCCAGAGCTATGGGGTGCTGTGTGATGTAAAGGGGTCCAGAGCTGTGGGGTGCAGTGCAATGTAAAGGGGTCCAGAGCTGTGAGGTGCTGTGTAATGTAAAGGGGTCCAGAGGTGCAGTTGTGGAGAGGGGGGTACACAGTAGTGACAAAGAGATACTGAAAGATGCAGGGGGCACAGTGGGGTGTTTTTACATTTTAACATGGGGGGTGCTTTTAACCCCGCTAGTGGTCGAAGAAAGGGTAAAATGTGACTGTGTTTCAGCGGACACCCATGAGCACAGCATGGCATGCAGCAATGGAATAGGATCATGCTTGTACTCCTTCCTTCTGAAAATGCCACATTCCGAAGCAAATAATAAATGCTTTTGAAATGAATAGACAGGCAATGATAAAGGTGACAGCGAATATGTTTCCTAAGATTGTATTGCTTCCTGGACAGTTTTTACGACAACCTTTGGCTATTTTATTGTGGTGCATTTATAAAAATAATTCTGCTGGCTGACACTTTGGTGCAGTTTCCACCAAGTGGCTCTTCCATAGGTCAATAACATTGCATTTAAAACACAAATATAAAAGGTCAAAACTGCACATCACAACAACCATGATGTGAAAATCCAATAAACAGTGATGACGAAATAAACCGGAGAATGCTGTATGTAAAACATGCTCACAGGCCTCGTACACACGACCGAGAATCTCGTCGTAAAAGAAACATTGTTTTCCTCGACGAGGTTCTTGTCAGGCTTGTCGAGAATTTTGTCGAAGTTTCCTTGCATACACACTGTCAAGACAGAATCTCGTCGTTCTCAAACGCGGTGACGTACAACACGTACAACGGTACTATAAAGGGGAAGTTCGATTCCACTGGCACCACCCTTGGGGCTGCTTTTGCAAATCTCATGTTACTGCGTGTTAAAGCGGAGGTTCACCCTAAAACTACTCTGTCCCATCCCATCCAGCATACTGGCGTCAGCACCAGTATGCTGTTTTTTTTTTTTTTTAATCACTCTACTTACTGTTTAATGAATAATTTTCTTTTCTCCCCATTTCTCCCCATGTCGCGTCACGCCTTCCGAAAATAGCCGATTTAGGACTCGGCTCTTCCCGGCGCTTTACGGTGCCTGCGCACAGACCTAGGAGCTGACTGTGCAGGCGCCGTATATATGCTGGATGGGATGGGACAGAGTAGTTTTAGGGTGAACCTCCGCTTTAAGTAAAAGTTTGGTGAGAGACGATTTGCACTTTTCAGTCTGTTACAGCGTGGCGAATGTGCTATCTCCAATACAAACGCTACTTTTACCGAAGGTGCGCTCCCGTCTCATACTTTATTCTGAGCATGTGCGGGTTTCTAAGCATACACACGAATGTGTTTCTCGTCGTAAACCAGCCCAACGAGAAACACGGTGAGGAAATTGAGACTCCGACGAGAAAAAAGAGAGCATGTTCTTTTTTTTTCTCGTCGAGATCCACAACAGTTTTCTCAACGAAAAACATACACATGACCTTTTTTCTCGGCAAAAATGCTCTGCTAGCATTTTTCTTGATGGATTTTGCTGAGGAAAACGATCGTGTGTACGAGGCTTAAGAGTAAAGTCTCATACACACGACCGGTTTTCCTACCAGGAAAACTGCCAGGAGTGCTTTTGGCCAGGAAACCTGGTTGTGTGTATGCTTACACGCAGTTTTCACGACAGGAAAGAGAGAACCTGCTCTCTATTTTCCCGCTGGTTTTAAACCCGGCAGTTTTCCTATGGGGAAACACTGCAAGGGACCATACACAAGGCCAAAACTCTCCCACAGTTTTCCCAACGGGAAACCCGGCCATGTGTACACTGGGAAACTTACCAAGCAGGTTCTTGGTTTTCCCGTCGGGATTCCTGGCAGAGTTTATACTGCATGGTATTCCGGTCGTGTGTAAGAGGCTTAAGGGTATAGCATCAAAGGGCTAAAGTGATACTAAAGGTTTGTATTTTATTTATTTTTTAAATAACAAACATGTCATACTTACCTCGACTGTGCAGTTAGTTTTAAACAGAGTGGCTCGATCCACCTGTTCTGGGGTCCCACAGCGGCTCTCGCGGCTCCTCCCCACATTACATAATCCCCTATCAGTGCCGATCAGTGCTGCCTCATCAGTGTACATCAATGAAGGAAAAAAATGACCTGTTTGCAAAATTTAATAACAAAATATAAAAAAAATATATATATTTAATTTAATTCAGTCTTTTTAAATTTTTTTTACAAACAATAAAAACCACAGAGATCATCAAATATCACCAAAAGAAAGCTCTATTTGTGTAAAAAAAATGATAAAATTGTCATTTGGGTACATTGTTGTATGACCGCGGAATAGTCATTCAAAATGCATCAGTGCTGAAAGCTGAAAATTGGTCTGGGCAGGAGGGGGGTTTAAGTGCCCAGTAAGCAAGTGGTAATATTGGAATCAATAATGTCAAATCACACTGTCTTGGAAAGAATTTGATTATATTTACACCCAAAACATGCATTAATATTAATGATATCATAACTTCCAAAGTGGCTATATGTTTTCATTTATACCTTAAAGGGGTTGTAAAGGTCAGGGGAGGGCTGGGCCAGGGGTCAGGGTGGCAATTGCCTCCCAGGCCGCTCTAACTTATGTACAAAATGGCCCGCAGCCGCTGCCCTCTACAATTTTATTTTTTATTCTGCACTAGGAAGTCCGGCAGGGGGCACGGCCACATCGGCTGACCACTAGCTGTTGCATTCCGAGAGTTGTAGTGCACGTTCAAGCTCCTGGTGGGTGGAAAACAGAGCAGCGCAGAGGAAACTACAACTCCCTGGGACCGGATTCTTGGAAGCAGGCAGAGGCAGTGCGTGCCAGGGAGTCGGGATGCATGGCTGGGCGCTGGCTGCAACTTGACCCCAGGACCAAGAGCATTACCCCGCCCCCCCCCAGGAGGCCGTGACGTGCAAGGACCTGCTGAGCTGAGATCACTGAGGTGAGAGACCCTGACACCCCTAGCTGACCCCCCATACACCGCATGTAACCTCCCCCAGTGATCAGGCTGCACTGATGGGCACTGGTGAGGCTGCACTAAAAAAACAGGTAGGCCATGGATGGTGAGCTCATTTGGCGGTTCAATGGGCCACTTGACTGGACTTTCCCCCCAGGTCTAATGCTGCCAGCCCTCCCCTGGTAAAGGTACAATTTTTTTCCCCCTAAATAGCTTTCTTTACCTCAGTGCAGTCCTCCTTCACTTACCTCATTCTTCGATTTTGCTTTTAAATGTCCTTATTTCTTCTGAGAAATCCTCACTTCCTGTTCTTCTGTCTTTTACTCCACACAGTAATGCAAGGCTTTCTCCCTGGTGTGGAGTGTCGTGTTCGCCCCCTCCCTTGTACTACAGGAGAGTCAGGACGCTCTCTACGTTGCAGATAGAGAAAGGAGCTGTGTGTTAGTGGGCATCCTGACTCTCCTGTTGTCCAAGGGAGGGGGCGAGCACGACACTCCACACCAGGGAGAAAGCCTCACATTACTGTGTGGAGTTACAGACAGAAGAACAGGAAGTGAGGATTTCTCAGAAAAAATAAGGACATTTAAAAGCAAAATGGAAGGATGAGGTAAGTGAAGGAGGACTGCACTAAGGTAAAGGAAGCTATTTAGGAAAAAAAATTGTACCTTTACAACCCGTTTAACCGTCACAATAAAGCACATTTGGAAAACACTATAAAATGAGCCATTTCCCAGAAAGCAGAACATGAAAAATCTGAAAACTGAGATAAATATCATTCTTTTTATTCAAAGGTCAGTGTATTTTTTTTATATTTCCAGCAGCCATGTAACAAAGCAAGGCTCATTTCTTCTTCAATATTATCTTTACCATGTTAACCCCGTTATGGATCTCCAAGATTTGGAGGAAAGCTTTGTTGAGAGAACCAATTAGTTTCCTGGCAATCCTGTCTGTCAGATTTAGTACAATTGTTATACCCATGAGGCCAGCTGTCTTTACAGCAGTGGATGAAGAAGGGGAGGGTGATCGTATTCTCAATTCTCTTATTACATTAGCATTGCCTAAGAAAACCTTTGTCAGCTTAGGAAGGTAGAAATGCCTCGACCGCAGTGGCACTTTGTTCATCGCAGAAAACAACAATGGCATAATTTCACTTCTGCTTGAATAGTGCTAATGGATTCAAAGGTTTGAGGTCTTCTGTAAGTTTTTCTTTGTCCCATGTTTAAAGCCCGAATCACATATGTCTATTCATGGATTTTTTTTAAGCACAGCGAGGGGTTCTTGACACAATGCATGTCTTTGTTCCAGTACATTTTTTGTGTTTTTTTATTTATTTATTTCGTTTTTTTTTTGGGGAAAAAATAAAAATGTGAGCATCACCAACCAATCATTAGTTTGTTTCTCAGCATTTACCCACATTGTGATCTTTCTTGAAAAAGCAGGAAATATGAAACAGATGGCAATCACATGAAATGCGGTGTAATCAAAGAATGTGTTTGTATCCTTTATAGTGTGAAGACTGGATATTGAAAGAAGATTGGAGATCATTTACTTACTGTAGCAGAGCGGCTTTAAGTATGTCACTGTATGCCTTCCAGCCCAGAGGAGGGAAACAACCTGGATTGAAGGATGGTGGTTGTACAGGAATCAAGTGGAGAAAATAGTACCAAAGGCTGTGTGGCTCATTAAAAACAATATAATAATTAAAAGTATAGCCTTCTTTTATAAGCTATTTTCTCAATACCCTAAATTTGAGAAAAATTATAATAACCACTTCCTTACTGAGTCATAGTAATATTTTTTTTTTATTTTTTATGTTTAATCTCTTCTTTATTAAATGTTTTCTTTTCATATAACATTTAACATGCCTTGACACTTAAAAGGCAGCTCTATACAACCTTCCTTTACTGTTTGGTGGTTTCCGGTCCTCCCCAAAAAAAGGGGGGGGGGAGAACGTCCTTTTTTTCCCACAAATAGAGTTTTCTTTTGGTGGTATTTGATCTATAAACAAAAAATAGGGGATAGTTTTATGGCGTTTTTATTATTATTTTTCTTACTAGTAATGGTGGTGATCTGTGATTTTTATCGTGACTGCGATATTGCGGCGGACACATCGGAAACTTTTGACACTATTTTGGGCACCATTGTATAGCCTTCTTTTATAAGCTATGTTCTCAATACCCTAAATTTGAGAAAAATGATAATAACCACTTCCTTACCGAGTCATAGTAATATATATATATATATATATATATATATATATATATAAATATATATATTATGTTTAATCTCTTCTTTATTAATTTTTTTCTTTTCATTTAACATTTAACATGCCTTGACACTTAAAAGGCAGCTCTATACAACCTTCCTTTACTGTATGGCGGTTTCCGATCCTCCCCAAAAAAAAAGGGGGGGGGGAGAACGTGCAAAAGCATTTGTGACTATAAAGAACGTATTAATATATATGTATTCCTAGTGTTATATACTTGTGATATTTATTATGTTTCCTCTGTACCTTCATATATTTATTTATAGTAATATGACATCGGCAGGAACCCTCCCTCCCTCCGGATGGACATTATATGACGTCCTGAGCTTCTCGGGCCGCTAGGGGGCGCGCGTGCCCTCCGCGTCGCCCGGGACTCGATGCGTGTGCCCGGTGGCCGCGTAGTTTGCCAGGCACCTGCAATTGCCCTGAAAGGGATAGACCCCTGGCTCAACACCAGAGCAACCTAAAACTGCCCCTGATTCAAATTGTGAAAGCAGGCAGAAAGAGAGGGTCTATCTGCTTCTTTCTGTGTCCAACCGTCAAGAGAAACCAAACCCTTTTATTATCACAGCTTTATAGACAGAATGACATCATTCACATGAGCACAACTGATTGGTCAATCCATATATGGCTTTCCTTCTTGTGATGTCTGTTTTTGCCATGCTGCACACGTTTTACAGTCTTGGGGGCCATCTTTGCTTCATTCGATGGAGGGGGTCAAGAGGAGTGAGTAACATCTGTCTTCACTTAATCACTTTCTGAAGGTTTTTTAACTCTATACTCTGTCACTTCATTTAACCACTTCCTTACTGGGCACGTATACCCCTTCCTGACCAGGTGAAATTTCAGCTTCTGGCACTACATCGCTTTAACTGACAATTGAGCGGTCGTGCGACGTGGCTCCCAAACAAAATTAGCGTCCTTTTTTCCCCACAAATAGAGCTTTCTTTTGGTGGTATTTGATCATCTCTGCGGTTTTTATTTTTTGCGCTATAAACAAAAAAAGAGCGTCAATATTTTTTACTTGTTACTATAATAAATAGCCCATTTTTTTTTAAATCATTTTTTTTTTCTCAGTTTAGGCCGATACGTATTATTCTACATATTTTTGGTAAAAAAAAAAAAATTGCAATAAGCGACTGGTTTGCGCAAAAGTTATAGCGCTTACAAAATAGGGGACAGAATTATTATACATTTTTATTACTAGTAATGGCGGCGATCTGCGAGTTTTATCGGGACTGCAACGTTATTGCAGACACATCGGACACTTTTGACAAATTTTTGGCGCCATTCACATTTATACTGCGATCAGTGCTATAAAAATGCACCGATTACTGTATAAATGTGACTGGCAGTGAAGGGGTTAACACTAGGCGGCATGGAAGGGGTTAAATGTATTCCCTGGGTGTGTTCTAACTGTGGGGGGAGGGGGTGACTGGGGGAGGTGACCGATGCTGTGTCCCTATGTACAAGGGACACAGATCGGTCTCCTCTCTCCCCTGACAGGACATGGATCTCTGTGTTTTCACACAGAGATCCATGTCCTTGTCCCTGTAACCGCCGATTGCAAAGGCAGCCAGGCACGCGCATCAGTATCTCAGGAATGCTGCGGGCACACGTGCGCCCCCTAGTGGCCTGGAAAAGCCGAGGACGCATATATGCGTCCAGTCAGAGATTTAGAAGCACCCAGTGGCCGCATATACAGTATTCGTACGGTCGTCAGGAAGTGGTTAAGGAAAGTAATATTGTAGTTTATACCCACACACATATATATTTATCAAGAAATAAAAGAAATAAAACAATATAAGAAAGAAAAGCAACATTTGAGTAGTTTAAGAGAAAAGTAACATAAACACAAAATAATAATTTTATTTAACTCCATCACAGCCCACAATTACGGCAGGACCATGTATCTGTGTGTGTAAACCAGTACAGAGGAACACAGATTGGTCTCCTCCCCTTGTGAGTCCCCTCCCCCTACAGTTAGAATCACACACTAGGGAACATGTTAACCCCTTGATTGCCCCCTAGTGTTAACCCCGTCCCTGCCAGTCACATTTACACAGTAATCATTGCAGTTTCATAGCGCTAATCGTTGTATAAATGTGAATGGTCCCAAAACCATGTCAAAAGTGTCCGATAAGTCTGTCGCAATGTCACGGTCACAATAAAAATCACAGATCGCCGCCATTACTATTGAAAAAAAAAATGCCATAAATCTATCCCCTATTTTGTAGATGCTATAACGTTTTCGCAAACCAATCAATAAACGCTTATTGCGATTTTTTTTTTTTACTAAGAATATGTAGAAGAATACGCATTGGCCTAAACTAAGTATTTATTTATTTACTTTTTAAAGATTGAGATATTTAATAAATCAAAAAGTAAAAAATATTGGCCCGGATTCACATACCTGGGCGCATCTTTATGCGGGCGTAGCGTATCTTCTTTATGCTACGCCGGCGCAACGCTGAGAGGCAAGAATGGAATTCACAAAGCAAATGCCCCCAACTTTGCGCCGGCGTAGCGTATAGTCATCGGCGTAAGCCAATGTAAGTCAAAGTAGGTGGAAGTGGGCTGAAAGTGGGCGTGTTACATTTAAATGAAGCGTGACCCCATGCAAATGATGGGCTGAGCTTCAAACAAGTACTAAAAATGAACGGCGCATGCGTCGTATCTTGGACGCATCCCAGAGCGCATGCTCAGAGTCACGTTGAAATTACTGCCTACAATGTGAACATAACCTACGCCCATCACTATTCACGTACTACGTAAACGGCGTACACAACGTAAAATTCGATGGCGTCCGTTCCCTGGTCCATACCTTTGCATGGGTTGCGCCTCCTATATGAGGAATAACTTTATGCCAGACATAACCCTTACGCAAATCGCTTAAAACATGCGCCGGGCGCAAGTACGTTCGTGAATCGGCGTATCTTACTCATTTGCATATTTAAAATGGGAACGCCAGATGTGTCCAGCGTAACCATGCGCCCACGATACGCCGGCTTAGGCAAGTTACATCGGGCAGTTGAAGCCTTATTTTTCAACGTATCTAGCTTGGGGAATCGGCGCATAGATACGACGGCGCACATTTGTACTTACAACGCCGTATCTTGAGATACGTCGGTGTAAGTGTTACGTGAATCCGGGCCATTGTATTTTTATCAAAATTGTCTCACTTCTTTTGTTCATAGCGCAAAAAATAAAAACTGCAGAGGTGATGAAATACCACCAAAAGAAATCTCCATTTGTGGGGGGGGGGGGAACATAAAGATTTAATTTGGGTACAGTGTTGCATTACCGCGCAATTGTCATTCAAAGTGCAACAGCCCTGAAAACTAAAAATGGTCTGGGCAGGAAGGGGGTGAAAATGCCTGGTACTGAAGTGGTTAACTTCTTCAGCCCCGGACCATTTGGCTGCCAAACGTCCGGGCCATTTTTTTGTGATTCGGCACTGCGTCAATTTAACTGACAATCCTGCAGTCTTGTGATGTGTCTCCCAAACAAAATTGACATCCTTTTTTTCCCACAATTATAGTTTTCTTTTGATCACTTCCGTGTTTTTTTTTGCACTATAAACAAAAAAAGCGACAACAAAAGTAATATGTTTTACTTTTTGCTATAATAAAAAAATGTTTTTCTCAATTTAGCCGATATTTATTTTATATATTTCTGGTAAAAAACAAAAACAAAAGTGTATATTGATTGGTTTGCACAAAAGTTATAACGTCTACAAAATAGGGGATAGTTTTATGGCGTTTTTATTATTATTTTTCTTACTAGTAATGGTGGTGATCTGTGATTTTTATCGTGACTGCAATATTGCGGCGGACACATCGGAAACTTTTGACACTATTTTGGGCACCATTGTCATCTATACAGCGATCATCGCTATAAAAATGCACTGACTACTGTGTAAATAACACTGGCAGTGAAGGGGTTAAACACTAGGGGGCGAGGAAGGGGTTAAGTGTGTCCTAGGGAGTGATTCTAACTGTGAGGGGGCTGGACTACGAGTGACACAACAGTGATCACTGCTCCTGATGACAGGAAGCAGTAAATCACTGTCCTTTCACTAGGCAGAACAGGGAAATGCCTTGTTTACATATGCATCTCCCCATTCTGACGCTCTGTGACACTATCGCGGGACACTAGCGGACATCGAGTCCACGGGTCCCACAGGCACGGTCACGAAACTCGCGGCGGGCGCGTACACCTGCTAGGCGGCAGATTCAAAGCAACGTACCTGTACATTCCTTTGCCTACCTGTATATCTACGTTAGGCAGTCGGCAAGTGGTTAAAAACAATACAGTAAAACCTTGGATTGTGAGCATAATTCGTTCCAGAAACATGCTTGTAATCCAAAGCACTTGTATATCAAAGCGAATTTCCCCATAATGGAAACTCAAATGATCAGTTCCACAACCATTTATTCATACGTCTTTCAGTTTATAGGCGATATAAAAAGATTATAGCGATGTGACCAGGTTGTGTAACCATAAAATGTCCATCCACAAATGGAAGCCTCCACAAGGGGATTAGAAGCAGAATCCAGAAGGAGCTACAAAGAATAAAAGAGAAGAGATGGGCCTCTAAGTGTAGCGATGTGTTGCTAAATGTTGTACCTTCATTAAATGTAACCATATTGCTACACTTAGAGGTCCCTCTATCCTAGGGGATGAAACTTGAAATTCCCACCAATAGACAGGATGTCCCATAGACCAGCCCTTTTCACTTTACTTAGGCTGGTATAGCAAATAGGGCTGGTCTATGGGACACCCCGTCTATTGGTGGGAATTTCAAGTTACATCCCCTAGGATACGAGTGGCCGAGAGAGAGGGGTGGGACTAGCCAATTGGGGGTGGCCTATCCTTGGGCTCCTTCACACATGCTCATATGTATTTATTTGAGGGCTTGTCATGAGGAAACAACAACAGACCACTTAGGCTCTGATGAAAGGGGTGCGCCTCTGAAACACGTCAGATCTGTGTTGTCATCAGGTTTTGCTGGCGATGCTGTGTACCAGTTTGATTGCTTGACAAGTGTTCTTTACAACTCCTGTTGTGAGTAGGATCATTGTTTTATTTTATTTAATAAAATCTTTTAAACAGTAATGCACTAGGTTGGTGCGCCCTCCTTTTTCTTTTCCTCTGATCCCAAAGCCTCTAAATTTTTAAAAGAACTGCACTCCCACTCTTAATTAATGTAATTACCCTCTCCGGTATTGAATATTTCTTTTAGCTACTTCTGTCATGTTACATGATATTGTTTTTATTATTATGTACTGTCTCTTTAATGCCTGTCTAGTTTGTCCCTAGTGAGATTCCGTAGTTTCCATGCTGCTGAGTTTTCTCCTCCCCTTCTTTCTGTATCAGTCATTTTATGCTGTACATTCATGTGACCTGTATGTTCCTCTTATACCTGCATGGAAGAATCGTTCTTTTACCTGTTGTAACTTGCATTCTACGGATCATACGACAAATAAACATCGCCAGATCTTCTTTCATGTGAGTTGTGACTGAGTAAACTATCTGGAAAGGTCATTTGGTATGAATAATCTCATCAGGGCAATGAGCGCCATGTGCTACTGAAAACCACATTCATAGCCTTTGCAGCCGATTCAGAATAACTTCATATCCACCCTATAGCTGAAACACGACATAATTTGCCGGGACGGCGTCCATGGACGTCCTCCCGTTCTCGAGCAGCTTGCGCGCCCCCCTGCAGGGCTCGTGCGGCGCGCTCTGTGATCAGCGAGTCAATGAGACTCGGCTGATCACAGATCGGAGTAAGGGGTCAATCCTGACCCCTTACCACATGATCAGATGTCAGCCAATGACAGCTGATCATGTGATGTAAACAGAGCCGGTAATATCATGTAATAAAATAAATAAATTTGTGAATTTTTGGCCTTGTATTTTAAATATGGTTATTCTTTCATTGCATTTTTAAAATCATGATTAGAAATCAATCTGATCCTAAAAAAGGATGATTGGATATGCAGTTGGTCAACAATAGTTTCATGCTTTGTTTTTCTTTTCCACCAGCAATCACTTAGAGGGCAGCAGAGGGGGCGAGGTGGGGTTGGGAAGTGGATAGTTTTAGCCAATAGATGGGCTTTAAGGCTCCTTTCACATGAGCGACTCAGTTCTGCAGGATCCGCTTACTCAGCCGGGGGGAGGTCATTCTGCTGATCCCTGCTGAGCAGGTGGATGACAGGTCTGTCTCTGCTTACTGAGCAGAGCGGAGATGGACAGAGCCCCGCTCTCCTCTATGGGGAGATCAGATGAATGCGGACCTCTTGTCTGTTTTCATCCATTCCGATCTGATCTGATCCGCCAGACGGATTGAAAATAGGACCGCCATCTGTCTGGTTTTGGCAGAGAGGATCATAACAGATAGCAGTGGGTGTCAGTGGACATGTCACCGCTGACATCCGCTGCTCCGTAGAGGTGAATGGAGTTTCAGATCAGGTCCGCCTGAAAAACTGGCAGATGGACCTGATCGGACAGCCCGTGTGAAAGGGGCCTAAAGTGTTTGTTACCCTAACACTCTATATTCCTGATATGTGCCTGCTGTACCATGTATTTGTATGAGAAAGTATCCTGTTTTCTTTCTGTTGCTTCCTTAATGTGAAATCCCTGATGTCCCAGCTAGTACATCTGCTTTCTTATTAACCACTAGGCATCTGCGCTATAGCCGAATGACGACTACAGCGCGGACCTGAATTCAATAGACGTCCTCCCCTTTGCACGTGCCCCGCGCACGCTGTGATAACCGAGTCACTGAGACTCGGGTGATCACAGATCCAAGTAAAGGGCCGGTCCAACGTTTAATTGATCACGTGATGTAAACAAAGCTTGGTAATTGTTGTTTTTTTCTCCTCACCCTGACAGCGTGAGGAGAAAAAAGCCGACACCTGGCTTTTGTGTAAGGGACATTGGTCCCCAGTGGGACCTCATCAGTACCCACCAGTACCGCCTGCCACTGCCCCCTGCTAGTGCCCCCTTCCAGTGCCACCTGCCAGTGCCCACAGTGACCACCAGTGCAATAAAGTGCCACCTATCAATGCCCACGAGTGCCACCCATCAATGCCCACGAGTGCCACCTATGCCCAATGCCCACCAGTGGTGCCAGTCAGTGCCTCATCAGTGCCACCTAACAGTGCTGCCTATCAGTCTCACCTACCAGTGCTAATCAGTGCCCATCATTGCCACCCATCAGTGCCCACACTGCCACCTATCAGTGCCCATCACTGCCACCTATCAGTGCCTTTTACTGCCACCTATCAGTGCCACCTATTAGTGCCAATTCTCAGTGCCTACCAGTGCCACCTATCAATGCCCTTCAGTGCCACCCATCAGTGCCACCTCTCAGTGTCACCTCTCAGTGCCCACCAGTGCCGCCTCTCAGTGCCAACCAGTGCCGCCTATTAGTGCCCACCATTTCCACCTTTTCAGTGCCCATCAGTGCAGTCCATTGGTGCCCATTAGTGCAGCCCATCAGTACCCGTCAGTGCAGCCAATCAGTGCAGCCTCATCAGCGTACATCAATGAAGGAGAAAAATTATTTGTTTGCAAAATTATATAACAACATATAAAACGGTTTTGTATTTTTCTATTTTTTTTTTTAATAAAAAATAAAAACTGCAGAGGTGATCAAATACCACCAAAATAAAGCTCTATTTGTGAGGAAAAAATATATAAAAAATTCATTTGGGTTCAGTGTTGTATGACCGCGCAATTGTCATTCAAAGAGTGAGAGCGCTGAAAGCTGAAAATTGATCTGGGCAGGAGGGGGCCCAGTAAGCAAGTGGTTAAAAACTGACCACACTAAGCAGGGTTTTACAACAAAAGGGCAGACAGTACAACAACAATACAATTAATACATTAGGATTTAGAGGGCCCTGTTCATTAGAGCTTACAATCTAAGAGAGAAGGTCAAGAGATACATAAAGGTTATAACTGGGGGGGGGGGGGGTTGAGCTAATGGAGAAAAATAAAACTACAGTTGTTAGGCGGGGGCAGGATAGACCTCTCTGAAAATAAGGGTTTTCAGGGATTAACTAAAAGTGAACAGACTAGGAGATAGTTGGACAGGTTGGGGTAGGGAGTTCCATAGGTTGGGAGAGGTTCGGGAGAAGTCCTGGATGCGAGTATGGGAGCAGGTGATGAGGGAGCTAGAGAGCAGGGGGTCTTAGGAGGTACGAATAGAATGATCAGGTTGGTATTTTGAGACAAGGTTAGTAATGTAGCTGGGGGCCAAGTTGTGGATGGCTTTGTAAACTGTTGTTAGTATTTCGAATTACATTAGTTGGATGAGAGTGAAGCAGGAAAACTGCTTTGGGAAACCAGGGATAAGTCCGGACAACAGACTTTTATTTTGCTAGCGAAAGAGGACTCAGCAGGACTCTTTTTCTCTTAAGCCCAAGTGACCCTTATGGTCATTTATAACATATATATATATATATATATATATATATATATATATACCAGCTTTTTCATCGCAAATACATATTTCCTCTAAGGAGGAGACTCCTGGTTCATTTAACCAATCATAAAGCTATTCATGTTTAGAATTCCTTACACATTAGTATCTGGGCAAGTTAAACGGTACTTGAAACTAGTTTTGCACATAGCATTTGCGGTTCACTAAATATAGTAGACATGTGCATTGTCGAAAAATGCATTCGTTTTCGTTTCATTGTTTTGCTTTTTTTAGTTTTTTGAGTCATTCGTTCTGATTGCAATTTGGAAATTTGAAAGTTTGTGAATTCAACAATTTGAACATTTGTAAATTTGAAAATTGGTAATTTCGTAAATTTCGTAAATTCAAAAATAAGAAAGAAAATCGGAAAATTAGAAGGAACGGAAATCCGAAAATTCTAAAGAGTAACTAACTAATAATAACTAACTATTAAATTATAAGTATTGGAATTTCCTTTCAAATTTGTCTGTTAGTAACAAATATGAATCTATCCGAAGTTATGAATTATCTGAAATAATGAATGCCGCATCTAAACAAATGGAACAGGATGAATGAATAATAATAATAATACAACATTTTTATTATTACTATTATTATTAATTCATTACGTTCCATTTGTTTAGATACTTCATTTGTTTTTTGGATAATTTGTAACTTTGGATAAATTTGTATTTGTTACATTCACTAACAGCCAAATTTAATTATTACTTATTTATTATTTAAGATTTTAAAATTTTTCAGGTTTCTGATTTTTTTATTTCTAATTTCTTAATTTCCAAATTTTTTAATTTACGAATTTACACATTTTTATGAATTTTCTAATATTCTGAAAAAATTGTTAAACGAGTTTTCATTCATTTGGATTTAGATTAATTCCGAATTAACGAATTTGTTGAAATGCGTTAAATAAAGGATTCAGAACAAAATAAATTGCACATGTCTTCAAACAAGCAACCATTTTAACTGTGGGCAGCTGAAGCTGCTGCCTGTTCACTTACACAGACACAGAGATGCACACCTCCAGCTCTGCAGCTTTCATTGGCCCTCCTCCCTTCCTGGCAAACTCTCACGAGAGTGAGAGAGAGCTGTGCATGATGTCATAAGCCTAGGCTAATGACCAGACAAGAAACAGGAAGTGGGCTGTATAAGGTATTTACTGGCAGAAAAAAAAAAAAGTTTTTATTACCATATATACTCGATTATAAGCCGAGATTTTCAGCCCTTTTTTTTGGGCTAAAAATTCCCCCCTTGGCTTACACTCGACTCAGTGTACCTGGAAATATTGAGAGGCTGCAGGTGTCCATCGTTTAAAACTTGCGGTCTCCTCTTGTCCCTTCCGTGATAGGCGGAACTCTGTCTGCTGAGAAAGCCCTATCACGAACGTTCTCTCATCCTCACCCATCCCAGCAGACACTGTGTACAGTGTTCTGCCAATTACAGATGCCTTTTCATCCTCGGACGTCCGTGATTGGCGGAACACTGAACACAGTGTCTGCTGAGAAACTGAGTCCGAGGATGAGAAAACGTCCGTGATAGGCGGAACTGTGTCAGCTGAGAAACACCTATCACGGAAGGGACCAGGAGGAGATCACAAGTTTTAAACATTGAATGGATGCCCACATACATGGGTTGTATGGGGGGCATGGGGGGGTCAGCTATGGGTGTCAGGGTCTCTCACCACAGTGATCTCAGCAGGTCCTTGCATGCCACGGCCTCCGTAGGGGGTAATGCTCCTGGTCCTGGGGTCAAGTTGCAGCCAGTACCCAGCCCTGCATCCCCACTGCTTGCAAGAATCCGGTCTCCGGGAGTTGTAGTTTCCTCTGCGCTGCTCTGTTTTCCACCCACCGGGAGCTTGAGCGTGGACTACAACTCCGGGAATACAACAGCTAGTGGTCGGCCACCGTGGCCATGCCCCCGGGCCAACTTCCTAGACCAGAATAAAAAAGAAAATGGTAGCAGGCGGCCTGGAAGGCAATTGCCACCCTGCCCCCCAGCCCAGCCCTCCCCTGTGCATGGAAGTCTGTAAGTGGACTATGTAAAGAATGAATTCCTATGTGACATGCAGACTATATAAAATTGAGAAAATATATATATTGGTCCTTTACACTGACTATACTATTCTAAGAGAAACCCAACTATTCATCTGATTTTATTGCCAGAGCTTAGGGAAATAGTAGGTTAGATACCGAGCTGAAAAAGCCAGTGATGAAAAGTCATCGGAGGTTACACTACATATAAGGCAGAGAAGAGCGGAGACCTAGGATGATCCATGACCCACTTATTATTCCCTTAACCCTAGTATGCTATTTGAAACCTATATTTGTTAGAATTTTATGTCTTTTGAGGTAACATCAACTCTCGCTTCTGTTGCGTTATGTTAAACAAGTGTTTTTGGTTTTCTCTTTTTTAGTGCTGAGCCCAGCACCATACCACTTGAGAGCATAACCTCTTGTCCTAGTTTTCCATTTTCTTTGAACGCTGCCTCCCTGCTGCATGTTTCCAGGGCCTTTGAGATATTTGATGTGCTTTAATAATTTTTTTCTCTAGACATTTTTTTTTTAATAGCAAAATCTTTATTACACGTATCTTTTCCCTAATAGTAAACATGCTTTTCACAGCAATTTTATTGGAGTGAAATCAGCAATTAAAAGTCTAAACTCAACAGGGCTTCTGGATGCCAGTGCAATGTAAGATAAATTATTTAAACACATTTTCAGATCATCTTGGTTGATATTTTAAAGAAGGAAGGAAGCAGGGTTTAAAAGCTTTATTGTGTTTGGGTATTTCTAACCCAAATGTCTGCTTGACATATAGATAATCTGTAAACCATAGGTACAGGAACAACAGTCATCAGCTAACAATCAGACAATTATTGCCACTTCTTGATGTGCCACTATTACTCTGCACCACATGCACTGGTTATCTCCATACTTAAAAAACCCTCACTGAACCCCACCTGATTGAATAACTTAAATAGTTTGTAAAGGATTTTTTTTTTATCTTAACCACTTAAGGACCGGACCAATATGCTGCTAAATGCCCAAAGGCGTTTTTACAATTTGGCACTGCGTCGCTTTAACAGACAATTGCGCGGTTGTGCGGCGTGGCTCCCAAACAACATTTGTGTCCTTTTCTTCCCACAAATAGAGCTTTCTTTTGATGGTATTTGATTCCCTTTGCGATTTTAATGTTTTGCAATATAAACGGAAAAATACCGAAAATTATATTTTCTACTTTTTGTTATAAGAAAAATCGAATAAACTAAATTTTAGTCAAACATTTAGGCCAAAATGTATTCAGCCACATGTCTGTAGTACAAAAAAAATTGCGGCAACAGTGACACTAATACAGCGATCAGAAAACCAATCGCTTAGTGACACTGGCAATAGGGGGTGAAAGGGTTAACTAGGGCGGTGATCAAGGGGTTAAACCTTTATTGGGGGGGTACGGGGCTACCCTGGACCTAACACTAACTGCCTGTCACACTAACTGTCACACTGACACTAAATGCAGTGATCAGTAAATATATGATCACTGCAATCAGTGACAGTGTGACAGGGGGGTTGGGGGGGGGGGTGATCGGAAGGGGTTAAGTGTGCCTATGTGTGTGGTGTCAGTGTAGTGTTGGTGCGACTTACTTGTGATGTCTTCTCTCCTCTCGCCGGAATGAAAATACCGCCGAGAGGAGAGGTGACATCACTTCCTCTGCCAGTGTTTACATTACACAGGCAGAGGTAGCACAGAGCGGGGGGATGCCGGATTGGCTGGGAGCGATCGTGAGGGGGCGGACAAAAACGAACAGCCGCCCCCTCATCCCGGATCGCTCCCAGAGGTAAAACGCCCGCCACATGTAGTGGAGGGGGTCCCGATCGGACCCCCGACCCGCAAGAAGGCAGGGACGTACATGTACGCCCATCTGCCTGTACGTGCCATTCTGTGGACGTACATATACATGCGGAGGACGTTAAGTGGTTAATAGCTTCCTTTACCTTAATGCAGTGCTGTTTTCATGTCCTCATTGTTTTGTTAATTTTTTTTATCTCAAGTTGCTGTAATTCTTCTCTGATCTCCACACTTCCTGGTTGTCTGTTTCCTGATAACCACAGTGCTGGGAGCTTTGTCTCTGTGGTCACTAATCAAGGAGGTGTGATTACTGTGTGTCTAAAACCCCTCAGCACCAATCAGTTTAATTTTACAAACCATCACTGCCCTGTATTGGCTCTGTGGCTCTGTACATCACAGAAGCAGGAAACAACATGCAATAACGAAACTAATACTGTAGGTACATTATATGTACATTATCTATTTTTAATCATTTTTAAAAGGAATCAGTTAACTATTATGTCTCTACACCCTGTAAACAGTAATTTCCTTTACAACTCCTTTAAGACCCATTTCCCTGCTCCCGTTTGCCTCCAAGCTTCTTGAACACCTTGTCCACAACTGCACGAGTTGCTACCTCACTGACAACAACCTTCTTGATCCCCTACAGTCCGACTACTGCCCACAACATTCCACTAAAACTGCTCTGCTAAAAACTCACCAATGACCTACTAACTGCTAAAACCAATGGGCAGTACTCCATACACATATGCCGCGTACACACGATCATGTATCGGCATGAAAAAAACTACGTTTAAAAAAAATGTCATTTAAAATGATCGTGTGGGGGGCTTCACATCATTTTTCGGGTTCTGAAAAACGACAAAAAAAAAATTCGAACATCGCCCGACATTCGGCCTATGTATACTAGGCTTAAGGCTAGGATCAGACATATGCGGGTCAGAAAAAACGCTTGCTAATCGCTCACATTCCCCCACCCATGTAAGAAACCACATGATTCCATTTTTAAAAAAAAAAGTGTCAGGGACTTTTTCCCTGCGTTTCAAATGAATGGGCTGCTGTGCCCATGCAAACACGAGCCACATCACCTGTACAAGTGTCAACCTAGCCCAAGGAGGTTTTCATAATATTTCTGTGTACCTTCATTCATAGAACTATCTTCCTCTGGTGCAATGTTAGTATGTAAAAATATAAAATTGGTCATATGTTGCAGGCACCTCCTGAAAGTGTTTTTTGGGGGATGCGAACAGGAGGGTACAGACTACCATATATGGTGGACATGCCCAAAAGTTAGGAGATTCTGTATTTGAGTCTATGGGCCAGATTCTGGTAGAATCTGCAGCGGCGTAGCGTAAGCCATTTACACTACGCCGCCGCAACTTACTGGAGCAAGTGCCGTATTCTCAAAGCACTTGTTCCGTAGTTTGCAGCGGCGTAGTGTAAATGGGCCGGCGTATCCCTGCGTAATTCAAAGGGGGCGGCTTGTATTTAAATTAAGCGCGCCCCCGCGTCGATCGAACTGCGCATGCGCCGGCCGGGAATAAAGCCCAGTGCGCATGCTCCAGCTCACATCGGAAAACGTTGTTGAAACCGACGTGAAAACGACGTAATCGTCACTTACACAGAGCCCTATTCGCGAACGACTTAGTAAAACGACGTAACTGACGGAAAAACGACGCCATACTTAACATAGCATACAACGGAACTTCGTAAACCTACCCCTCATATAGCAGGGGTTGGTTTACGCTTACGGAAATGACGTAAACGACGACGAGGCGGCGTAAAAACGTTTGGGAATCGGCGTATTAGGCTCATTTGCATAGGCAAATGAGAAATCAACGTAAAGGCCACCTAGCGGCCAGCGAAGTAATTACATTTACGATCCGACGGTGTAAGTGTTTTACACCTGGCGGATCTTCGCTGTATCTATGCGTAAGTGATTCTAGTAATCACACGCATAGATACCCAGGGAAAAAAAACAGAGATACAACGGTATTTTCTGCGATACACCGTCGTATCTCTTTTGAGAACCTGGCCCTATATCTTTACTCTTTGACCCAGACAAATCTAAAAAAAATCTATAAAAAAAAAAAAACTGGGCTGCCTATTAGATGAGGTACCAAACATGACAACAAGTTGACTTCATTCATATTTTTAGAATTCAGTATAACAATTACTAGATCATGGAGGTCTTCATCTATGCAGTTATCACTGATAAAATCAAAACTATTGTGGATAATGACAAATTGAAATCTGACAACTACATTACAGGATACAATTCCTTTATTCAAAAAAATATGGGACCCTTGGATACATTACATTTCAGGAGTGCATTGTATAGAGTGATCTTGCGGGATGGATGGGATACATCTGTTTGTACACCTTCTCTTGTCCTATCTTTCGTCCTTCGTCCCTCTAAATTCTTCCTTTGCTTTATGTTTATGGCATCAGTCTTCGTGTGCTGCAGCTCACATTACAATCGTCAGGGTTGTCCTTTTGATACACAGGTTTCTGTTTTCATAATTTTTTATTTCAATATTTAATTTGAAAAAATAAAATAAAAATCATATACAACAGAAAGTAACAATAGGAAAAAAAAGAAAATAATGACAAGTTGTGAACGTTACTTTTTGGGTCATTTGAGCACATAAGAACATTGTCATGGTATAACATTTGCTGTTTTCATAATTTTAATCTTATATGGTCATTTTATTTCATTTCGAGCACATGAGAAATAGTTTTGTTTAATGGTGCTGATCCGGAATATGTGCTACGCAAACATTTATGAAACGTTGAAAATGTACTGGGCAAAAAAACATATGACATGTTTTGTATGTTGTACGTTTGTTTCAAAAACAAATACAAATTATTGGAAAATAAAAATATTTGGGATAAAACAAAAAAAAACAAGAAAACACTAGATGCACAGCCTACTTCTGAGATAAATGTGTTATTTTAGGGCAAAAGTATATGGGATATGTTGCTCTTAGTAAATTCACCGCACTGTGCTGCTTATGTCAACTTAATAATGTCTCCTGACTGACATTCGTTTTACAGGAAACCTAAACTGGCCCAGGCAAATGTTGCAGATGTGCCCCTTGCCTATTACCTTTTAAATGTATTAAACTCAACCTACAATCTAGTATTTTCTTCCTGCAAGACCTCCTGCAACTAGAACTGCAGGATCAATGTATAATATGTCCTCCAACCATGGTCATTACTGAGGCATATGATATATTGAATATAAAGAGAAGATCTCGAAGACCTATCGATTGCTGCAGTGAATGAAGAATGAGATCCAACCATCTAATATCTGTTTTTTATTAAAGTGTACCTGTCACCCAGGAATAACATTCATTTGCTCTTGACTTTAATTCAGTAAATCTGTGCCTGTGCATAGCAATTGCTTATGGGCCCCTTTAACAAGCACCACTAGTTTGCTATGACATTGGTCTGCACTTTAATTCTACTTTTGTTTGACTGTCTACCTTCACTCACCACTAGGGATGAGCTTTGAGTTCGAGTAGAACTCATGTTCGACTCGAACATTGCCTGTTTGCCGAACAGCGAACTATTTGGGGTGTTCGCGGCAAGTTCGTGTGAACTTTAGAACCCTGTTAAAGTCTATGGGACTCGAACGTTTGAAATCTAAGGTGCTAATTTTAAAGGCTAATATGCAAGTTATTGTAATAAAAAGTTTTTGGGGACCTGGATCCTGCCCCAGGGGACATGTATCAATGCAAAAAAAAGTTTTAAAAACTGCAGTTTTTTTAGCAGCAGTGATTTTAATAATTTCTTTAAGTTAAACAATAAAAGTGAAATATTCCTTTAAATGTTGTACCTAGGGGGGGGGGGTGTATAGTATGCCTGTAAAGTAGCGCTTGTTTCCCATGCTTAGAACTGTCCCTGCAAGCGAGAAATGGGCTTGTTGGACACAGTTCACGAAATCTAATGATTATAAGATGTTGATGCATACTTACATATAGTTACATAGTTAGTCAGGTTGAAAAAAGACACAAGTCCATCCAGTTCAACCATAAAAAAATAAATAAAAATAAAACAAAGTAAAACACAATACATCCTCCCATACACCCAACTCCATACCCACAGTTGATCCAGAGGAAGGCAAAAAACCCCAGCAGAGCGATGATCCAATTTGCTACCGGAGGGGAAAAAATTCCTTCCTGATCCCCCGAAAGGCAATCGGATTTACCCCGGATCAACTTTACCTACAAAACTTAGTACTCAGTTATATTATGTGCATTTAGGAAAGAATCCAGGCCTCTCTTAAAGCAATCTACTGAGCTGGCCAGAACCACCTCTGGAGGGAGTCTGTTCCACATTTTCACAGCTCTTACTGTGAAGAAACCTTTCCGTATTTGGAGGTGAAATCTCTTTTCCTCCAGACGTAAAGAGTGCCCCCTTGTCCTCAGTGTTGACCTTAAAGTGAATAACTCAACACCAAGTTCACTATATGGACCTCTTATGTATTTGTACATGTTGATCATATCCCCCCTTATTCTCCTCTTCTCAGAGTGAATAAATTCAGTTCCTCTAATCTTTCCTCATAGCTGAGCTCCTCCATGCCTCTTATCAGTTTGGTTGCCCTTCTCTGCACTTTCTCCAGTTCTCCGATATCCTTTTTGAGAACTGGTGCCCAAAACTGGACTGCATATTCCAGATGAGGTCTTACTAATGATTTGTACAGGGGCAAAATGATATCTCTATCTCTGGAGTCCATACCTCTCTTAATACAAGAAAGGACTTTGCTCGCTTTGGAAACCGCAGCTTGGCATTGCATGCCATTATTGAGCTTATGATCAACTAAAACCCCCAGATCCTTCTCCACTACAGATCCCCCCAGTTGTACTCCCCCTAGCATGTATGATGCATGAATATTCTTAGCCCCCAAGTGCATAACTTTTTTTTTATATAATTCTCTTTATTTCATTGTTTGCATATAAAAACGTGTCACGTACAAAAACATTTAATTCCACAGGAGAAAAATAAACTAAGAGCAAAACATTTGTACTTCCCTTCATATTGTAATCTTGAATTAAACCACTAGTAGTTGCATCCTTTTCTCCGTTACTCCCTGCCCCCCCCTCCCCCCTCCCTCCTATGGGTTCCCATTAGCTCCTTGGGGCTTCAATCCTGATATCCTATTTCAGTTAACCATGGTTTCCAGATTTTATCAAATTCCTTGATGTTTCCCCTTTTAACATAGATGGTTTTCTCTTTCCATACTGTTTCTGTTACATTATTAACCCATTCTCTTGTTGATGGGGGGTTTACTGCCTGCCATCTTTGAGCGATTAATTTTCTTGCCTGGAATAGGCACCTGGCTACTGCTTTTGTCGTGCTCGCCGATCCTCCTCTTTCTTCCCATATTCCCAATATGCACGTTCTAGGGTCCATCCCCAGTCTGGTCCCGTATGTTTTATTAATAATTCTGATGGTCTCCATCCAATACCTAAATAGTTTAGGGCATCTCCAAATCATATGCATCAGGTCCCCCGTATCCTGACATCTGGGGCATTCTGCATCTGGTCTATAGCCGAATCTAAATAAAGTTTTTGGGGTGTAGTATACCCTATGTATCATCCTTAAAAAGGATGTCCTTTGGGCTGGTGATGCTGTGGCCATTTTCCCTCTCTCCAATACCTTCCTCCATTGTTCTTCTGTTATATTTCCCAAGTCTTCCTCCCATTTCTTTTTACTTTTAAGCTGCATTGGCCCCCCTATGTTCTTCTCACATATATATGGGTAGATTACTGATATAAACCCCTTCTTCTCTATCCCCCCTCTTATTCTTTGAGGTATTCGTGCCCTTATCCAGTTCGGCCCTACTCCTTTAAACTGGGTGTTTAATGCATGCCTGATTTGGAGATACCTATAGAACGTGCAATTGGGAATTTCAAATTCCTCTCTCAGAGTGGTAAATGTTTTTAAGGTCCTGCCTTCGTACAACTGAGCCAGTCTTATTAAGTGCATAACTTTACATTTATCAACATTAAACCTCATCTGCCACTTAGTCGCCCAATTAGACAGAGCATTGAGGTCGGCTTGTAAATTGGAGACATCCTGCAAGGACATTATTCCACTGCATAGCTTGGTGTCATCTGCAAAAACAGAAATGTTACTTTTGATCTCAGACCCAATATCATTTATAAATATATTGAAAAGTAAGGGACCCAACACTGAACCTTGGGGTACACCGCTGATAACCTTGGACCATTCAGAGTAAGAATCATTAACCACAACTCTCTGAATTCTGTCTTTCAGCCAGTTTTCTATCCATTTACAAACTGATATATCTAATCCTGTAGACCTTACCTTACACATGAGCCGTGTGTGGGGAACTGTATCGAACGCTTTTGCAAAATCCAAGTATACCACGTCCACTGCCACGCCTCTGTCCAGGGTTTTACTTACCTCTTCATAAAAGGAAATCAGGTTTGTCTGACAACTTCTGTCCTTCATGAATCCATGCTGTCTGCTGCTTAAATAGTTTGTTTCCAGCAAGAACTCATCCATGTGGTCTTTTATTAAACGTTCCAGTATCTTTCCAACTATAGAAGTTAAACTAACAGGTCTATAGTTACTAGGTAAAGACTTTGTTCCCTTTTTAAATATGGGCACCACATTGGCTTTATGCCAATCCAGTGGTACTATTCCTGTCATTAATGAGTCCCTAAATATTAGATACAGTGGCTTTGAAATTTCAGAGCTCAATTCTTTTAGGATCCGTGGGTGGATGCCATCTGGTCCAGGTGCTTTATCCACCTTTATTCTGTCTAAATATTTCTGGACCATATCACTTTTGAGCCATTGTGGATTTGGGGCTGTGTCACTCCCACCCCCTATATCGACATGAGCTCCCCCATTCTCCATTGTATACACAGAGCTATAGAAAGCATTTAATAAATTTGCCTTCTCTATGTCCTCAGTCACCCACTCTAGATTATTTTGTAAAGGGCCTACATGCTCAGACTTGACCTTTTTACTATTAATATATTTAAAGAATTTTTTGGGGTTTGTCCTACTATCTTTTGCAATCTGTCGTTCATTTTAAATTTTTGCATCCTTGATTTCCTTTTTACATATTCTATTATATTCTTTGTAACATTTAAACGACACTAGTGTTCCTTCATTTTTATATTTTTTAAAAGCTATTTTCTTATTGTTTATAGCTTTTTTAACTTTAACCGTGAGCCACATAGGTTTTATCTGTAGCCTTTTAAACTTATTGCCCATGGGAATATACTTTGCAGTGAGGTTCCAAAGAGTCTTTTTGAAGAATTCCTATTTCTGTTCTGTGTTCATCGGTGCCAATATTCCCTCCCAGTCCAAGCCCTGGAGAGCAGTCCTCATGCTTTGAAAATTTAAATTTGCTCTCTTGAAATTAAGTGTTTTTATCTTTCCTGTATGTATTTCTTGCTTATAGTTTACATTAAACGAAATCATGTTATGATCACTGCTACCCAGGTGTTCCTTTATCTGAACATTAGTAATGAGCTCTGCATGGTTTGAGATTACCAGGTCCAACAGAGCATCATTCCTAGTTGGGGCCTCAATAAACTGGACCATAAAATTGTCCTGCAATAGGTTTTTAAATTTTTGTCCTTTAACTGTCCCAGAAATTCCATTATTCCAGTCAATTTCTGGGTAGTTAAAATCCCCCATTATTATCACCGTCCCTGCCCTTGCAGCCCTTTCCATCTGTGCAAGGAGCTGAGTCTCCACCTCCTCATTAACATTGGGTGGTCTATAACAAACTCCAATGATTAGCTTTGAACTACGCATATCTGTATGCAGTTCCACCCATAATGCTTCAACTTTATCACACTCTCCATCAACCAGGTCCTCTTTCACGCTTGCTTTGAGGTCACTTCTCACATAGAGACAGACCCCTCCACCTTTCCTTTTTACCCTGTCTTTCCGAAAGAGAGCATAGCCAGGAATATTAATAGCCCAGTCATGTGAGGATTGAAGCCAAGTTTCAGCAATACCGATTACATCATAGCTCTCCTCATGCACCAGAGCTTCCAACTCACCTGTTTTGCTTGGAAGGCTTCTGGCATTGGTGAACAAACACTTAAATGTATTGTTACATTTTTCGCTGGCGTTTTTCATATGATTCATATAATTTTTAGTAGTGCAAATGGCACTATAATTTCCAATGGCTGTTTGCAACATGGGAACTTTCTTGTCACCTGCCATAACCCCACCTCCATCTATCCCCATTCCACTCTCCATTAATGTCTGACCCCTAACTGACCTGTGTGCCCGATGTAATTCACGTTCACCCTCCCCCCTCAAGTCTAGTTTAAATACTCCTCCAGCATTCCCCTAAACCTCTCCCCCAGCACAGCAGACCCCCTTCCATTCAAGTGCAAACCATCTTTAGCATATAGGCTGCACCCCAATGAAAAGTCATCCCAGTGCTCTAGAAACCCAAATCCCTCCTTCCTACACCAGGTCTTTAGCCATGCATTCAGCTCTCTAATCTCCCCCTGCCTTTCCTGTGTTGCGCATTGGCACAGGCAATATTTCAGAGAATATCACCTTGGAGGTCCTTCCCTTCATCTTGCAGCCTAGTTCTTTAAATTGATTCTTAAGGAGCCTCCACCTTCCATGTATACTGTCATTGGTTCCAACATGGACCAAGACAGCTGGGTCATGCCCAGCCCCTCCCAGCAATTTATCCACCTGGTCCACCACATGCCGAACCCTGGCACCAGGGAGACAGCAAACCATTCGGTTGAGGCGATCCTGGCGACAAATTATTCTATCAGTCCTTCTGATTATAGAATCCCCTATTACCACCAACTGTCTAGGCCTACCTGCACTCCCCTCACCACTTCTACTAGATGGGTTGCTCTCCCGGCTGTTAGGGGTAGCAGTAACATCTAGGGCTGCCACCTCTGTGTTAGCCACCTCCACATCTTCACCCAACTTGGCAAATTTGTTTTGATGCACAAACACAGGATTGGCCTTCCTTGTCTGCAAGCCCCTTCCACTCCCTCTAACTACATTAACCCATCTTCCTATCTGATAATCCTGACTTGCCCCTCCACCCTCCACATTAACCCTACTGACCACCTGCTCAGCGAGCAGAGGACCCCTTTCAAGGTTGTCCTTTCTGCCCAGTGTTGCAACTTGTTCCTCCAGATCTCTAATGCGAGCTTCCAGAAGGGCAACCTGCTCACATCTGTCACAGCGGTATTCATCCTGGAGCTGTTGCACCAATTTTGTATACATGTGACACACTGTGCACTGAGCAAAACCTTCAACCCTGCTAGCACACATTTCCCAGTTACAATATAATTACTTGTAGGAAGTTTAAGATGTTACTTACAGTTTTGAAGACTCCTGTCTTAACTTCTGTTTTCAAACTCCTGTTTTTTAACTCTTCCCACTTGTGTTTAAAAATCACACTTCTGTTTAGAAAATCACATGTATGCCAGCACCATTAACTGGGAGCCAGCTCCTTATGGGAGTTTTGACTGAGACTTTTATACTCACTTCTTCACCTGTTTAAAATTAAACACTCCCCACTGATTAGCAGAGAAAAAAACCTGATCACAATTAAACACTTTCCTTAGCAGAGAGAAATAAAAACCTGTTTAAAAAGTGTCAGAGAATAAAATGACACTTGCAAGCAGAAACAGTTAAAAGCAAACTCCTGTTTTTTAACTCTTCCCACTTGTGTTTAAAAATCACACTTCTGTTTAGAAAATCACATGTATGCCAGCACCATTAACTGGGAGCCAGCTCCTTATGGGAGTTTTGACTGAGACTTTTATACTCACTTCTTCACCTGTTTAAAATTAAACACTCCCCACTGATTAGCAGAGAAAAAAAACCTGATCACAATTAAACACTTTCCTTAGCAGAGAGAAATAAAAACCTGTTTAAAAAGTGTCAGAGAATAAAATGACACTTGCAAGCAGAAACAGTTAAAAGCAAACTCCTGTTTTTTAACTCTTCCCACTTGTGTTTAAAAATCACACTTCTGTTTAGAAAATCACATGTATGCCAGCACCATTAACTGGGAGCCAGCTCCTTATGGGAGTTTTGACTGAGACTTTTATACTCACCTCTTCACCTGTTTAAAATTAAACACTCCCCACTGATTAGCAGAGAAAAAAAAAACCTGATCACAATTAAACACTTTCCTTAGCAGAGAGAAATAAAAACCTGTTTAAAAAGTGTCAGAGAAAAAAATGACACTTGCAAGCAGAAACAGTTAAAAGCAAACTCCTGTTTTTTAACTCTTCCCACTTGTGTTTAAAAATCACACTTCTGTTTAGAAAATCACATGTATGCCAGCACCATTAACTGGGAGCCAGCTCCTTATGGGAGTTTTGACTGAGACTTTTATACTCACCTCTTCACCTGTTTAAAATTAAACACTCCCCACTGATTAGCAGAGAAAAAAAAACCTGATCACAATTAAACACTTTCCTTAGCAGAGAGAAATAAAAACCTGTTTAAAAAGTGTCAGAGAAAAAAATGACACTTGCAAGCAGAAACAGTTAAAAGCAAACTCCTGTTTTTTAACTCTTCCCACTTGTGTTTAAAAATCACACTTCTGTTTAGAAAATCACATGTATGCCAGCACCATTAACTGGGAGCCAGCTCCTTATGGGAGTTTTGACTGAGACTTTTATACTCACCTCTTCACCTGTTTAAAATTAAACACTCCCCACTGATTAGCAGAGAAAAAAAAAACCTGATCACAATTAAACACTTTCCTTAGCAGAGAGAAATAAAAACCTGTTTAAAAAGTGTCAGAGAAAAAAATGACACTTGCAAGCAGAAACAGTTAAAAGCAAACTCCTGTTTTTTAACTCTTCCCACTTGTGTTTAAAAATCACACTTCTGTTTAGAAAATCACATGTATGCCAGCACCATTAACTGGGAGCCAAACTTAACCAAGTTTGGATTAGGGAAAACTTTCTTTACCATTCTTTCATCTTCTTTTTTTAGGGTTTGTCTTTGTATATTCTAAACGCTTGTTATATCGCAACCACATGTATTTATCCCCTCTCTTACCCGTCCCCCTAAGTACTTCTTGTTTGATTACTACTTATTCACTGATTTATTGTGCTCTTATATTTATGCTCTTATATAGAATCACTTGTTATTTGCTTATACCTGTTGTATGATGTTGTGCTTTATGTTATTGCTTTATGTATACTTATATATCTTAAATACCAATAAAACATATTAAAAAAAAAAAAAAAAGAACTGTCCCTGCACAAAGTGTCATTTCTGAACGAAAAAAAGTCAATAAAAATCACTCGCGGCTATAATGAATTGTCGGCTCCCGGCAATACAGAGAAAAGTCATTCATAAAAAATAAATAAAAATGTGTGGGGGTCCACGGCATTTTTTTTAAACATTTGGGGTGGAGTTCCCCTTAAAATCCATACCAGATCTGAAGGGTCTGGAATGGATATTTGGGGGGAACCCCACACAATTTATTTTTAATTTGACGCAGGGTTCCCCCTTAATATCCATACCAGACCCGAAGGGCCTGGTAATTAAATTTGGGGGGACCCCCACGCATTCTTTTTTTATGAATGACTTTTCTCTGTATTGTTGGTATCCGACAATTCATTATAGCCACGAGTGATTTTAAATGACTTTTTTTCCTTCAGAAATTACATTTTGCGCAGGGACAGTTCTAAGCACAGGAAACAAGCGCTACTTTAAAGGCATACTGTACACCCCCTAGGTACGAAATTTAAAGGAATATTTCAATTTTATTGTTTCACTTTAAGCATTATTAAAATCACCGATCCTGAAAAAACATTAGTTTTTAATACTTTTTTTGCATTGATACATGTCCCCTGGGGCAGGACCCAGTCTCCCAATCACTCCCCTGGGGCAAGACCCGGGTCCCCAAACACTTTTTAGGACAATAACTTGCATATTAGCCTTTAAAATTAGTACTTTAGATTTCAAACGTTCGAGTCCCATAGACTTTAACAGGGTTCTAAAGTTCACACAAACTTTTGGTCTGTTCGCAGGTTCTGGTGCAAACCGAACCCAGGGGTGTTCGGTTTATCCCTACTCACCACCACACCATACATACCAGTTATACCATTGCTAATATTATGAGCTTTGACAGTTATTAATCAATGTGACGTTTTTGTAACGTGTGATATGAAATTAAAGGAACACTTTTGAATCAGAACTCCTGGGATATTGATCTGGTCAGTTAAGTAGCAGAGGGGGAGGGGTGTATACAGAGGGGCTTGTTAATCAGTTTCAGCTGCTTTGCTGTTAATTTAAATTAACAACAGGTGCACTAGATGGGCAACAATGAGACAACCTCCAAGATAGGAACGTTTTTTTTAGGTGGAGGTGTCTGACATTTTTTTCCCCTACTCATCTTTTCTGACTGTTTTTCACTAGTTTTGCATTTCGCTAGGGTTAGTGCAACTACTGGTAGCACGAGGCGATACTTGGACCCTATAAAGGTTGCACAGGCAGTCCAACTCCTCCAGGATGGCACATCAATACATGTCGTTGCCAGAAGGTTTGCTGTGTCTCCCAGTACAGTCTCAAGAGCATGGAGGAGATTCCAGGAGACAGACAGTTACTCTAGGAGAGCTGGAATAAGCTATAGAAGGTCCTTAACCCATCAGCAAGACCGATATCTGCTCCTTTGTGCAAGGAGGAACAGGATGAGCACTGCCAGAGCCCTACAAAATGACCTCCAGCAGGTCACCGGTGTGAATGTCTCTGACCAAACAATCAGAAACAGACTTCATGGGGTCGTCTGAGGGCCTGACATCCTCTAGTGTGCTCTGTGCTCACTGCCGGACACTGTGGAGCTCTATTGGCATTTTGCATTGAACACCAAAATTGGCAGGTCCGACACTGGTGCTCCATGCTTTTCCCAGATGAGAGCAGGTTCACCCTGAGCATATGTGACAGACATGAAAGGGCCTGGAGAAGCCGCAGAGAACTTTATGCTGCCTGTAACATCGTTCAGAATGACCAGTTAGGTGGTGGGTCAGTGATGGTCTGGGGAGGCATATCCATGGAGGGACGCACAGACCTCTACAGGCTACACAATGGCACCCTGAATGTCATTAGGTATCGGGATTAAATCCTTGGACCCATTGTCAGACCCTAGGCTGTTGCAGTGGGTCCTGGGTTTCTCCTGGTGCACAACAATGCCCGGTCTCATGTGGCGACAGCATACAGCCATTTCCAGGAGGATAAAGAAATTGATACCATTGACCCCCACGCTCACCTGACCTAAATCCAAAAGAACACCTCTGGAACATTATGTTTCGGTCCATCCAGTGCCGCCAGGTTACACCTCAGTCTGTTCAGGAGCTCAGTAAAGCTCTGGTCCAGATCTGGGAGGAAATACCCCAGGACACCATCCGTTGTCTCATTAGGAGCATGTCCTGATGTTGTCAGTCATGCATACAAGCATTTGGGGGGCTATACAAATTACTGAGAACCATTTTGAGTTGTTGCAATGAAATTTCAGCAAAATGGACTAGCTTGCTGCATATTTTTTTTCACTTTGATTTTCGGTGTGTCTTTGAATTCAGCCCTCTGTAGGTGGATAATTTTAATTTCCATCAAATAATGTGCCATCCTTTCATTTTTAACACATTACCCCAGGGGTATCCAACCTTTTTTCAAAGAGGGCCAGATTTGATGAAGTGAACATGCGTGAGGGCCGACCATTTTGCCTGAAATTCTTTAAACCATTAAGATTTGGCCTAAATGTGTTTGTTCAAGCAACTAATACACCCCCCAACAAGAATTTTCTGCCTTTGTCGCACTCATTCCCGACACACATACAAATGCTCCCAGAGAGCCCTTCCTTACATCAGGGTCCCCAGAGAGCCCCCCATACATCAGGGTCCACAGAGAGCCCTCCCTATACATCAGGGTCCACAGAGAGCCCCCCCTTACATCAGGGTGCACAGAGAGCCCCCTTACATCAGGGTGCACAGAGAGCCCCCCCTTACATCAGGGTGCACAGAGAGCCCTCCCCTTACATCAGGGTGCACAGAGAGCCCTCCCCCATACATCAGGGTGCACAGAGAGCCCTTCCCCATACATCAGGGTGCACAGAGAGCCCTCCCCCATACATAAGGGTGCACAGAGCCCCCCCTCATACATCAGCCCCCCCCTCATACATCAGGGTGCACAGAGAGGCCCCCCCCTCATACATCAGGGTGCACAGAGAGCCCCCCCATACATCAGGGTGCACCGAGAGCCCCCCGTACATCAGGGTGCACAGAGAGCCCTCCCCCATACATCAGGGAGCACAGAGAGCCCTCCCCCATACATCAGGTTTCACAGACTTAGGGCCAGATTCTCGTAGATCGGCGCATATTTATGCAGGCGCAGCGCATATCAGATGCGCTATGCCGACGTAACGTGGAGAGGCAAGTACCGTATTCTCAGACCAAATGCGTCTAAAGATGCGCCGGCGTAACGTAAATTCCTCGGTGTAAGCCGGCGTAATCCCAAAGTAGGAGGGAAGTGGTCGTGATCCATTCAAATGAAGCGTGACCCCATGCTAATGAACCCGGAACTAACAGAGCATGCGCCGTGATGTGGACGTATGTCCCCCACCCCTCTGCGCATGCGCAAAACCACGCAGGGTGCAACTCCCTAAGATTCGCCGGCCCATTGCCTACGCCCAGTGCATAAATACGCCCAGACATGCGCCTGTCGAGCGCAAAAGTACACCATTTTTTTTTGGGCTGGAGTGATTACTTTTGCGGGACATGTCTGCTCCAAGGAAGGAGAGGAGAAAAAAAAACTTCTCCCCATAGGAGAGGGCTATTATTATAGCTGCCATGGAGAAATATGACTCTCAGGTCCATGGTGCAGATAGTGCCAGCACCAGTAGGTCGAGGAGGGATGAGATCCTCCTGAGGATTGCAGCACAGGTCAATGCCCTTTCCCATGAGGTCAGGACACCCCAGGACATCAGTAAGAAAATGAATGACCTGCGGCGACTGGTGAAGGGCAAGCTGGCTGCGATCAGTCGGCATGCCACAGGCACTGGGGGTGGACCACCCTGTGCGATCCGGCTGACTGAGGAGGAGAAAGTGGTTGCCCGCTGCCTTCAGAGGGAGCAGATGGAGGGAGTTGGAGGCTACGACTCAGTTGACCCAGCCTTGAGAACAGGTAAGTGTGTTTTATATACTATCTGGTGTGTGTAGCATGTGAGGGGGTGGAAAGGAACATGTGACAAGTGTGTGGGTCCACCAACATGAGCATCTTTTGTGTCATCTACAGATGTGCAGGAGGGAGTGGGGCAGGACGAGCAGAGTCGCCATATGTCTAAGGTAGTGGGGGATGAGGCGCCTGGCCGACAGCCTGGACTCCTTGGGTCCATTAACGGACGCCATCCAAGATGTTGCTGGGACCAGCGCAGTGACGGTGACCAGCCTCGGGAGCTGCAGGCAACCACATCTGAACTTGTGGGGGAGGTGAAGTCCCTGACACTTGCCGTACAGGCACAGACATCTACCCTTGAGGCTGTGCTCACCCGCATAGCGGTGGCCTTGGAGGGCAGGCAGGCAGCCACCTGAGGCTGCCCCCAGGCAACAGAGGGCCAGGAGCCTTGGCACCAGGAGGAGCCCACGCCAAGCCAAGTGAATTTTTGTTTATTTTTTTTTTGCTCTAGTGAAGAGCTTTTTATTTTATTTTTGCTCTGGTGAAGAGCTTTTTGTTTTCTTTTTGCTCTGGTGAAGAGCTTTTTATTTTATTTTTGCTCTGGTGAAGAGCTTTTTATTTTCTTGTTACTGCACATGGTCAGTCGTGCAGACTACAGTGTGAATGGTGTGTGAATGTGGGGGTGGCACTCCTGCCAGTAAGGGGTGTCACCCTCGGCCGTTGGGGAGAAGTTATCCCCACAGCTGTGTGAATGACGTGTGAATGGACAGTGACATTATTGGGGCCTTGACACGGCGTTGCTGCTCCCAAGTCCTACATTTTGGACTTGGACTAATCCAATGTGATGTGGATGTGGTGTGTGTGATCTAGGGACCACAGTGGTGTGCATGCATGCATTGTCTGTGTGCTATGATGAATGTGTGTGTTTAACGGTCAAAGTTTTGTAACACGAGGACCCTCCTGACTGCTCTTCCATCAGCAGACGGGGTCTCCTCTGGCAGGGGGGGACTGTCTGGTTGGGGGTCAGGTCATCACGTATGTTAATCTGCAGGCCCTTTCTCACAGTGTAGTTGTGCAGAATGCAACATGCACCAATGATCTGACACACAAAGGTTTTTATGTGTGCTTCATTGTATCTTCTCTCTCCTCTGTTTGGGAATCCCTGAATGGAGTCATGAGATGGGGCCCAAGTGCATATGCTGAGTCACCTGGAAGGGAAAAGACAGGAGGATGTTAGCCGTGCATGTGCCCCTCGTGATGTCTGCATCATGGGGTCGCACAGTCATGTCTGCCTGACTCCCATGTCACTCACCAACTAACCAGCTGTCCCCATACACGTTCTGTTAAAATTCTGTTGGGATGTGGCTTTGGCGGTATATGTAGCTGTCGTGGCTGGACTCGGGGTGTTTGGCACGGACGTGCCATATGAGGTATTTGGCATCGGCTATCACCTGTACGTTGATGGAATGCCAATGCTTCCAATTGCGATATATGTGCTCTGTGGCACGGGGGGGCTGTAGGGCCACGTGTGTGCAATCAATGGCTGTGATGGTGCGTGGGAATCCGTCAATTCTGTAGAAATTCTGTAGAGCATTGCCTTCTGCCACAGATGCTCAGTGGTGGGTCAGATGATGTGATGGGACATGCGTCTGAGGATTGCAGGGACAACCTGGTGCACACATCTGTTCATGCTGGTTTGTGACATCCCAGCCACGACTCCACTTGTACGCTGAAAAGATCCACTGGCAAGGAAAATGGAGTGTTGCCAGTACCTTGTCCAGTGGCTGCAGTGCATGTGAGCGGTTGTCTTGCTGGTGATGTCATCCTGCAGGGCTGTGGTTATTTCCAGGATGGCAGCAGGGCTGAATCTGAAGATGCGATACACCTCAGAATCACTCATGCCAAAGATGTCTATGCGTGTGCGGTATATCCTCTCCTGTGCCCTCCTCTGTGCCCTTCTCTGTGCCCTCTCCTTCTTTGCTCCTCTAAAGTCAGTAGTATAGCTATGAGCAAGGATGCCCCTGGCATGTTGGCATACAGTTTGTTGTCCTGCAAGTGTGACTGCTCAGCTCGTCCCTAACAGTGTTGCTTTAGCTGACATGTAGACGGATTGTCTAATTTTATACCACCTTTTATATGGACTAATTTTAGACAGGACGTGCAGCTGTTGCGCACAGCGCTTAGCCTGCGTTGCACCAACTTACTTTTGTGGATTCCCGTAACTCCCTCATTTGCATATTTGAATAGCAAATCAATGGTGTGTCTAGCGCAGTTTTGCGTGCATGGATGCGCCGGTCTATCGAAATTACGCTGGTCGAAAAAAATTGATTTCATGCCTATATCGTTTTGGGGATACGGCGCATCGATACGCATGCGCAGATTTAGACTTACGCCGCGCATCTCCTGTAACGCCGGCGTAATGGCTCTCTGAATCTGGCCCTATACCTTTTGCGCAAACCACTCAATAACCACTTAATGGGGTTTTTATTTACCAAAAACATGTAGAAGAATACATATTGGCTTAAACTGATGAAGAAATTGCTTTTGTTTAATTAATTGAGATATTTATTACAGCAAAAAGTAAAAAAAAAAACATTTTTTTTTTTAAATTGTCACTTTTATTTATAGAGCAAAAAACAGAAATACCACAGAGATGATACCACCAAATGAAAGCCAAAAATCTTTTTTTGGGGAAAATAGGTAAAATTTTTTGGTTACCAACATTGCAACCCTCGGCAATTGTCAGTTAAAGCTGGCAGTGCCGTATCGCAAAAAATGGTTTGGTCCCTGGGGTAAATCTTTTCCGGGCCTGAAGTTAAAAATATCTTCTTTTCCGCTTCTTCCTCTGGTCTTCCTCCATCTTCTCCCAGATCTTCCTCCTCCAGGCTTCTCTTTCTCGTGCTACTTCTTTCTTTCTCTCTGTCTTCTTTGTCCGTGTTTTTTTTCCTCTGCCGCCGCCAACCCTGCTCCGATACTGGTACCGCTCCTGCTGATGACTCTCCTCCGATGCTGCGTCCTGCTGATCTGTCTGTGCCAACTTCAAGCGTGTTTTAGATAATGGTGGGGGCATGGCCACCAAAAGATGTCATCTGGACGCCCCACCCCCTTGTGATATCATGGACACATCATGCCCAGGGCAGTGGCGTCACAAGGGTGCTGAGCCTCCAGATGATGTCATCCCATGACACCGGCACGGACAGATCAGCGGGACACAGCATGATGGAGGGTCATCGGCGGGAGTGGGATGCAGCAGCAGAGGAGGGTCATCGGCAGCAGAGGAAGAAAAACACTGTACAATGAAGACAGGAGAAAGAAGAAGAGTGGAAGAAGAAGCAACGGGAGAAGCCTGAGGAGGAAGATGTGGGAAAAGATGGAGGAAGACCGATGAATATGATATTTTTAATAACAGACTTGTCAAAAACGGTACTGTACTACTGTATTCCAAATCCATACTAGACCCAAGGGCCTGGCATTGACACCAATGACTCCTAGGTTCTTAAGGATGTGGTGGCCAGCTTCCCAGCCTCCTCTTTAGCAACCAGTTATATATTGCGAAATTTCATTATTGAAATTTGAAAAATACGAATGACACTTAAATGTTTTATGCAGCATTAACCTATAAAAATAAATATTACCAACAACTTCATCCATGCCCAAAAATACAGCCTGCCCACGTCTATCAATGCAGCATGTGTCCCCAGGGCATCAAAATGTCCCCCACTTTGCAGCCAGAATCCCCCCCACACTATTGCAGCCAGAGTCCCCCCCCCACACTATTGCAGCCAGAGTCCCCCCCACACTATTGCAGCCAGAGTCCCCCCCCACACTATTGCAGCCAGAGTCCCCCCCCACACTATTGCAGCCAGAGTCCCCCCCCACACTATTGCAGCCAGTGTCCCCCCCCCACACTATTGCAGCAGAGTCCCCCCACACACTATTGCAGCCAGAGTCCCCCCCACACTTTTGCAGCCAGAGTCCCCCCCCCCCACACTATTGCATCCAGAGTCCCCCCCCACTTTGCAGCCAGAGTCCCCCCCCACTATTGCAGCCAGAGTCCCCCCCCACTATTGCAGCCAGAGTCCCCCCCACACTATTGCAGCCAGAGTCCCCCCCACACTATTGCAGCCAGAGTCCCCCCCACACTATTGCAGCCAGAGTCCCCCCCCACACTATTGCAGCCAGAGTCCCCCCCCACTATTGCAGCCAGAGTCCCCCCCCCCCACTATTGCAGCCAGAGTCCCCCCCCACACTATTGCAGCCAGAGCCCCCCCCCACACTATTGTAGCCAGAGTCCCCCCCACACTATTGCAGCCAGAGTCCCCCCCCACCACACAATAGCAGCAGCCAGAGTCCCCCTCCACACTATAGCAGCAGCCAGAGTCCGTCCGTTTCCCCTCCACACTTTAGCAGCAGCCAGAGTCCCCCTCTCCTCCACACTATAGCAGCAGCCAGAGTCCCCCCTCCACACTATAGCAGCAGCCAGAGTCCGCCCCCTTCCACACTATAGCAGCAGCCAGCCAGAGTCCGCCCCCTTCCACACTATAGCAGCAGCCAGAGTCCACCCCCCCTTCCACACTATAGCAGCAGCCAGAGTCCGCCCCTCCACACTATAGCAGCATCCAGAGTCCCCCCCCCCTTCCACACTATATAGCATCAGCCAGAGTCCCCCCCATTCCACACTATAGCATCAGCTAGAGTCCCCCCCTTCCACACTATAGCAGCAGCCAGAGTCCCCCCCCCCTCCGCACTATAGCAGCAGCCAGAGTCTGTCCCCCCCCCCTCCACACTATAGCAGCAGCCAGAGTCCGTCCGTTTCCCCCTCCACACTTTAGCAGCAGCCAGAGTCCCCCTCTCCTCCACACTATAGCAGCAGCCAGAGTCCCCCCCCCTTCCACACTATAGCATCAGCCAGAGTCCCCCCCCATTCCACACTATAGCATCAGCTAGAGTCCCCCCCCTTCCACACTATAGCAGCAGCCAGAGTCCCCCCCCCCCTCCGCACTATAGCAGCAGCCAGAGTCTGTCCCCCCCCTCCACACTATAGCAGCAGCCAGAGTCCGTCCGTTTCCCTTCCACACTTTAGCAGCAGCCAGAGTCCCCCTCTCCTCCACACTATAGCAGCAGCCAGAGTCCCCCCCCTCCTCCACACTATAGCAGCAGCCAGAGTCCCCCCTCCACACTATAGCAGCAGCCAGAGTCCGCCCCCTTCCACACTATAGCAGCAGCCAGAGTCCGCCCCCTTCCACACTATAGCAGCAGCCAGAGTCCGCCCCCCCCTTCCACACTATAGCAGCAGCCAGAGTCCCCCCCCCTTCCACACTATAGCATCAGCCAGAGTCCCCCCCCCCTTCCACACTATAGCATCAGCCAGAGTCCCCCCCATTCCACACTATAGCATCAGCTAGAGTCCCCCCCTTCCACACTATAGCAGCAGCCAGAGTCCGTCCGTCCCCCCCCCTCCGCACTATAGCAGCAGCCAGAGTCTGTCCCCCCCCCTCCACACTATAGCAGCAGCCAGAGTCCGTCCGTCCGTCCCCCCCTCCACACTATAGCAGCAGCCAGAGTCCGTCCGTCCGTCCCCCCCTCCACACTATAGCAGCAGCCAGAGTCTGTCCGTCCCCCCCTCCACACTATAGCAGAAGCCAGAGTACGTCCGTCCGTCCCCCCCCTCCACACTATAGCAGCAGCCAGAGTCCCCCCCATTCCCACACTATAGCATCAGCTAGAGTCCCCCCTTCCACACTATAGCAGCAGCCAGAGTCCGTCCGTCCCCCCCCCTCCGCACTATAGCAGCAGCCAGAGTCTGTCCCCCCCCCCCTCCACACTATAGCAGCAGCCAGAGTCCGTCCGTCCATCCCCCCCTCCACCACTATAGCAGCAGCCAGAGTCCGTCCGTCCCCCCCCCTCCACACTATAGCAGCAGCCAGAGTCTGTCCGTCCCCCCCTTCCACACTATAGCATCAGCCAGAGTCCCCCCCCCTCCACACTATAGCCAGCAGCCAGAGTCCATCCGTCCGTCCCCTCCACACTATAGCAGCAGCCAGTAGTCCGTCCGTCCGTCCGTCCCCCCCCCCTCACCACACTATAGCAGCAGCCAGAGTCCGCCCCCCCCCTCCACACTATAGCAGCAGCCAGAGTCTGTCGTCTCCGTCCCCTCCACACTGTAGCAGCAGCCAGAGTCCATCCCCCCCCCCTCCACACAATTGCAGCATCCAGAGTCTCCCCACACCACTATTGTATCCAACCTTTTCTGGGTAGGAGAGAAGCCGCCGCATTGTTCAAACCGCGGGGGAACAGACAGCTTTCCATTCAATAGCTGCATTCTTCCCCGCCGACGCCGTGCGCGTCATACAGCCCCTCCCCCCCTTTCCAGGAAACTTTGCTAGACAGATCACCCATCCCATCCATTGGATGGGTGATCTGTCTATCAAAGTTTCCCGGACAAGGGGGGGAGGGGCTGTATGACGCGCACCGCGTCGGCGGGGAAGAATGCAGCTATTGAATGGAAAGCTGTCTGTTCCCCGCGGTTTGAACAATGCGGCGGCTTCTCTCCTACCCAGAAAAGGTTGGATACAATAGTGTGGAGGGGACCAGATGGTGCCAGCAACGGCGGAAACAGCAGCGGCAACAGGGACTCTCCTCTCCTTGCTCGCCCCCCCTGCTCCCAGGCAGCCCACACTCGCCTGCCCTCAAAATGTACTCGCATTTTGCGAGCAGGCGAGTGTAAATTTTGAGGGCTGTTCTAAAGGTTAATTGAATTCTATTGATAAAGGAATGTGGCTTCTTTAGACTGGTGCCAAAGTGTCTACCTTGGAGGAGGTTTACTGTGTAAGGAGGGGGGGCGGAGAGTTCCATTGTTCCTTTGATTACTCACAAGCTTGTAACTAGATATAAACAGCAGAGTGTACCATTTAAAGCATTCCATACTTAGCACACATACAAGTGTCGTCTCGTTGTGTGTTTCAAGGCAGCTAATATCCGGTATCTATGTCCAGACTATGGGAAGCAGTATCTGACGGAAGCATTCGGTCCGGATGCAGGGACCTTCCGTGACAGGCTATATAACCAATTTAATAGCTTCAATACTTTATTTCACTGATGCAGAATAAGTATGCAGATGAGTTTTGACCCCAGTGGCTGTATACCTGGTCCAGGTTGGTGACTCACAAAGTACTAAAGTTCAAGCTCAGGTAGGCCCCAATGCCTGTCTAGGCATCTCATATGTCAGCAATGGATCCCTTAAAGCAGGGGTGCCCAACCTTTTGAAGAGCGAGGGCCACTTAAGTGACTTGGTAACGGTCGTGGGCCACAAAGAGCGGAGCGGGTGGACAGCAGCCCACTCTACTCTATAGAGCCCACTCAAGTCTTTATTTTTTTTAGTGGATTGGATTGGAGGTAGGCAATTGTAAACAGACACAAGTTCATTTACATCTGCCTTATGCCCTGTACACATGAGCGGAATTTCTGTCGGAAAAAAGTTGGATGTTTTTTCTGACGGAATTCCGCTCAAGCTTGGCTTGCATACACACGGTCACACTAAAGTTCTCTGAACTTTTGAGCGTTAAGAACGCGGTGATGTACAACACTGCAACAAGGCGAGAAAAAGTTTGCATGCTCCGAAGCATTGTCGAATTGTTTCCGAGCATGCTTATTTTTCCCCCCGTCGGAATTACATAAAGACATCGGAATGTGATGTTTCCGTTGGAAAAACTGAGAACCTGCTATCAAACTTTTGCTGGCGGAAATTCCGATAAAAAGCTTACATCGGACTTTTGCTGGTCGGAATTTCCGCTCATGTGTACAGGGTATTGGAGGTGAATGGAGGGTCTGATTGGGTCAGACTGACCATGTGAAAGGGGCCTAAGGCTGCTTTCACACTGATGCACTGTTTACCCGCACCTCGGGTTCAGTGGTGGCTTTCCTGCAGGTTAGCTGCACTTTGCCATAGACTTCTATTATATTCTGCAGGTTTGGTGCACTTTCAGAACACTCACCAAACTCGCAGATAATAGAAGTCTATGGCTCAGTGTAGGTAACCCGCGGGTTCACTACTCTGTACCTGCGCATCAGTTTGAAAGCAGCCCAGTAACCACTGCAGAACACATATGCCCATTTATACACTGTGGCCCAGATTCACAGAGCAATTACGCCTGCGCAACAGGAGATGCGCGTGCGTAGGTCTAAATGTGCGCGTGCGTTTCGATGCACGACATCCCCAAAACGAGATACGCAAGAAATCTACTTTTTTTTGTCCGTCGTAATTTCGTTAGACAGGCGCATCCGTCCGTGCAAAACTGCGCTAGACAGACCATTGATTTGCTAGTCAAATATGCTAATGAGGGACTTACGGGGATCCACCAAAGAACGTTAGGGCAGCGCAGGCTACGCAGTGTGCGCAACAGCAAAATGTCCCGTCTAAAATAAGACCATATAAAAGCTGGTCTAAAAAGAGAAAAAAAGTCTACTTGTTAGATAAAGCAACACTGTTAGTGAGGAGCTCAGCAGTCACACGTGTTGCCCAACAATCTGTATGCCAACATGCCAGGGGCATCGTCGCGCATAGCTATACTACTGACTTTAGATGAACAAAGAAGGATGAGGGCACTGAGGAGGGCACTAAGGAGGGCACGGGAGATGTTTTTTTATTTTTTTATTTGCTTATATAAACTTTACAATTTAATCTAATCTAATACAATATTCTTATCTGATACAAGCCCCTCACTCTTCACTTGATATATCACACATGCATAGACATCTTTGGCATGAGTGATTCTGAGGTGTCTCGCATCTTCAGATTCACCCCTCATGCCATCATGGAATTACCACAACCTTGCAGGAGGACATCAGCAGCCCAACACATGGCACTACCCATGACACCCATGACAGCTACATATACAATCAGAGCCCCATCCCCACAGATTTCGAACAGAACATGTATGGGGACAGCTGGCTGGTTGGTGAGTGACATGGGTGGCAGGCATGACTGTCCCCCCCCATGATGCACACATCACAAGGGGCACATGCACTACTAACATCCTCCTGTCTTTTCCCTTCAAGGTGACTCTGCATATGCACTGGGACCCCATCTCATGACCCCATCTCATGCCAGCTCACATATGCATCTTTGCACATTAAACACACACATTAATCATGGCACAATGAGAATGCATGCATGCACACGACTGTGGTCCCTAGCACACACACCCCACATCCTCATCACATTGGATTGGCACAAGCCCACCATGCAGGACTTGTGAGCAGCAACGCCATGCCGCGGCTCCAATTATGTCACTGTACATTCATACATCATTCACACAGACCTGGGGATCACTTCTCCATGGTCCTGGGGAACCCTTCTCCACCACAAATGAGGGTGACACCCCTTTTCCCGCAGGAATATCACTCCCACATTCCAAAATCATACACAAACAGAACCAAAAAAATAAAATAAATGACCAGCAAAAATAAAAAATGCCCCAGCAAAAATATAATTTAAACAAAATAACAACAAAGAAAACACATAAAAGACAAAAATCACTCTGCAAATCACCCCTGCCTTAAAGAGTAACTCCACTTTTGTTGAGGAAATAAAAATCATTCCCTTGTAGGTGACTTATGTACATTCCAGGAATTTTAACCACTTCCAGCCCACGCCATTTCTCTTCTACATGTAAAATCATATATTTTTTTTGCTCGAAAATTACTCAGAACCCCTAAACATAATATACAGTCATGGCCAAAATTGTTGGCAACCCCAATTTTTTCCCAGAAAATCAAGTATTTCTCACAGAAAAGTATTGCAGTAACACATGTTTTGCTATACACATGTTTATTCATTTTGTGTGTATTGAAACAAAACACAAAAACGGGAGGAAAAAAAAGCAAATTGGACATAATGTCACACAAAGCTCCAAAAATGGGCTGGTCAAAATTCTTGGCACCCTTAACTTAAAGAGGGGGTTCACCCTTAAAACCACTTTCTCCCATCCCATCCAGCATTCTGGCGTCAGCGCCAGTATGCTGTCTTTTTTTTTTTTTATAGGGGTACTTACCTCTTAATAGATAATTTAATTTTCATCCTACCGCGGGGTATGGCGCCGCTATACAGCGTCACGCCTTCCGAAAACAGCCGACTAGCACTCGGTTGTTCTCGGCGCCTGCGCACAGACCCAGGAGCTGACTGCGCAGGCGCCGTATACAGCCGAGTCCTATTTCAGCTTTTTTCGGAGGGCATGATGCGGCTATATACGGCGTCTGCGCAGTCAGTTCCTAGGTCTGTGCTCAGGCGCCGTATAGCTCCAAAAAAAAAAAGTGCTAGTCGTCTGTTTTCGGAAGGCGTGACGCTATATAGCGGCGCCATACCCGCGCGGTTAGGACGAAAATTAAAGTGGTTTTAAGGGTGAACCCCTCTTTAATATTTGGTTGCACACCCTTTGAAAAAAATAACTGAAATCAGTCACTTCCTATAACCATCAGTAAGCTTCTTACACCTCTCACCCAGGATTTTGGACTACTCTTCCTTTGCAAACTGCTCCAGGTCTCTCCTTTTGGAAGGGCGCTTTTTCCCAACAGCAATTTTAAGATCTCTCCACAGGTGTTCGATGGGATTTAGATCTGGACTCATTGCTGGCCACTTTAGAACTCTCCAGCGCTTTGTTGCCATCCATTTTTGGGTGCTTTTTGACGTATGTTTGGGGTCATTGTCCTGCTGGAAGACTCAAGATTTCGGATGCAAACCCAGCTTTCTGACACCGGGCTCTACAGTGTGAACCAAAATACTTTGGTAATCCTCAGATTTCATGATGCCTTGCACACATTCAAGGCACCCAGTGCCAGAGGCAGCAAAACAACCCCAAAACATCATTGAACCTCCACCATATTTCACTGTAGGTACTCTGTTCTTTTCTTTGTAGGCCTCATTCCTTTTTGGTAAACAGTAGAATAATGAACAGTAGAATGATGTGCTTTACCAAAAAGCTCTATCTTGGTCTCATCTGTCCACAAGGTGTTTTCCCAGAAGGATTTTGGGTTACTCAAGTACATTTTGGCAAACTGTAGTCTTGCTTTTTTATATCTCTATGTCAGCAGTGGGTTCCTCCTGGGTCTCTTGCCATAGTTTTTAATTTCATTTAAAGGTTAACAAATAGTTTGTGCCGACACTGATGCTCCCTGAGCCTGCAGGACAGCTTGAATTTCTTTGGAACATGTTTGGGGCTGCTTATCCACCATCCGGACTATCCTGCGTTGCAACTTTTCATCAATTTTTCTCTTCCGTCCACGCCCAGAGAGATTAGCTACAGTGCCATGAGCTGCAAACTTCTTGATAATGTTGTGCACTGTGGACAAAAGCAAATCTAGATCTCTGGAGATGGACTTGTAACCTTTAGATTGTTGATATTTTTCCACAATTTTGGTTCTCAAGTCCTCAGATAGTTCTCTTCTCCTCTTTCTGTTGTCCATGCTTAGTGTGACACACACAGACACACAATGCAAAGACTAAGTGAACTTCTCCTTTTTATCTGCTTTCAGGTATGATTTTCTATTGCCCACATCTGTTACCCCAGGTGAGTTTAACGACTTAAGACCCGGACCATTATGCAGGTTAAGGACCTTTCCCCTTTTTGCGATTCGGCACTGTGTCGTTTTAACTGACAATTGGCTCCCAAACAAAATTGGCGTAATTTTTTTCCTACAAATAGAGCTTTCTTATGGTGGTATTTGATCACCTCTGCAGTTTTTATTTTTTGTGCTATAAACAATGCAATATTTTTTACTTTTTGCTATAATAAATTTCCCCCAAAAATGTATACATTTGTTGTTCCCTCAGTTTAGGCCGATACGTATTCTCCTACCTATTTTTGGTAAAAAATCGCAACAAGCGTTTATCGATTGGTTTGCGCAACATTTATAGGGCCAGATTCAGGTAGGAGAGCGGATCTTTATTATGGAGTAACGTTTGTCATTTACGTTACTCCGCCGAAACTTTCGGAGCAAGTACTGTTATTCACATAGCACTTGCTCCTAAAGTTGCGGCGGCGTAGCGAAAATGAGCGGAATTCAAATTGGGCGGGTATGGGGCATGTATTATTTAAACTAGGCGCAATCCCGCGGCGAACGTACTGCGCATGCGTCGACTGTCAGTGCGCATGCTCCAAATTCTGTCAGTGAACGTCAATGACGTCAATCCCCATTCACGGACGTTTTACGCAAACGACGCTAAACTTTTTAAATTTGACGCAATGACAACGGCCATACTTAACATAGGATACTCCACCTAGGGGGCATGTTTTTCTTTACGCCGTGTATCGCTTACGGAAACGTCGGAAAGTCAATGCGTCGGGCCCGCGTACGATCGTGAATTGCCGTCTCTCGCTGATTTACATATTCTCGGCGTAAATCAGCGGGAACACCCCGAGCGCCCATTTTAAAATTGCAGTTCTGATACGACGGCGAAATACAATTACGCCGCTCGTATCTGAACTCAATCCCGGTGTATCTTGTTTTCTGCATACAGAAAACAGATAAGCCGGCTCAAAGTGTGAGTTATGCTGGCGAATCACTGATACTCCGGCGTAACTCTACCTGAATCTGGCACATAGTGTTTACAAAAAAGGGGATCGTTTTATTGCAATTTTATTAATAATTTGTTTTTACTACTAATGGCGGCGATCAGCGTTTTTTTTTTTCGTGACTGCGACATTATGGCGGACACATCAGACAATTTTGATACAGTTTTGCAAAAAGTGCTATAAAAATGCATTGTTTACTGTGAAAATGACAATTGCAGTTTAGGAGTTAACCACTAGGGGGCGCTGTAGGGGTTTAGTGTGACCTCACATGTTTCTAACTGTAGGGGGCAGGGCTGGACTTGTAGCATCATTAATCGTCTTTCCCTATATCAGGGAATAGACGATCAATGACACTGCCACAACAAAGAATAGGGAAGGTGTGTTTACACACACCTCTCCAAGTTCTTCAGCTCTGGTGACCGATCGCAGTCCGTGGGTCCTGCAGTCGTGGTCACGGAGCTTCGTACTGGGTCGTGGGTGCGGCGTTGGCGCCGTGCTCGCTACCCCACGACTGGGCTTAAATAGACACGTACAGGTACGTGATTGTGCCCAGCCGTGTTATTGGCGTCATTTTTTTCCCACAAATAGAGCTTTCTTTTGGTGATATTTGATCACCTCTGCGGTTTTTATTTTTTGCGCTATAAACATAAATAGTGCCAATTTTGAAAAAAATGTAATATTTTTTTACTTTTTTCTACAATAAATATCCCCAAATATCCCCAATATATCCCCCCCAAAAAAAAATCCCCTCAGTTTAGGCCGATATGTATTCTTCTACCTATTTTTGATAAACAAAAATCGCAATAAGCGTTTATCGATTGGTTTGCGCAAAATTTATAGCGTTTACAAAATAGGGGATAGTTTTATGGCATTTTTATTAATATTTTTTTTTTACTACTAATGGTGGCGATCAGCATATTCTTTCATAACTGCGACATTATGGAGGACACATTAGACAATTTTTTGGGACCATTGTCATTTTACAGCGAAAAGTGCTATAAAAATGCACCGATTCAGGCGCATGCGCGGACAGCTCCGGGATGGTAGCTTAGCCTTGGAGCTCCGCACCGTTTTGGCTGATCGACGGATCTAGCGGGCGGATCGGGTCCCAGCCGGCTACCACGCCAACACTGTCCGGTGGGGGAATAGCGGGAGCACCCGTGTATGTCGGTGGGACCGACGAGACGCAGCCTGGGACCGCAGCTGGAGGTGGTAAGCGGGACACGCGACCACAAGAGGGCGGGCGGCACTCAGCCCTTCCTCACAGACACGGGGGAGCCCTATGACGCCAGGCCCTCGTATGCCTCTGTAGCCCGCCCGCTCACACCAGGGACCCCGGCTGGCCCCCTACCCACCATGGCTCACTCCCCAGCCTCCACAGAGTCACTGCTGGAGCAAACCATGGCAGACATCATGAACTCTCCCTTGCGGCCTACTTCCCCTCAGGCAGCTGAAAGGCCTGTCATGGTGGACGTCACTGCACACTCCTTGTCACAAACGACTGATCTATGGAATGGATCCACTTTGCTTCACGTTGGAGAAGGATCTTATCAAAATCCCCACCTCTGTCCCCTGGGGGGACATGTTCAAGAGCCCAAAATGTCAACTTGTGACTGTCGAATAGTGTTGAGCAGAATATGCCATATTCGATTTCGCGATATATCTCGAATATATAGTCGAATATTCGAGATATATTCGCTAAATACGAATATTCGTGATGTTTTTTGGAAATGAAATTATTGCGAATTTTCGCTATTGCGAATTTTCGCTATTGCGAATGCGAATGCGAATTGCGAATGCGAAATTTCGAGAAATGCGGAATGGAGCACTCTGAATGGCTCAGAATATTCGTGATATTTTACAATACAAAATAATTGCGAATATTCGAGAAATGCGGAAGGAGCACTCTGATTGGCTCAGAATATTCGTGATATATTACAATATAAAATAATTGCGAATATTCGAGAAATGCGGAAGGAGCACTCTGATTGGCTCAGAATATTCGTGATATATTACAATACACAATAATTGCGAATATTCGGCAAATGCGGTAGGAGCACTCTGATTGGCTCAGAATATTCGTGATATATTACAATACACAATAATTGCGAATATTCGAGAAATGCGGAAGGAGCACTCTGATTGGCTCAGAATATTCGTGATATATTACAATATAAAATAATTGCGAATATTCGAGAAATGCGGAATGGAGCACTCTGATTGGCTCAGAATATTTGTGATATATTACAATATAAAATAATTGCGAATATTCGAGAAATGCGGAATGGAGCACTCTGATTGGCTCAGAATATTCGTGACATATTACAATATAAAATAATTGCGAAATTTCGAGAAATGCGGAATGGAGCACTCTGATTGGCTCAGAATATTCGTGATATATTACAATATAAAATAATCGCGCGATATCGCTATTGCCGAATAATCACATTGCGATTTTTCGGCAATATAAAATGAGCGCTGATTTGGTCTATGTAATCTACAGATTTCTATAGAGGAAAAATCAAACAAGGTAAAACAATAATAATAATAAATAGTCCAATTAATCCCAAGAAGGAAAAAATCAGGGCGGAACCCAGTAACGTGAGTGAAGGACGCCAGGATCCGTGGAGAGGATTGTACCCACCCCCCTGCTTAATACAGAGCGGTGGGAGACGCCGTCCATTTGAATCCTATAAGTCCGCAATGAATGTGACTACATGCCAGTTTTTATCTGAAAGTTTGTAAGTGTACATCTATATGGATTTTCTATATACAGAGATTAATTAAAAGTTGAAACAGTATTATACTATGTCCGCTCTTTTTGTTTACATCTGTTGAACATTGGGAATTTATTCGTTTGGATTGAGGAGGTATATTAGAAGATCGCCTTGGATCCTGCTATCTGATGGGCTGTTGTTTATCTGGTTGCTGGTAAGAGGCTTTCTTTAGAGGGGGCTGCTATCCACACACCCCCTCCTTTCTCTGCACACGATTGGTGGTGGATCTTCTGGCAACAACAAGATCATACATATATATTTTTTCCTTCTTGGGATTAATTGGAATATTTTTTCCTTCTTGGGATTAATTGGACTATTTATTATTATTATTGTTTTACCTTGTTTGATTTTTCCTCTATAGAAATCTGTAGATTACATAGACCAAATCAGGTCATCAACTCTTTTTTATATATGTTGTATTAGACATACTCACTAGCGCTGCCTGGTGGATGCTAAGTACTTTTAAGTATGTTGTTGCATTTTTAGTACTTTTTAGTAATTTACCCTATGTTGATATTTTTGATACCATCTAGGTATTTTTAGGTAGCAGCTTACCACTGATAAGTGACAATATTATAGTTTATAGTTTTTGTTGGCTGAATATTCCAAGAGCGCTTGATTGGTTCGTTTTAGGACAGTGTGCCCCGTTTTTTTGTTCATTACTGATCACTATTAAGATATACATTTTTTGTTTGATTCAAGCAGCTATGGAAGCGATTAAATTCTTAGCCAACAGACAGATAGATGTAGGCTCACTATTCACTGCTGATCCAGCTACGGATATTAAGGAGGATTATAAGAATATTCTGTCAGCCCTTGGAAATGCACTGGAGAAACAGGTCAGAACATGGTGGGATATATGCACCATGGAACAATACGTGAAAGACAATATTATAGTAAGGAGCCTCAGATGGGAAGTTACTCCACAGGATGGCCTTGAGGATCGAGCCTCAATGTCCGAATGGCTCGACTTCTTTAATGGAGTGGGCTTCAAACTTCAACAATTAGTTTTAAATAGAAAAAGAAGGAAAATGGTTAAATTAGAAACTTTGATTGAGGATTTAAATACTAAATTAGACCCCATTAAAGAAACCCAACAGTGGGGAGATTTCAATAACGCTATTAACAAGAAATTGGACAAAATAGATAAGGATACACAGAAGAAAAAAGTGAAAAAGTTTCATAGAGATACTAATGACTTTAAGAATGAAAACATTTATATATGGCAGTCTAAAGTTAACACCAAAATAGACACCGACACAGTTAATACGGAGATTCCACCTCCGATGTCAGTCTATAGACCCTCAGAAAGAATGGCTGCACCCTTGTCTAATCAGTACCTCACCCCACAGCGAACAAGTCAAAATTGGGGCTCTATACCACCGCAATTTAAAGCCAAACGAGGTAGAGGGAAAGGAGGCAGAGGTAACAATGGAGGTAATCCGAATCACACTCAATATTACCGTCCAGAAATGTATAATGATTATCATTCTGAGGTGTCAACTTCAAATCGCTTTGAACCTTTGCACAGTCAAAGTGAATGGACAAATTACCAGTCTCCTCGTCCTTTTTTAGGGAGGGGGAAGAGAGGCTCTCGAGGACAGCCAACACAAAGGCCCTATGGCCATCGCCCTATGGGCCCTCCAGGTCCTCAAAATCTTGCACCCCCCCAGCCAGGCTGGTGGAACCCTCCACAGAGAGAGAGAGACCATCAGTATCCAGTGGATCGACAAATAAGGGAAGGAGGGGATGCAGAGCAGGCTGGCGAATCCAAAAAAAGAAGACGAGAACAGGACCAATAGGCATCTATAACTTGAGTAAAATTGAGTTGACCCACAAAGAATTAAATATTTTACAATCAGGATTAAAGTGTGCTCCTAAACATACGTTGAACAAATTCGATGTATATATGGACATCCATAAATATATTCGTAAGATTAACATTAAAAAATATTTTTTGAATAATGGACCCACAGTAACTTGGAAAAAAAACTCCACCATAATTGGGATTGATAGTGGCCTAAAAAATAGGTCACTATTCAATCCGCTAAACACAGCGAATCAACATGTGGATGTCTTTAAAAATCTTGTCTTAAAAGATCTGGAACAAATTGTCCCAAAGAAGTATGTCAATCACCGGTACATACAGGAAGGGCTTAGATCTCTAGAAGAACGTAAAGACATAATCATCCGCCCCGCAGATAAGGGGGGCGGGGTTGTGATTTTGGAAAAATCTTTTTATGACAATCAGTTAACAAGCATGTTAACAGATGTAAATACATATGTCAAATTAAAATCGGATCCCACTATTGTGTTTCACAAGGATTTACAAAAATTAATTGACTCGGGAGCATCTAGTAAAGTCTTAAATAAAAAAGAAACCAAATTTTTAGTTCCTAGTGCATGCAGGATTCCAACAATTTACACCTTGCCTAAGGTGCATAAGGATGCACTCAATCCACCAGGCCGCCCGATAGTTAATTGTATCGGATCAGTGACTGCTAGATTGGGACAATACCTGGACACCTTTTTGCAAGCAAGTGTTGTTGAGACTAAAGCGTATTTGAAGGATACTAAAAACCTGCTACAAATAATTAGTGGTATCAACTTATCCAATAAATCAGAGATTTTTCTTGTTACTGCGGATGTTTCCTCATTGTATACAATCATCCAACATGACGACGCTTTATTGTCCTTGAATTGGGCTCTCAGCCAAAGGGACGACCTCCCCTTTGAACAAAAAGTTTTTCTACGACAAGCCCTAGATTATTGTTTAACCCATAACTACTTTTGGTATGACCAACAGTTCTACTCACAACGTAAAGGAGTAGCTATGGGGGCCAAGTTTGCTCCAAGCTTGGCCAACCTTTTTATGGGTGAGTGGGAGGATAAGGCTGTCTTTTCACAAAAAAGAGATCAGCTTCTCCTCTATAAAAGATATATCGATGACTTGGTGTTCATATGGGAAGGGAGCGAAAGCTCACTGCAAACATTCATGGTTGAATTGAATTCAAACAATAATAACATCGTGCTAGAATATGAGTATAGTAAAGATAAAATACACTATCTAGATGTTAATATCATTCGTCAGGGTGAGAAATTGGTCACTAATGTATATTTTAAAGCAACAGATCGGAATAGCTACTTGCCAATCACCAGTGGGCACCACCCCCTCTGGCTCAAAAACATTCCAAAAGGGCAAATGATGAGGATTAGAAGGAATTGCACGTCAGATGACGATTTCCTATCACAATCTAAAATCATTAAAGAGCGGTTCATGCACAAGGGGTATTTGGAGCCGGCGTTAGATAAGATCATTACAGAAATAGGGAGTATACCACGTGACACATGTTTAGAGAACAAAGTATCTGATAGGAACAATAAACACGAATGGAGTTTCATTTCCAATTTCAATGATCAATATAAGGACATTGAGAAGTCTTTTAAAAAACATTGGCATGTATTATGCATGGATAGGTCTTTAAATTCAGTCCTCCCTAGCAATCCGTCCTTTGTATATAGGAAAGCCCCCAATTTTGGAGACAGGGTCGTTAAAAAGGTTTTAAATCCACCAGCTAAACCCCTGACGTTTTTGGACTGTAAAGGTTTTTTCGCCTGTAGGAGGTGTAAAACCTGCGCTAGAGTGACCACTCACATTAGAAATTTGACTGAATTTACTTCTAGTGGGAATAATGTCACATTCAAAATTAATGAGTTTATCACATGTAAAAGCACGCATGTGGTGTATGTGCTACAATGTCCCTGCAATTTAATGTATGTAGGGCGAACAAAAAGAACTTTAAAGAAACGTGTATCCGAACATTTACACAATATTGAAATTGGCTATAAATATCATGGGGTGTCACTCCATTTTAAGAAACACCATAACCGAGATCCATCCTGTCTGAAGTTCTGGGGTATAGACAGAATTCTTCCAAACTGGAGGGGATCAAATTTGGTTCGAGAAATATCCAAAAGGGAAACCCGATGGATATATTTAATGAACACCCTGACACCTGCAGGCTTGAACGTCGAACTTGACGTCAACTGTTACATTAGTGATGTTTGATAGATCTAATACCATCACCTAACAGGTTAAGGGATTCTATTATTTTATTTTTTACTTTATTGTATTGTAAACCAAATGGAGTTTAAATTATCAGGTTATGTTTCTATCCTATTCTTAATTTCACTTTTAATTTTAATAGATTCATACACATTTTCTTTTATATATATTTTCCATTTTTTTAACCCTTGCAGAGGTTGAACATATGACCCTGCATTGGGGTCTCCATTTTCCTCTGCTAATATTAGCTTAGATTATATATGGATCTAAGTTTTTACTTTGCTTTTATTTTGGTTTTATTATAAGTTTGAAATTAATGTAATGGCTTGTTTTCTGGTTATGTATATTTATATCTATGACTATAAGATGTATGACTTGATCTAATTGCCCGCCTTTCATATATACATCCCTACGAAGGATGATGCAGTATTTGATATTTTTTGTATATCCATTATGATACTGTTTGTCAAGAATTGCAGTCACTTATATATATTTGACCGTTTGTCATTTCAAAGAGACATTATATTTTGTGCCGATAGGGGACACTGTTGCGCAGTGTTTTATCATTCTAATGTTGTTCCATAAATAACACTGCACTTTCGGCGCATCTAATATTATATACATAGTGCATAATGTATGACCCCTTTTTAAATGTCTGCTTCTGTGCATGCTAAAAAGCTTGCATTGAATGCAGCATCCTGATTTAATTTTCGGATGTATGTATTATTTGCATATAGGAGGTCATCTGCATTCTTTTCACGATCTGATTTTACCTGTTTTTCGAAATGGGAGGTGTGCAGACACCTCCGCATTTCACGTGCGCCCATTGGCCGGAATGAGAGGAACGCGATTGGACATCGGTCCCCCATTGCCGCGCACGTTTTAGACGTGGACAGTGCGTCGTTCCCGGCAACGTGAACGCGTCGGAGATGACTGTCTGCGCACGCAATTTGGGGAGAGCCCCGTCCCGATTCTCTCATTGGTGGTCAATGTGGTTAAATGGATATCTCACGGCACTGGGTTCCACCCCTTTGATGATGTCGAATGACGAAACTAGTCAGGGCGGAACCCAGTAACGTGAGTGAAGGACGCCAGGATCCGTGGAGAGGATTGTACCCACCCCCCTGCTTAATACAGAGCGGTGGGAGACGCCGTCCATTTGAATCCTATAAGTCCGCAATGAATGTGACTACATGCCAGTTTTTATCTGAAAGTTTGTAAGTGTACATCTATATGGATTTTCTATATACAGAGATTAATTAAAAGTTGAAACAGTATTATACTATGTCCGCTCTTTTTGTTTACATCTGTTGAACATTGGGAATTTATTCGTTTGGATTGAGGAGGTATATTAGAAGATCGCCTTGGATCCTGCTATCTGATGGGCTGTTGTTTATCTGGTTGCTGGTAAGAGGCTTTCTTTAGAGGGGGCTGCTATCCACACCCCCCCTCCTTTCTCTGCACACGATTGGTGGTGGATCTTCTGGCAACAACAAGATCATACATATATATTTTTTCCTTCTTGGGATTAATTGGAATATTTTTTCCTTCTTGGGATTAATTGGACTATTTATTATTATTATTGTTTTACCTTGTTTGATTTTTCCTCTATAGAAATCTGTAGATTACATAGACCAAATCAGGTCATCAACTCTTTTTTATATATGTTGTATTAGACATACTCACTAGCGCTGCCTGGTGGATGCTAAGTACTTTTAAGTATGTTGTTGCATTTTTAGTACTTTTTAGTAATTTACCCTATGTTGATATTTTTGATACCATCTAGGTATTTTTAGGTAGCAGCTTACCACTGATAAGTGACAATATTATAGTTTATAGTTTTTGTTGGCTGAATATTCCAAGAGCGCTTGATTGGTTCGTTTTAGGACAGTGTGCCCCGTTTTTTTGTTCATTACTGATCACTATTAAGATAAAATGAGCGCTGCAGCTACTCGGCCCAAGGTCTCTAATCATACCAGCAATGCTTTTAGACGTCGATGGGGATCTCTAGGATGTGATCTGTTCTAAAAAAAAAATTGTAAACATTCGAATATTCGAAATAGCGAATATTCGCCGCGATATTCGTGTTATTCGCGAATACTCGAATATGCAATATTCGTAGCGAATATTCGCAATGCGAATATTCGTGAGCAACACTACTGTCGAAGTTATGATGTAGGCCAAAGTGGAGGCTGATTGGACTTTCCATTTTTTTCTTTTTAATCAGACTTACATGGTCCCTTATTCTGTGATAAAAAGGACGTTTGGTTTTGCCTACATAAAAAGAGCCACAATCACATAACATGATGTAAACAATTCCTACTGATTGACATGTCACTGATAGTGATGATTTGTGAATGCGTCCATTTGGGAGCATCATTGTGGTGGCAGAGAAAATGTAGGGACAGAAGGGGCAGTTATGGCAAGGTCTAGTGCCTGTTGGTCCCTTTTTGGACAATTTAATGGGACGGTGATGACTGTGAACAAGCTTGTCGCGTAGTGATTGTGATCTCTTAAAGGTTATTTCAGGGTAACTTTTCAGATGTTTGGCAACCATATCGTCACTTAACAGGAGATGCCAATATTTGTATAGGATCCCTCTTAGTTGTTGGTGATGACCCAAGAAAGCGAGTGATTATCCGTACTCCCGGATTGTCCTTTTTGGTTTTGTAATCGTACAAGAGCGATTTGCAATCATGTTGCTTTGCCCGTGCATAGGCCTTTTTTAGACATTTATTGCCATAACCACATTCCCGAAAGCGTTGTTGTAAAGCTTTGGCTTCAATTTCGAAGTTTGAACCGTTACTACAATTACGGCATAGCCGTAAGTATTGGCCATATGGTATTCCTGTTTTCAAAGATTTTGGGTGTGAGCTGTCCGCATGTAGGAGTGAATTGCCTGCTAGGGGCTTGCGGAAGAGGGAAGTGCTTACATTGCCATTCTCATCAACCACAATTGTGATATCAAGAAAGTTCAGGCTTGTTTGGCTGGTTTCAAAGGTAAAGTTTAAATTGAACTCATTAGTTTTAAGTTTCTCCATGAATTTCAAAAGGTTGGAATAGGTGCCTGACCATATGAAAAAAATATCATCAATAAATCTTCTCCAGATGGGTATGTGGTCCATGAAAATCTGCATGTCTTCACGATGGAATAGGTTCAGCTCCCACTCCCCCAGGTACAGGTTGGCGTAGGTGGGGGCACACTTGGTCCCCATTGCTACGCCCTGCACCTGGAGGTAGTGGAAGCCGTCAAACATAAATATGTTATTTGACAGAATAAAGTCCAGTAAATCAAGAATGAATTGATTATATGGTGAGGGAATCTGGGTTTCTCCCGAAATGAAGCTTTTTACCACATTTACTCCCTGAGAATGGGGGATGGAGTTGTACAGGGCCTCCACATCCAGGGAGACCAACCATGCCCCCTGATAGTGATGATTTGTGAATGCGTCCATTTGGGAGCATCATTGTGGTGGCAGAGAAAATGTAGGGACAGAAGGGGCAGTTATGGCAAGGTCTAGTGCCTGTTGGTCCCTTTTTGGACAATTTAATGGGACGGTGATGACTGTGAACAAGCTTGTCGCGTAGTGATTGTGATCTCTTAAAGGTTATTTCAGGGTAACTTTTCAGATGTTTGGCAACCATATCGTCACTTAACAGGAGATGCCAATATTTGTATAGGATCCCTCTTAGTTGTTGGTGATGACCCAAGAAAGCGAGTGATTATCCGTACTCCCGGATTGTCCTTTTTGGTTTTGTAATCGTACAAGAGCGATTTGCAATCATGTTGCTTTGCCCGTGCATAGGCCTTTTTTAGACATGTATTGCCATAACCACATTCCCGAAAGCGTTGTTGTAAAGCTTTGGCTTCAATTTCGAAGTTTGAACCGTTACTACAATTACGGCATAGCCGTAAGTATTGGCCATATGGTATTCCTGTTTTCAAAGATTTTGGGTGTGAGCTGTCCGCATGTAGGAGTGAATTGCCTGCTAGGGGCTTGCGGAAGAGGGAAGTGCTTACATTGCCATTCTCATCAACCACAATTGTGATATCAAGAAAGTTCAGGCTTGTTTGGCTGGTTTCAAAGGTAAAGTTTAAATTGAACTCATTAGTTTTAAGTTTCTCCATGAATTTCAAAAGGTTGGAATAGGTGCCTGACCATATGAAAAAAATATCATCAATAAATCTTCTCCAGATGGGTATGTGGTCCATGAAAATCTGCATGTCTTCACGATGGAATAGGTTCAGCTCCCACTCCCCCAGGTACAGGTTGGCGTAGGTGGGGCACACTTGGTCCCCATTGCTACGCCCTGCACCTGGAGGTAGTGGAAGCCGTCAAACATAAATATGTTATTTGACAGAATAAAGTCCAGTAAATCAAGAATGAATTGATTATATGGTGAGGGAATCTGGGTTTCTCCCGAAATGAAGCTTTTTACCACATTTACTCCCTGAGAATGGGGGATGGAGTTGTACAGGGCCTCCACATCCAGGGAGACCAACCATGCCCCCTGATAGTGATGATTTGTGAATGCGTCCATTTGGGAGCATCATTGTGGTGGCAGAGAAAATGTAGGGACAGAAGGGGCAGTTATGGCAAGGTCTAGTGCCTGTTGGTCCCTTTTTGGACAATTTAATGGGACGGTGATGACTGTGAACAAGCTTGTCGCGTAGTGATTGTGATCTCTTAAAGGTTATTTCAGGGTAACTTTTCAGATGTTTGGCAACCATATCGTCACTTAACAGGAGATGCCAATATTTGTATAGGATCCCTCTTAGTTGTTGGTGATGACCCAAGAAAGCGAGTGATTATCCGTACTCCCGGATTGTCCTTTTTGGTTTTGTAATCGTACAAGAGCGATTTGCAATCATGTTGCTTTGCCCGTGCATAGGCCTTTTTTAGACATTTATTGCCATAACCACATTCCCGAAAGCGTTGTTGTAAAGCTTTGGCTTCAATTTCGAAGTTTGAACCGTTACTACAATTACGGCATAGCCGTAAGTATTGGCCATATGGTATTCCTGTTTTCAAAGATTTTGGGTGTGAGCTGTCCGCATGTAGGAGTGAATTGCCTGCTAGGGGCTTGCGGAAGAGGGAAGTGCTTACATTGCCATTCTCATCAACCACAATTGTGATATCAAGAAAGTTCAGGCTTGTTTGGCTGGTTTCAAAGGTAAAGTTTAAATTGAACTCATTAGTTTTAAGTTTCTCCATGAATTTCAAAAGGTTGGAATAGGTGCCTGACCATATGAAAAAAATATCATCAATAAATCTTCTCCAGATGGGTATGTGGTCCATGAAAATCTGCATGTCTTCACAATGGAATAGGTTCAGCTCCCACTCCCCCAGGTACAGGTTGGCGTAGGTGGGGGCACACTTGGTCCCCATTGCTACGCCCTGCACCTGGAGGTAGTGGAAGCCGTCAAACATAAATATGTTATTTGACAGAATAAAGTCCAGTAAATCAAGAATGAATTGATTATATGGTGAGGGAATCTGGGTTTCTCCCGAAATGAAGCTTTTTACCACATTTACTCCCTGAGAATGGGGGATGGAGTTGTACAGGGCCTCCACATCCAGGGAGACCAACCATGCCCCATCTCGAACATTGATGCCCTCGATGGCTTTGAGAAGGTCCCTGGTGTCCTGGAGATAGGATACCAGGTTGGTAACGTGGGGCCTGAGATAGTCATCAACTAGTTTGCTGGGTTGTTCGGTCAAGGAACCATTCCCCGATACAATAGGTCTTCCCGGGGGATCTACCGCATTCTTGTGTATTTTCGGTAGAGCATACAGGGTCGGTGTGCGGGGGCATGTGATGTTAAGGAATTCCCAAGTTTGTTTTGAGATAGTACCTTCACGATAAGCGCGTCCTATTAGATGTTGGTATCGTGTGATGGTAAGCTTGAGGTGTGTCTCTGTAACTTTGCGAAACCATTTTTTGTTTTTCAAGATTTTCAATACCATTGATTCATATGCCGCCTTGTCCATTATGACTACATTCCCCCCTTTATCCGAAGGTTTGATGACTATTGTGTCATCATTTTGTGTCTTTAATGCCTGCTTCTGATTTGCTGTCAAATTGGAGTGGGGTGGATTTGACCATCGTGTCTGTGTGATTTCTTTGGACACCCTGTTTGTGAAGGCCCAGACGCTGGGATTGCCTTGAAGCGTAGGGAACATTTTTGATTTAGCTTTGTATTCTTTAGGTTGAGAAATCATTCCTTTATGGGGAGTGATTGGTTGACTGGGGTCAGGAGGATTCTCTAAGAGATCCGCTTCATGAAGATCTGTCTCAGTGATACCCCCTTCATCCCATAGTTCCGTTAGTTCCTCTAGGGCCTGTATGTCCCTGATTGTCATTTCCTTCCACAGTGGGTTGTTTAAATCCGTGGAAAGTATGGCTGGTTTGGGTTTATCAAATAGTACTTTTAGCATTAGTCGCCTGGAGAAAAGGTTGACATCTTTGATGAGTTCAAAGTTGTCTATACTTTGAACGGGACAGAATGTTAGCCCAAATTGCAATACAGAAATTTGGTCTGGTGACAGATCAATAGTGGATAGTCTGGTATATGCCTCAAGGTTGTGTCTAATTCCTTGGGTCTAGCACCGGTTGTGATTGGGGCTGGCCTAAATGAAAAACCTGGTGTTGGGTAGCTGAGCTTGGGTTGCTGGATTGTGATCCATTCACCGGGGCCTTGGCAAGGCCTGCAGCGATTGGACCAGTTCCTAGACTTGTTGGTTCACTGGTTTCTTTGGGAAGGTTTTTAGCAGCTGCTGCTGCTCTGGTGTTCATGGGTGCTCACGATGTTTGTCTCTGTGAACTTGCTTTGTTGCTGCCTCTACCTCGTTTGGAGTGGAAGAAGTCATAGTTCTTAATCGTATTTAATTGTTCTGGTGCTTGAGCAGACGAGGTTGATGAAAGAGAGGAGTCAGAATCCGTGACATCCGTAGGTATTTCAGGGAGCTTATGGGTTTTATTGGAATTGTTGGTTTTGTTGGTTCTACGTCTGAGGTCCCTTTCGGAGGCACCCCAATTGTATGCCTGATTATTGTCATATGCTAATTTGTCTCTGACATATTTCTGTTCTTTGTTTTTTAATAGATTTGAAACATATTTTTCCAAATCAGTTTTGAGAGTGCTTTCCCTGGTCGCAAAAAGTTCATCCTGAATAATGCTGGTGTTTTCGTCATACAGTCTTTCGATTTCATTATCGAGAGAGTTGAGATCTACTGTATATTGCCTGCACAAAAGGTTCATCATACCGGTGGAACAGGTCTGTAGACCAGATTCCCAATCTGCTTTAAATTCAGGGGTGACATTGTGTAATGTTGGGAAAATTTGTACTCTTAGTCCCCACGGGGTAATGTTATCCTCTATATATTTGGAAAAATACTATTTATTCCAAAATAAACGTGATTTTCTTTCAAGCATATGCTGTAATCTTGAAAAGAAGCAGTCCATGGTGAGGCCACCGCTTAATTTATTCTGAGATTTGTGTATCTGGTCCATTAGACCCTCAAAAGCACTACCACAATAGTTAGCCATAGTTTATCATGTGATGAATAAAAAATAAATCAAGAATGAATTGATTACCGTATTTTTCGCTCTATAAGACGCACCTGACCATAAGACGCACCTAGGTTTTAGAAGAGGAAAACAAGAAAAAAAATATTCTTAACCAAATAGTGTACTAAAATATTTACCAGTGCCAATGAAATGCAGCCTGACCTGTGCCAAATAAATGCAGCCTGATTAATGCAGCCTGACCATTGCCATTGGCACTGTGTAGTACTCCTCTTACCTTAACTATGGATACTGTAGCTGTGGCTGGCTCCCACGTCCTCTGTGGCTGACTAGCACCCTGGCCCTGCTGTGGATGGGTCACAGTGACTGGCTGGCTGCTATGTGTGGGTGAGTCATCCTATGTGGATGGCTGGCACCCTGGCTCTGCTGTGGGTGGATCACTGTAGGTGGCTGGCTGGCAGCACCCTGCTGTGGGTGGCTGGCCTGGCTCTCTGCTGTGGGTCAGTGGGTGGGTGGCTGGCATGGTGCACCCTGCTGCGGGTGGCTTGTCTGGCTCCCTGCTGTGGGTCAGTGGGTGGCTGGCATGGTGCACCCTGCTGTGGGTGGCTGGTTTGCATGGTACACTCTGCTGCGGGTGGCTGGCTCCCTACTCTGAGTCAGTGAGTGGGTGGCTGCATGATGCACCCTGCTGTGGCTGACAGAGAGGGGGCACTGATAGAGGTGGGGTGGCTGATAGAGGTGGGGTGGCTGACAGTGGTGGGGTGGCTGACAGTGGTGGGGTGGCTGACAGTGGTGGGGTGGCTGACAGTGGTGGGGTGGGGTGGCTGACAGTGGTGGGATTGGGTGGCTGACAGTGGTGGGGTGGGGTGGCTAACAGGGGTGGGGTGGCTGACAGGGGTGGGGTGGGGTGGCTGACTGGGGTGGGGTGGGGTGGCTGACTGGGGTGGGGTGGCTGGCGTGGTGGGGTGGCTGACAGTGGTGGGGTGGCTGACAGTGGTGGGGTGGCTGACAGTGGTGGGGTGGCTGACAGTGGTGGGGTGGCTGACAGTGGTGGGGTGGCTGACAGTGGTGGGGTGGCTGACAGTGGTGGGGTGGGGTGGCTGACAGTGGTGGGATTGGGTGGCTGACAGTGGTGGGGTGGGGTGGCTAACAGTGGTGGGGTGGGGTGGCTAACAGGAGGGGGGGGTGGGGTGGCTAACAGGGGTGGGGTGGGGTGGGGTGGCTAACAGGGGTGGGGTGGGGTGGCTGACTGGGGTGGGGTGGCTGACTGGGGTGGGGTGGCTGACTGGGGTGGGGTGGCTGGCTGGGGTGGGGTGGCTGACTGGGGTGGGGTGGCTGGCTGGGGTGGGGTGGCTGACAGTGGTGGGGTGGCTGACAGTGGTGGGGTGGCTGACAGTGGTGGGGTGGCTGACAGTGGTGGGGTGGCTGACAGTGGTGGGGTGGCTGACAGGGGTGGGGTGGCTGACAGGGGTGGGGTGGCTGACAGGGGTGGGGTGGGGTGGCTGATAGGGGTGGGGTGGGGTGGCTGAGTGAGGTGGGATGGCTGACTGGGTGGGGTGGATGACTGGGTGGGGTGGCTGACTGGGGTGGGGTGGCTGACTGGGGTGGGTGGGTATGTTGGCTGACTGGGGTGGGGTGGCTGACTGGGGTGACGTGTGGTGGGGTGGGATGGCTGACTGGGGTAGGGTGGCTGACAGACAGAGGGGGAAGGGTGCTGACAAAGGGGTGAGCTGAAAGAGATAAGTGGGCTGACAGAGTGATCAGAGGGAGATCTCAGGAGACACACAGCACGCCAGGCAGAGAGGCGGGACTCACACATGCAGCTGGTCCGGTCGCCAAATCTGACGGAACAGCACGATCCCTCAGACCAGCCCCGCCTCCACATGTTAAACGCTCTGCCACGGCCAATCACAAATGACATCTATCGGCCAATCACAGGGCGCTCGTCGCCCATCGCTAAGCACGGCTCGCAGTGGAACATTTCCAACAGAACACTGTCCCCCACACAACATCCTCCACCACTGCCAGCAACCCGCTCGGTGCTGTGTTTTTTCCCCTGCATGAGAAAGTTGCAGAGCCCCCCACCCGTTCTCTCACGGCCTCTCGGTGTAGTGACAATTGCAGGGGCAGACTGACCACAAGCTGTAGAACAACGGCAGTGACAGGAGGCAGTGACAGGAGGCGTTGCCAGCGGCGGCGGGGGGCGGTGCCTAATGTACATTCGCTCTATAAGACGCATAGAGGTTTTTCCCCATATTTTTAAGGGAAAAAAGTGCGTCTTATAGTCCGAAAAATACGGTATATGGTGAGGTAATCTGGGTTTCTCCCGAAATGAAGCTTATTACCACATTTACTCCCTGCCAATGGGGGATGGAGTTGTACAGGGCCTCCACATCCAGGGAGACCAACCATGCCCCATCTGATGCCCTCGATTGCTTTGAGAAGGTCCCTGGTGTCCTGGAGATATGATACCAGGTTGGTGACGTGGGGCCAGAGATAGTCATCAACTAGTTTACTGGCTTGTTCGGTCAAGGAACCATTCCCCGATACAATAGGTCTTCCCGGGGGATCTACCACATTCTTGTGTATTTTCGGTAGAGCATACAGGGTCGGTGTGCGGGGGCATGTGATGTTAAGGAATTCCCAAGTTTGTTTTGAGATAGTGCCTTCACAGTATAAGGGACCATGTAAGTCTGATTAAAAAGAAAAAAATGGAAAGTACAATCAGCCTCCACGTTGGCCTACATCATAACTTCGACAGTCACAAGTTGAAATTTTGGGCTCTTGAACATGTCCCCCCAGGGGACAGAGGTGGGGATTTTGATAAGATCCTTCTCCAACGTGAAGCAAAGTGGATCCATTCCCTCTCGGCGTTACAGTGTCCTGGTTTGAATGAAGCCTTCAGCTACAAACAATTTCTGTAACAATCCCACAACCTTGAGACATGGATTCACTTATACTTTTTTTATTTTATTATATTTTTAAATTTTTCTTCATTTCATTCATTCATTAATTCATCTTCCCGTTTACCCAACTTTCCTTTTCTTTTCATTTGTTTTAATTTATTTTTCTTAGTATTCTATTCATTTAAAATTCTTTTGTTTTCCTAAGTAACTGAGCCTTGATGGCTACAATATAGTTATCTCCTATAATGTCTCCAGGAACATTCTGCTCTAAACTTTGAACTAACATGTTATTATTGTATGGATTTAACAATTTTCACCCTTTGGACAGCAGATGGCGCAATGTGTCTTTCCTCCAGGACCTATTACATTATGATCAATATAACGAATTTAGATATATATTTTTTCATAATTTAATCATGACATTTTTGTATTCTATTAAACCAACCTTTTACCACTTTTTCCGCAAATGAATAATAGTCATTATGAGCCCCTATCTTGTTGTCCTCTTTAGATGCTAAATTTTAAATGCTTATTCACGAACCATAGGGACGCGTGGGACCCTCCATTATGGATTTGGAACTTTTGGGTCTTTTCTATTTTGAAGTGGTCCACCAAATTTTGGTACTCTCCTAGTCCTTACATGTCCCGCCTCGCTCTCAGGTTTATCATATTTGGCCAATTACACCATGTTATGTAATATACCGCCATGTATGGGATCCTTTCCCACATCCAAGATGGCGCTTTTCTAATAGGTCCCATTTTGAAATTTGTTATTGTATTTATTTAATTTCCTCATTATGAAAAATATTGTTTATTAAATATGCTTTGTTGTGCATATCTATCTAAATCAATTATTATTTTTGTATTGGAATTATTTCTGTATTGGAATTTATTTGGTATACTTACCTTTTTCATTCCATTGACCATCTGTATATTTGCTTGTCTTTTTGTAGAGACCTTGTAGTTGGTTTATAAAAGCTCTTGAAAAAGCTCCTTCCGGATCGAAACATGTCGAGCGAGTGATAAACTACATGAAACTTCTTCCCAACTTGTGGAAGTTCGATTCATTTCAAGACTTCTGACGGTTTCTCTTTCTATGTATATTTCTTTTGTGTATTAATAAAAACTTTTCTAGTATTTTACCTGTGTCTTAGTACATCCCTATCAGCACCGATTTATAATCCCTGGGTCCGTAGGTACCCATTCCCTCCTTTCTATGTTTATATTTACACGGGATGAGGTGCTTGAATATGATGATCCACACATCCACTAAATTATATATGACTGATCTATTTACACAGCTGTCGCTTCTGCTGGACAGGGTCTTGCACAAACAGCAGCCAAAATAACAGGAGAACTTAGAAGGGACTTCCAGATGATAGGATCCAGGATGGAATCCATAGAGAATAAGCTTGACCAGACAATTGCCACAACTCGGCAGAACTCTGATCATATTCAAGTCCTCCAGGACCAATTGGACACTGCTCTGTCGCGGATCGACGACTTGGAGAACAGATCCAGGAGAGAGAACTTTAGGATCAGGGGGCTCCCTGAATCATTCAAAGACATTTTCTCTGTGGTCCAGGACTTTGTCAAACAGCTTCTCCCTAACATTCCCCAGCATAAATTGGAGATTGACCATGCCCACAGAACCCTAGGACCACTGAGGAAGGATGGTTCCCCCAGGGACATTGTGGTTAAGCTACACTTTTTTTCGGTGAAGGAGGAGGTGATATGCAGACGCCAAAACCCGCTTACTTTCCAGGGTTACACCATCCAGGTATTTGCTGACCTTTCGCCCACAACCATTCAAAAACGGAGGACCCTGAAGCCTCTCTTATCGGTCCTGTCGCAACGTGACATCAAATACAAGTGGGCGGGGCGTGGCTTGGACATGAGACGGTGAGGACGTGTCTCGTGTGAGCTCCGACGTTGGCACCGTTTAACTTGCTTTTTATTGCTATATCCCGGTCCACATCTCTATGGCAAGCATGGGACGGAAGACGGGAAAGGCTGTACCTAAGAAGGGGACCTCTAACACTTCAATCCGGCGATTCCTGGCATCGGAGTTGGAGGACTTTCCCGACTCAGATGGCCTAGGCCGCTCGCCTCGTGGATCGGGGGTTGGCTCCGCCCTCCGATTGCGGCCTGTGCTAAGAGATCTATCCCCGGCTTCATCTGGCGGCTCGGACGGCGGGAGAGGTATATCTGCACGACCGACCCCGCTGAGCGGCTCGAACCTACCCACTATGGCAGACCTGGCGTCTATGCTCCTGGGTCTAGAGCGTACGATCAAGAAGGAGGTGTCGGGAGTACGCACAGACCTAGCGCAGGTTCAGGAACGGGTGGAGGACTCGGAGCTGCGCCTGGACAGACACGCGGCTGCAATCAGAGACCTGCAGACCACTACCCGGCAGCTGGCGATAGCACACAGGATGGCGTTATACAAGCTCGAAGACCAGGAGAACAGGAACCGCCGGAACAATATTTGTATCAGGGGGCTCCCTGAAGCGACTGGGGACGGGGACTTGGTGCACTCTGTGCGCGGAATATTTAACGTCCTGCTCGGTAAGCCGGCGGATCATCCCCTGTTGTTGGATAGAGTCCACCGTGCATTGCGCCCCCGCAATCTATCCCCCGATGTTCCTCGGGACGTCATTTGTAGAGTCCACTACTTCGAGGAAAAAGAGCTGATCATGAAAAGGGCGAGGGATGCGGCCTCAATTGATTTTTTTATCTCAATAGGTTTTTATTGAATGAATTACATGGTATACAATTAGAGATGTACACGGAAAACGTTTGTCTCCATGTAAGAACCAACAAATACAAGAAAAAATAAGACAGTAGTACGAGAAGGTACAGCAATCCAACATTTGGCGTAACGAGTGGGACACGGCACACACAGCCGGGTAAGTAATGCAATAAACAGAAAAAAAAAAATATATATATAAATATATATATAAATAATAATAAAATAAAAAATAAAATAAAAAATAGAAATGAAAATAAAAATGAAGAGCCTGACATTACAGGGAATCATGTGTAAACCACAACTTATCGCGGCAAGCCAGGGCGGATAGCAAAGCCTATGCTCCTGATAAGAGAAGAGAAGAAAGGAGGGCGCCTCCCCCCGGACACCCCAATAGGGTGCTATACTGTGTCCGCAAGAGGGCGCCCCCCCCTCCCCCGCAGATCTGAACTTGGATAACTATACAGACGTCATAATGCAGATCAGCAGCATGAGGAGTGGGAAAAATCAAAGATAAGGTTCAAAAGATTTAACAAGACCAGGGGAGTCAGTCCAGTCAGTCCACTGTTGCCAGTATCTGAGGCTCTGTGTTCTGTCTCGGTGACGTAATGAAAGTGTTGTTTCATGTGTAAAATGTGTGTGGGTGGTGTGGATCACGTCTTGAAGAGTGGGAGGGTCCGGGTCTTTCCATTTCCTAGTAATACTGAGACGTGCGGCCAGGAGTATGTGTAGGATGATATTCCTTGAAGGGTTAGGGAAGCGTTCTATAGTCAGGGATAGTAATGCTAAGGATGGTTGCTTGTCTACTGTCAATTTCGTTACATCAGAGATCAGTTGAAACACCAGCCTCCAAAAAGAGGTAAGTTTGGGGCATTCCCACAGAGTGTGAAGGAGGTCACCTTTTTTCCCACACTTCCTCCAACAAGTATTGTCAAGTGAAGAGTCAAATTTAGCTAACCTGTCAGGAGTTAAATACCAGCGGTGGGTATATTTAAATGCAAGCTCCCAGAGCGTTGAGCAGCACGTGGCTCTGTAGGTAGAGTGGCAAGCTTTTTGCCATTGATCTAGTGTGAACTGTTGTTATTGCGCGGGACTAAGGATTCTTCTATTTTTCCCCAAAGTGTAGGAGGGGGGAGGGTAGAAACCATTCCCTTGTTTGTGTGAGAATGGACGCCAGGTAGTATTCATGAAAGTTGACATATCCCATGCCGCCCGCTAAACGGTGTTTTACTAATTGGCTGTGGCTGCATCTGGCCTTCCTTCCCTTCCAGATACATTTTGATAAAATTGATTGTAGTGAGTTAAAGTAGCTCATGGGTATAGGGATGGGGATGGTCTGAAATAAATATAGCATTTGGGGAAGATGGCACATTTTAAATGCCGCTAAGCGGCCTAACCATGAGAATTCAAAGGACGCTAGTTTGGTGAGATCTGTTTGTAATTTAGTGCGAGCCGGCAAATAGTTGGAGGAGAACAACGCTTTCGTGGAAGAAGGTAGCTGAATCCCCAAATATGGTATGCTATTTTCTGCCCATACATATGGAAATCGTGCTTTGAGCTGTGTCTTAGTGGGTTCGTCTATTCCCAAGTTTAGTATATATGATTTCATCTCATTTGCCTTGTAGAAGGACACATCACTAAACCAGACCAACGTCTTCTGTATTTCAGGTAGGGAACGCTCAGGGTCAGTGATCATGAGGATCACGTCGTCTGCAAATAAACAAATTTTGTGTTCTACGCCTCCTATTGATATACCCTAAATTTTGTTGTTGGATCGTATACTTTCTGCGAGGGGTTCCATAACCAAATTAAATATTAAGGGTGACAACGGGCACCCCTGTCTCGTACCGTTGGAGATTTGGAAGGGTTGCGAGAGGGTATCCGCTGAGAACACTCGAGCCGAGGGTTTAGAATACAGAGCCAAATTTGCATCGTGTATGTTACCTGTGAGGCCGAATTTAGTCAACACCGCCGAGACGTACCCCCAATGGACCCTGTCGAATGCCTTCTCCGCATCCAGAGACAGAAGCAGAGAAGGCATTCCGGCAGTCTCAACGTGGTGGATCACATTGATCATCCGCCTAGTTGCGTCTGAGGCTTGGCGCCCCTTAATAAACCCCGATTGGTCTGGAGAGATAAGGGATGGGAGGATTCCTTCAAGTCTGTTGGCTATGAGCTTGGCATAGATTTTTAAATCAATATTGAGCAATAATATAGGCCGGAAATTTTTTGGGGACTCAGGCTCTTTGCCTGGCTTAGGCAGAGTCACCACCATAGCAGCGAGCATTTCAGCAGGGAAAGAAGCAGACTTGGCTGCTAGGTTGAATGTTTGGCACAGAGTGGGGGCTAGGATCTGTTTAAATTGTTTATAGTATTCCCCTGTGAAGCCATCAGGGCCAGGGGATTTGGAGGAAGGAAGCTTGTCAATAACTGTTAGTACTTCAGTAACCGTGAAAGGGTCGTTTAATGCAGAGAGTTGTGGAGGGGTGACAGATGGGAGATTTACACTATCCAGGAATGTTTTGATCGTATCAGGGAGAGGTTGGGTGGTGGAGGGGTCCTCTTTGAGGTTGTAGAGATCCTCATAATATGCACTAAAGGCATTTGCTATCGCTTGGGGTTTAAGGAGTTTTTCATTAGTACGTGGGTGATAAAGGAAAGGGATTTTTGTTTTGTTTCTGTGGCCTTTAACTCGTAGGGACATCGCCTTACTTGCCTTGTTCCCTGTTGTATAGGAGGTGGCTTTGAGTAATCTGAACAGTTTGTCATGTTTTTCAAGAAGAAGGGATCGCAGTTCCTGTCTTAAAGAAAATTTTTTAGCTTGCAGGTAAGGTGAGGGACTGGTCTTATTACGGGTCTCCGTGGAGGTTATGTCGGTCGTGAGTTCATCAAGTCTCTGAGTTCTCCTCTTTTTTGCTCTGGCTCCCATTTGGAGGAACACTCCCCTAATCACTGCCTTGTGGGCGTTCCACACCACCAGCGGGTCAGACACTGAAGACTGATTGAGTACAAAGTATTCTTCTAGCTGTTGTCGGATGGGTGTGGAGTAGCAAGGGGTGTTCAGGAGGTAATTATTCGCTCTCCAGATGTAGGAGGTGGGGTGGGGCGAGTCGTCAGATACAGTGATACTAACAGGGGCATGGTCTGACCAGGTGGTGGTGTGAATTGTAGACTGGGAAATTTTCTGCAACAATTTCTTATCAGCTAAAAACAAATCAATTCTTGAGTAGGTGTTGTGACGCGGCGAGAGGAACGTATAGTCTCGCTCGCTCGCATGACAACACCTCCACACATCAAACAGATCGTTGGCAGCAATGAAAGTGTCCAAGGCGGGTGTGCGTTTTCTGGAGCCCGCTGTGGAGTCCATTATATTGTTTGGGACCATATTGAAGTCTCCGCATATTAGTAAATGACCTGTTAGGGCCTTTCTGGCCGCCTTCAAAGTCTTCCTAATAAAGGATAGTTGCCTATAGTTCGGCGCATACAATGACACCAAAGTGTACGGTACATTGTTGATCGTACAGTTTAGAAGAACGTACCGACCTTCCGGATCCAGGACACAGTGCTGTAATTGAAACTGAACAGAGTCTCTAATGGTGATCATTACTCCACGCTGCTTTTTAGAGTAGGAGGCTTGGAAAACATGCGGAAATTGTCTATGCTGACATTTGGGGGAAGCGTTTAGGTCAAAGTGGGTCTCTTGGACGCATAACACGTCACAATTAAGTGCAATTGCCGATTTCCATAAAGATGCACGTTTCACCGGGTGGTTCAACCCTTTGGCATTAAGGGACAAAATGTTAATCCCCATGTTTTGTGAGGAGATGGTGTAACAATCAAAAAAAAAAAAAAAAGGGGTAATATAAAGAAAAAGAAAAATGAGATTCGGAGGTACTCACAGGTCTGCGGATGAAGTCTGATCTTCGGCAGTACCAGTTTCAGAATCTTATCCGGTTACTAGATAAGCAGAGAACAGGTCAGGATGAGAGCGTGTTACATAAAATATACTCAGACTGTGTGTGCCCAAAACATGTAGGGTGAGGAAAACCAAAAGGGAAAACAAAATAACAAATGTAAAAAGAGATGGAACAGGTACGGAACAGGTGTGTCAGCAACAGATGGCTCGATGGAGCAACTGACTAAAAAGTGGGGGAAAGTCCAGCAAGCAAATGTAAGAGCGCATGACCAGACCGGACAGGTATAGTCGCTCAGTGCCGTGGTGCCGGGTGCTGCTTTTTAGCATTTTCTCCGCCGAGACCAAAGGTGAACAGGTTAGGTACTCCAGCAGGATCAGGTTGGTTGCGGGGGGGATCTGGGAGAATCCCCCAGGAGTGTAGGAGCTTCAGGCCGCCCTCTAGGGTTGAGACAGTGTGAGGAATGCCATTATAGGTGACCAAGATGGTCGCTGGGTGACGCCACTTGTACACGATTTTGTGATTGTTTAGAGCTTTCGTGATAGACTTTAGTTGTCTCCTCAACTCAAGCGTATAACGGGACAGGTCTGCATATAGCTGGATGTCTGAGTAAGGTGCTGGGAGTGGAGAGAGTTCCCTCGCCTTCATAAGGATCTGCTCTTTAGCCTGGAAAAAATGAACCCTCAGGAGAACATCTCGGGGAATCTCAGCAGCAAGATGGCGGGGTTTAGTAAGTCTATGGATGCGGTCTATAGTCAGTTCAATTGGGGAGAGCTCAGGGAGCATGCTGGAAAACATTGTGCTGGCAAAGTTAAGCAATTCTTTGGGTTGAACGGATTCAGGGACCCCGCGGATTTTAAGGTTGTTGCGTCTGGACCGGTCCTCGAGGTCCGCGAGCTTCGCTTTGATCCAAAGGGTGTCATCTTTCTGTTCAGTATAGGCATCTACTAGCTCATTGACTGTCTCAGCACAATCCTCCATTTTGTTTTATACATATTGCATTCTATTATCCATATGCTTCATTTCCAGCGAAAACTTATTTATCAGTGATGACAAGTTAGACATTAGAGATGACTGCAAAGTCACCAGCATGTCCTTCATAGTCGTATCCAGCACTGGTTGCCCTGTTGTGGGAAACTGCGCTATGGAGGACTGCAGAGAGGATACAGCAGCGTCATTGTGCAGGCCTGTACTCACTGCGATTGGGGCCTAGTCCGGGGGATTCATCCTCATCCTCGATTTAGCTGGACTCTGCGTTCCCGGAGTTGCAGGAGAGGGATCAGGCAGAAGGGAGTGCTGCGATGCAGGTCTGGAATCAAGCGGATGGGTGTCAGAGAGGCCCGAGAAGTCCAGCAGCTGCCTCGTCGTTACTCCGGCGGTGCCATCTTGGAGCCTTCGGCGGGGCTGGAAGGAGAACGCTTCCAGCTTCTTAGGGCCACGCTCCTGCGATCGCTTGCGAGTCATCGCTGCTGCGGGGCTTGGGGAGGATAGATGCAGGTCTGTGGCGCTGAATGCGGCGACGGAGGTGTCCGGTAGTAGCTTTTTGTCCGGTCCGGTGTGCGGAGCTCTAAGATCAAGCGTCCATTGCTGTGCGCGCGCAAGCCACGCCCCTGCCTCAATTGATTTTGACGGTGCGGTCCTCTCTTTCTTTCCTGACCTGGCCAGGGAAACTCTAGAGCGCCGTCGGGCGCTGAAACCCCTCACGGAAAAACTTAGAGAGGCGTCTATCACTTATAGGTGGGGCTTTCCATCAGCTCTCATCGCCACCAGGGATGGGAAGACTGCCGTTCTCCGTTTCCCAGAGGAGTTGGTTGCGTTCTGCTCGGATCTCAACATCAATCCTCCGGAATTGCCTGGCTGGCAGGATCGAATCCCAGCTCTCTCTGCTCCCCCTGAGGGGTCTTGGCTGAAGGTCTCTAAGAAACGCCGTTCGGCATCCACGGGTGCTGGATCTTAGGCGGATTGAATATCCCCCCCGTGGTCTCTTTCCCGCTACCTGAGCGGGATGTGTCCCTTACTGCTACACTGCAAGTATTCGTTGGACTATTGTCCATTACTACTATGACTGTTGGTTTACCCACTTCCTGCTCTAGGTTGAATGTTCTCTACATGCTCTGGCTAGTTTTAGTTATATTTTTATTTTTAATGTATGTTTTCCATATTGGTCACTTTTATTTGGTTCTGAAATGCCCATGTTGTAATTTTTCTGTTTTAAGGTGGATCGTATGCGGTCGTCCTCGGGCCTGTGCTCACGATTCAGGCACTTAGCCTGGCGTGGGTGGCTTGGGGATGACTGCATAGTCATACCATGTTAATTTCTTGCTCTGGTGCCGTCGTCGGGCTCGTTGCCTGCGGTATGCCTTGCTTGGTCATACAGGGGGGAATGGCGGCGATGGCCTCCCCCTGTGTCCCGGGTTGCCGCGGGGGCTGGTGTCTTGAGGTTGGCGATCCTTTGGGTTTCGTCTGCTCCGGGGGGTCGGACCCTGTGGTACACCGGGCTGGGCACTGCATTAGTTTGCGTGCAATAGGTGGTTGTTGTTCTGTCCTCTGGCACTTTCTTGCTTTCTCTCCCTCTCCTTCCTTTTTCTCTTTCTGTCTCTTTCTCTACTTAGCCTATCTGTTTCTCCTTTTGCTTACCTGGTCCTTCTATTTCTTGCCCCCATCTTCCCCACTCTTCTCCCTCCCCCCCTTGTCCTTCCCACGAACCGATCCGAAAGATATTTGTGATTTTGCTGTTTGGGAAATTGAAACCAATGGCCGCACTTAATTTACTTTCCTGGAATGTCCGGAGTCTCCATACTCCGGGGAAGCGTCATTCCTTGTTTAGGGAACGGAAGAGGCTACGGGGAGACGTGGTGTTTTTACAAGAAACCCACCTCACGCATACTACTGGGGTTAAACTTTTTGATCCCCTCTTCCCTACTTGGTTTTACGCCCTTTCTGATGTGGCTAAGGCGAAGGGTGTTGCCATTGGTTTCAGGAGGGGCACGTCATTTGTTCTAGAAGACAGTTTAGTTGATTCTTGCGGTAGATTTCTGTTTTTAAAGGGCAGTCTGGGCAACCTCTCATGTACATTCGCTAACTTCTACGCCCCGAACCAGGGTCAGACGAGCTTCCTCTCCACCATACTTCATAAATTAGATTTTGCGAAGGGATGCATTGTGTTAGCAGGTGACTTCAATGTGCCTCTAGACCCACGCTTAGATACTTTGCGGGGTATTTCCTGCATTCCTTATAGGAGGTTGGCATTTGTGCATAAGCAGCTTCTAGAGGTTCAGTTGATAGATGCATGGCGGTTGCTACATCTGCAGGAGAAGGATTTTACCCATTTTTCACATTTACATCGGTCTCATTCGAGAATAGATTATTTCTTAGTTAGCCACCATTATTTGGATCTTATTTTGGATACTAGTATTGCTGTTTCTACGATTTCTGATCATGCACCGCTTAGCCTGCAGCTGCGTGTACCCTCTCTACCAATTAAATCCACTAATTGGAAACTGAATGATTCTCTACTCTCGGATGAATTGGATGTTGAGGAACTTGGGGTTAGTCTTTAAAGTTACTTTAGCGACAATGCATCCCCTGATGTGTCCCCGGGAGTGCTTTGGGAGGCTCTAAAGGCCCACATCCGTGGGAAGCTCATAGAACTGGGTTCCAGGAAGAAAAGGGAAAGGCTGGCTCAGCTATCCCGTCTGATAGAGGAAATTGGTGTTCTTGAGAAATCGCATAAGGTGTCAAGCTCTCCCTCTATCTTCCACTCCCTCATGCAGAAAAGGGAAGAGTTGAAGGCTCTCTTCCATGCCGAGCACACGTCTCGGATGAGATTGGTGTCTCAACGCTTCTACGAATGGGGGGGATAGACCTAGTCGTATCCTGGCCCGTTCGCTCCAACAGAAAAAAACGCCCGCCTTTATTTCTAAAATTAAATCCTCTTCCGATAATCTCGTTTTTTAAAACCACCGAGATAGCCAAAGTATTTCGGGAGTTTTATCAGCGTCTCTATTGCGTTAATGGGCCGGATGCGTCGGGTCATGACCGGACTGCCTCTATTCGCAAATATCTAACTCAAGCCAAACTCCCTACTTTGTCCACGGCGGCGATAGGTTCCCTAGAGGCGAAATTTACGTCTGCGGAGTTTGCGTTCGCCCTTAAGTCCATGGCTGGGGGCAAGGCCCCGGGGACGGATGGGCTGTCGGTTTCGTATTTTCGTACCTTCGCTGATACCTTACTTCCATTTTTATCGTCCTACGCTAATTCGGCCTCCGGGGTATCGGGCTTCCGGCAGGAAACTCTTCACGCTCATATAACGGTTCTCCCCAAGCCTGGGAAGGATCCGAGTTTATGTGGAAGCTACTTCTTTACTGAACTTGGACGCTAAATTATACGCTACGGTGATCGCGATCAGACTACTACCCTTTATTCCGAGTTTGGTCTCTCTGGACCAGACCGGTTTTGTCCCTGGGAGAGAGGCGAGGGACAACTCCTTGCGCACACTCTCTTTGATCTCCCATGTGAGGGGGTCCCCCCAGCCCACCCTCTTACTTTCCACGGACGCGGAAAAAGCTTTTGATAGGGTGGACTGGGGGTACCTGTTATGTACGCTATCGCATCTCGGCCTGGGTCCCAATATGCTTGCTCATATCTCAGCTCTTTATAGTTCTCCTACTGCACAGCTCCGTATCAACGGCATCCTAAGCGAACCGTTTACCCTCCATAATGGTACCAGACAGGGTTGCTCCCTGTCTCCCATTTTATTTGCCTTGTCCCTGGAGCCTTTCCTTTCGACGATTCGTAATAACCCCGATATTAGCGGTATTACTGTGGGTACTAGAGAACATAAGTATGCAGCATATGCGGACGACATTTTATTTTACATACAGCGCCCCCTTATCTCCCTCCCAAATCTTATGGTAGCGTTTGAAAAATTTGGTGCCCTATCAAACTTTAAGATTAATATGTCCAAGTCCGAAATCTTGAATATTTCCGTCCCTCCTAATATGGTGTCATCGCTAAAGTCCTCCTTTCCCTTTAGCTGGCAGGCCCATTCCCTGAAGTACCTTGGTATACATCTTACTGCCAACCCCGCCTCTCTATTTCGGAAAAATTATATTCCACTACTAAATTCCATCAAAGCTGACCTACAAAAATGGACACAGCTGGCCCATTCCTGGCTGGGGCGTGTTAGCGTTGTAAAAATGAATGTCTTGCCCAGACTGCTCTTTCTTTTTCAGATGATACCCTACAGGATCCCCCCTGGGTTTTTTAAATTGATAAGTTCATTGTTTTGTAGATATGTTTGGAATCGGAAACGTCCTAGGATTGCTCTCTCCACGCTGACTCTGCCCAAGTGTGCTGGGGGTCTTGCAATTCCGAATGTCAAACGTTACTACTACCCATTTATGCAGTTAACAGGCCATGATTATTTTCCTCCAGGTAATTTGGGCCGCTCCTTCGACAATTGGCTTACGCCCTCCCCTCTTTTACTCCATCACGTGACTTCCCCCAATGGGGTCAGGCCTCTTTCGGACTTATTAGCACCCTCATCTGTCTCTTTCATGGACCTATGGAAATATCACCAGCTGTTGTTGTTCACTAAATCGCTAACTCAGCCTCTTCGGTCGGACTCGGATCTGAACCCGGTGGAACATTTGCTTGCAGGCTCCCAACCGCCCATGAACCCTATTTCTGGCTTTTACAGTGCCCTTTTATCCCTCCCCCCTGCTGCCAACTCACCGTTTATTTCTGAGTGGGAAAAGGATTTACAATCTTCATTATCTGATACTCAACGCTCCACCATTCTCCAACTGGCTCACGTGTCGGCTATCTCTTCGTCAACTGCGGAAGTCAACTACAAACTGTTGACCAGGTGGCACTACACGCCCACTGCCCTCCATAAATCGTTTCCTGGTGTTTCTGAACTGTGTTGGAGGGGGTGTGGTCAACCTGGCACACATGCTCACGTTTGGTGGTCTTGCCCCCTTATACAGCCATACTGGGATGGAGTCTTAAGCTTGATTGATGAGATCCAGGGAGTGGCAGTCCCACGCGACCCGTGGGTTGTCTTACTTCATTGCACTAGCGAACCAATAGGATCATATAAGAAGAGTATTACCCCCCACCTTTTAAACGCGGCCAAGTCTCTTATTCCGAAACTGTGGAAGTCTCAGTCGGTTCCTAAAATTAGAGACTGGCTGCCCAGGGTGGATTTCTTTTACCATATGGAAACTAGTACACTTACGCTGCGCAACAAATCGGATTTGGAAAACAAGATATGGTCCTGTTGGTTCGCTTTTAAATTCACATCTAAGTATGCTGACCTTATGTCCCTCAATGCTCATTGAACCATGGTAACTCGTGTTTGTCCCTTTATAAGTTGTGTTTATGCCTGTTTTCATAGTTCAGAACAGTTCCCCCCCACCTTTTTTTTTTCTATACCTTTCCCTCTTCTCTCTCTTTTCGCTTTGCTTTGACCTTCTATGCTTTCTTTTCGACAGATTACAGGAATGGTGCGGCCCTCAGGTAGGCATATGTCACAGACACCCATTATTCGTGGCGGAATCGCCCGGACCCTAGGGTTGGCACTTGTCGCATATGATAACCTAAGCTCTGAGCCCCCCCCCCCCCCCAGTTCTCTCGCGGCTCCTGACCATCTCAGGCACTGATTCGGGTGGATCATCATTCCATCACCCTTGCTAGTGGGTACCTGCTGTGCTGGGGATTTTGGGGAGACTCTTGTTATGTTTTTTGTATGAACCGCTATTTGTTTTGTGTTGTCACCCCCTTTGATGTACATCCTGTGTTGTGTGTTCTGGCTTGTGCCACTTGTAGTCTATCTGCTCTTGCTCTTTTTATAATAAACATTTATTGAACAAAATACAAGTGGGCTTTTCCATTTGCCGTTAAGTTTGAATATAAGGGTAAGGCACATGCATTCCACAACTTCCATGATGGGGAACGCCTACTCCTGAACCTACGCCTCATTTTGCATGAAGCAGCCATGGACCTCTCCAACTCCAATCCCGGATCCACCAAACGCCCCTCTCCTGCGAGCCCTCTAACAAACACCTGGGACAAACCTAAATTCAAGAAGACCAGGGATACCAGGCCACCGTGACACTGCCGCAAGGACTCTCTGGGAATAGTCCGTGAAGACTGTCGTTTTTCCTCTGTGGACTTCTCCCGTATCCTAGGGAGAACTATCTTTCTCTCATTTTTACCCGGTTGCGGCCCTTAGGGGCCATTCCAGTCTTAGTGTTAGTCTAGGACTGGTCTACTTATTTGTCTCGATATAAACTCATGGTCTGAGTGCTGCCACTCATGTTTACTTGTTTATTCCTCTTGCCTAATGTTTTTGATGTATTTGCTTGTTTTTTAATTTTTAATTTTTTATATATAGATAATTTGTTGAAGCGCGCGGCGTGCCTCTGGGGGCCTACGGCCTCCTCCTCATGCTTGGCATGTGGGGGGGGGTGGGCCCCCGGGGGCAGGCCGGCGGGGCATCCTTTTTGCCCGCTTCTAATTTTTGTTGGAGCGATCGGCTCCAGTTGAAATTCTTGGCCACGTCACAGCTGGAGCGGTGTTGCTGCGCCTCCTCCTACCCCACGGATTCGGCTATGCCCTCTCCCTGGGTTAGGCGCTCACCCTGCCTGCAGGGTGCGGTAAACAAGAATAGGGTTCTAGGTGCTGGTCACGGCTGTGCCCAACACCAACCCGAGCCCCCAGTGGGCTCATGTCTCCTTTCCCCCTCCCCCATCCTTCTTTTTCCACTGTATTATTCTTTTCTAACTTCTCTTCCTCTTTCAGGAGGTGATAGGCTTGCTGGTGGCTCTCTACTCCCGGGAGGTCGTCAGCTCCCCAGATGGTCGGATTTCTGCGCCTATTGTGAGGCCTCTACCAAGGTAGGTGACGGGGTTTTGGTGATCTCCGCCACCCCTTTGCTCCATGGCTAGTGACACTCCTAAGGCAACCTCCTTGAAGGTGGCCACACATAACACACAGGGCCTTAACTCTCCTTCCAAGCGGCGGAAGGTTCTAGACTTTATGAAGTCCCGCCACATTGATGTCCTCTTCCTGCAGGAGACGCACTTCCCGATCCGATACAAACCCAATTTCATACATGCCCAATTCCCACAATTCTTCCTGGCTAACGTAGAAGATAAGACCAAGGGGGTAGCGATCCTCATATCTAAACACTGTAGGTATTCGTTACAATCAGAATACAGAGACCCGGGAGGGAGGTATGTCCTGGCCAAGGGCACTATTGACGGCCATCTGTACTCACTGGTCTCCTATTATGCCCTCAACGTGGGCCAATTAAAATTCTTCACTGACCTATTCAAAACCTTGGCCCAATACTGGAGGGCATGGTGATCTTAGGCGGGGACTCGCCAAACGTCTTGGCCGTGTTGACCCTGATCAAGGCATTGATAAGTCCAAACCACCTACGGCACAGAAGGGCTGTGCGTCCCACCATGCTGACTTAGCTCGAAGATTGCCAAATTAGTGTATCAAAGGGGTCTCACGGACATTTGGAGGGAGATAAATGCTACCCAAAAAGACTACACACACTTTTCCCACGCACATCAAACCTACGCCAGAAAAGATCATCTCTTAATCGCCAATGCTCTGATCCCCTCAGTCAGTAAATCTCAGATCACAGACACAGTCTGGTCTGACCATTCCCTAGTAAGTATGTCCTTAACTAATCACCCCTCACTCCCTAACTCCCGCCAATGGCATCTCAACGATACGATACTATCGGACCCTGTCCACAAAACAGAGATAGAACAAGCTATCTCTGAATACTTTTCACTGAACAGCTCCCCTGACATCTCTGCAGAGACTTATGAAAGATAAACCGGGACACCTCTTAGCTTCCAAACTCACCCCGCGGCCACGAATGTTCGTTTTCCCTAAAATTAACCTAGCAGGCCAACCCCCCACGGCGAACCCCCTTAAAATCCTGCGGGCGTTCCACTCATTTTACACAAATCTGTATAGAGGACAACAGACTAAGGCAACACCTACCAGGACTGGGTTCCTAGATGATCTACCTATACCCACTTTATCAAAGGACCACAGGGACCGACTCGAGGCCCCGGTTTCCACTGCAGAAGTTTTGGAAGTTATCAAGGGTTTAAAGACAGGCTCTGCCCCGGGCCAGGACGGGTTCTCAGTTCCTTACTATAAGGCATTCGCACAAATTTTAGCCCCACACCTATCGATTTTTTTTAACTCCAAGACCAAGGGGGACCCTCTAGACGCGCAGCTTAATACGACCTTTATCTCCGTCATCCCTAAGCCTGACAAGGACCCGGGTGAAGTTGGTAATTATAGGCCAATATCCCTGATCAATAATGATCTCAAAATCATGACTAAAGTCATGGCCGACAGATTAGCATCCTTCATTGGTGTATACATACACAAAGATCAGGTCGGGTTCATTCCTGGGCGTCAGGGCCCAGATCAGGTCAGAAGGGTAATAGACGTAATGTCTCTACTGCAATCAGGATGGGATGGCGGAGGTGCTCAGGCAGGGATGTTGTTGTCGCTGGACCTTCAAAAGGCCTTCGACTCGGTCTCTTGGCTCTATATATTCCAAATCCTGGGAAGATGGGGTTTCGGCCCTAACTTTACTGGACTAATTAGATCTCTATACTCTAATCCCGAAGCCAGGATCAAATTGCAGGGCTTGTACTCCGATCCCATTAAAATAAGCCACGGGACCCGCCAAGGATGCCCCCTATCACCGTTAATTTTCGCCATTGCGATTGAATCCTTGGCCATTGCCATCAGGTCCAACCCCGACATTGCCGGAGTGCGCTGCGGCTCCACTGTTCACAAATGCGGTCTGTTTGCAGATGATTTGATTCTCTTTATCACCTCGCCCTCCATGTCCCTGCCAGTAGTATGTAAAATACTTGAAGACTTCGCAACCATATCAGGTTTAAGGGTTAATTACACTAAGTCTATGGCCCTCAACATCTCCCTCCCGGGGGCCCCTGGTGGCTCGGTTGAAGGACTCCTTTCGCATTAAGTGGAGCGACACCTCCATTCGCTACCTGGGAATTAACTTGACTCCCAAATTTGAACAATTATACCTGGCCAACTACCCCCCCATTTATAAAAAATTAGAACTTGACCTTAAACAATGGCACCCGCACCGACTCTCTTGGCTAGGGAGGATAAACTCGGTGAAGATGACCCTGCTCCCGCAGCTCCCTTACCTCTTTCACGCGCTCCCGATTTCAATCAGGAAAGACTACTTAGACTCGTTCCAAAGCAAGGTTATCAAATTTGTTTGGGGAAAGTCGGGCAACCGCCTAGCTAAGCACACTCTTTTTAGACTCAGACACAGTGGGGGACTGGGACTGCCCAACTTACTCTGGTACTACCAAGTGGCTAGACTTGCCCAGATCTCCACGGTCTATAGCAAATCCGCCAAACCTGATTGGGTGGACATGGAGAGACAAGCGGTTCCTGCCTTCACCCTTGACTTTCTCCTATGGTGCCCCCCTAGGGCTAGACCCCCCACTCTTTGTCCATCTTTATCACACACTTTTGTGATCTGGGACAAGCTTAAGCATGACCCTTCCTTAGTTTCCCCCTGTAAACTCCTGAGACTTCCCCCCTGGAATGGACATCAGAGCATTCAAATGGTGGCTGGACAAGGGGATGTATCGGATCGGGCACTTCCTTTCTCCTGCAGGACCTCTCTCCCTTTCCCAATGTGTTAAGACCCTGAAACTACCCCCATCAGAGAGATTGAGGTTCCATCAAATATCCCACTTTCTTCACTCCATTTGGGTCACGAAACCTGCCCCTCCCCAACTCACACCATATGAACAATGGTGCGGAGACCTACTGGAGCAGAGTGGGAGGATCTCCATAATCTACTTGTCACTGGCCAAGGATATGCAGAAAGCGCCCTACATTTTAGCCTGGCAGGAGGACTTACAGCTGAACTGGGACCTGGAAACTTGGCACAAAGCCATGGGATCCTCGTTTAGGGGCGTCCTCAATATTTCGCTTGTTGAAGCCAATCTAAAAGTTTTCACCAGGTGGTACCCCTGCCCGCCTTTCGGCTATGTACCCTTCGACTTCCCCCTTGTGTTTTAGGGGGTGCCAGTTGAAGGGCTCCATGCTGCACGTCTGGTGGGAGTGCCCTAAAATTAGAAGTTTTTGGAATAACATTTTCCATATAACATCCAAAATCACCGGACTTGTCATCCCCAGGTCCCCTTCAACGGCCCTCCTCAACCACCTCCCCTCCAGGGCCCCGAAGTCCACCCGTAAACTTATATTCTTTATCCTCTTGGGGGCTAAAATCACCTTGGCCAGGTCATGGAAACGCCCCAAGGTCTCTATCACAGCAGCTAAAAAAAAAAATCCTGGATTATGTCCCAAGAGAAGATGATGAGTTCTATCCTGGATACTTCCCCTCAATTTAGGGAGATATGGGAGCCTTGGGCTATCTATATGGGGATTGGAAACTCCATTTGTCTGTCAAGCTGACCCACCTGAGTATGAACAGTAATAGCAGACCGCCGATGTACTTCTTTTTTCCTTTCACATCTATCTCTTTATTTCTCTCCCTTTTACCTCCCCTGGCTTACCACCCTCAACCCCCCACGCCGTGGGGGACTTACCCCTGGGCCTTGCTTTTCCTCTGTGCTCTATTGACTCCTCTAAGCCCAGCTTAGGTCTCTCCCACGGTTATAGTATCCGTTTTTTTTGTTTTAGTTGGCTACATACAAGTATAGCATACCTCCCGTATGGGCTGTTTCTCCATTTATAATGTTCTCTTACAAGTATTGCGTCTAGACACGTATGGTGGGCAGGGATCCTCTCCATCACCCTCCGCACAGTTTGCTCCCAGAGGGGTGCGGGGGTGGGTTGGCAGAGGAGCCAGCTCCAAGGGGCCACTGGGCATGGATGTCCTTGACGCCCCGGTACGCATACGCTTCTTCTTTTTTTTCTCGTATTTCTCTCTCCAATAGCTCTTGCAAAGAACAGACCCCCATTTAGCATTTTCAAACTGTACTGCAACTGTTTGCTTTGATTATTTGACTTCACCCTGTACTGTTTAGCCATGTATTCTTCTGAAAAACTCAATAAATACTTTAAACGCAAAAAAAAAATGCACCGATTGATGTCAAAATAACAATTGCAGTTTAGGAGTTAACAACTAGGGGGTGCTAAAGGGGTTAAGTGTGAACTCATATGTTTTTTTAACTGTAGGGGGGCGGGGCTGGACGTGTGACATCAGTGATCATCTTTCCCCATATCAGGGAACAGACGATCACTGACGTTGCCACAATGGAGAACAGGGAAGGTGTGTTTACACACACCTCTCCCCATTCTTCAGCTCCGGGGGAGCGATCGCGGGACACCGGCGGCGTGCGGGTCCTGTGGGCGCGGTCACAGAGCTACGGACCAGGTGGCGAGCGCACCGGCGGTGGCGTGCTTGCGACCCTACGGCTGGGCCTTAAAGAGACACAAACAGGTATGTTCTTGTGCCCAGCCATGCCATTCTGCCAACATATATCGGCATGAAGGGGTCCTTAAGTGGTTAACTGAGACTGAATTATGGGTTTTAAACAAAAGGTTAGGCATTTGTTCTAAAGATAAAATTAATGACTTTATTTTGAAACAAGATCTTTATCATTTTTATAGACAACTAATGTCATGTACACACGATCGGTTCGTCTGACCGTTTTCATCAGACGAACCGATCGTGTGTGGGCCCCATCGGTTTTTTATCCATCGGTGAAAAAACTAGGAACTTGTTTTAAAATTATCTGATGGTTAAACGATCGTCTGTGGGTACGTCAATCGGTTAAAAATCCATGCATGCTCAGAATCAAGTCGACGCATGCTCCGAAGCATTGAATGTCATGTTTCTCAGCACGTCGTTGTGTTTTACGTCACCGCGTTATGAAATTATCGTTTTTTTAACCGATGGTGTGTAGGCACGACTGATGAATGTCAGCTTCATCAGATATCCGATGAAAAAATCCATCAGACCGTTTTCATCAGATGAACCGATCGTGTGTACAGGGCATTAGGTTTAAAGTGCATTTTGCAGGTCAACCTATTATTGAAAGTAAAATAAATGTATTATTATCTATTAAGAATATGGGTTTGAAGCTAAAAAATACTAGGGTAACCCCTACTTTTTGTTCTGCTATTGAGGTATTCATAGAAAAGTGGATAATGACATTAAATCTTTTTTAAGTGATAGAAACAAAATAGACCATACACCGAACAATTTAAGTCGGGATGAAATTACAGCACTGAACTCCTTGTCGTCCCGGCGAGATATAACTATCAAACTGACTGACAAGGGGGGGAGCCATTGTGATAATGGATACCTCAAAATATGAATCTGACGTTTTAAAAGTGTGTTGACAGCAGCCTTGAAAAACAAGATTATTGATGATGAGACTGTGGCATTCCTAACTTCTAAACATAATCAAATTACACCAGTAAAATATATTTTACCATAAGGTAATAGAAAATCTGCCAAATGGGAAAAGTTCTGGACCAGACGGCCTAACCAACGCATAATATAAGAAGTATAGAAAAATCTTGGTAATGCCTTTATGTAATTATTTTAATAAAATAACAGATAGTAATCCTCTGCCCCCAGAAGCCCTAGTGGCACATGTGACAGTAATACCAAAACCAGGGAAAGACCCACAATTCTGTGCAAACTATAGACCTATTTCCCTTTTAAATTCAGATACCAAACTCCTAGCAAAAATCCTATCTACAAGATTACAAGATCACATGACTCAATTAGTCCATATTGATCAGACGGCCTTCATGAAGGGCCGGGAAACTAAAGATAATACTATTCGAGCACTTCATATACTTCACTGGATACAGAACGGACCAAATAAGAAACCAAGAGTAGTACTATCATTGGATGCCGAAAAGGCATTTGATAGAGTAAACTGGAGGTTCATGACAGAGGTATTAAAAGGAATAGGTCTTTGGGAGTGGATGATGGGATGGATATTAGCATTATATGCAAATCCTAGAGCTAGGGTCAAGGTAAACGGGACCCTTTCAAATAATTTTGACAAACGGAATGGCACTAGGCAGGGGTGCCCCCTCTCCCCATTATTATTTGCAATAGTTTTAGAACCCTTTCTTTGTAAAGTAAGGTAAAATAAGGGAATAGTTGGGGTTGATATTGGTTCAGGAGTACATAAAGTCTCTGCATATGCAGACGACTTGTTGTTTTATCTCTCCAAACCCCAAGAGTCCATACCTGCATTGATGCTGGAAGTACAGAAATATGGAGAATTGTCTAACTTTAAAATACATTTTGATAAATCCCTGGTACTACCAAGCCATGTACCAGTCGCAATGGCCACATCTCTGAAAAATAGCCTTCCGTTCATCTTGGAAGAAGAATCACTACATTATCTAGGCGTACATATTACAGCGAATACAAAACTTTTGTACAAGCGTAATTATGGATCGTTAATAATAGAGATAATGACGGATCTCCAGAGATGGAAAGGCCATTCCCTCACCTGGTTTGGGAGGGTTAACGTAATCAAAATGAATATTATACCTAGAATAATGTATCTTCTATATACTGTACCAATGTCAATCCCACAAGTTTTCTTTAAACAAATACGTAAAGCATTTATATCTTTCATATGGAAAGATGGAAAATCTAGAATAGCTTATGATATGTTACATAGAAACAAACAGGAAGGGGGAATCTGACTACCAGATATATCTATGTATTACAGAGCAATGTCTCTGGTACGTACCTTAACCTCCCTGGCGGTATGATTCTGTCTGGAATTACGTGCCAAAAGCGGTACAATTATTTTGCATGGAAATTCTGCGTTTTATACTGTAGGCCTGCAATTTTTAGGAATAACTCACTTAAATTTGTCCAAACCATAGTCTAGTAGACATCCCGGGTATGATAAAGTTTGAAACACAAAATCATAAAATTATAATATAATAAATAACTATAAATAATTATAACAAATAATAATGTAATTATAATAAAAATTATTCACTAATGTAATCAAATCAAAATCACTGAAATTTGCTCAGTTGCAGAATTGTCGCTGTCATTACTTTTATTTTTTTATGACGAATTTCCCCCCCAATCGCTATCGCTCAATTCTGCAAGTGATTATAATTTATTATCGCTGTTTTCTAGCTGCTCTAAAATCACTTTTGACATAAAGGGACACTTTTGGTTGCTATGGACAATCTACAGTTTGCAGGCACAAAAAAAATGTTTTTATTATGTAAAAGAACATGCAGGGCACTGGGCAGACCACTAGGGACAGGGGGGGTGTGTACTTTTTACATACAGTACTGTAATCTATAAGATTACAGTATTCTGTATGTAATGTGTTTGTTTACATTTTTGAATTTGCCGCCGGTCTCCGCCCCCGTGCGCCGTTACGTCGCAGGAAACGGAGATCGGCGGCGCGCGGGCACTGTGTGAGCCGAATGGAGGACGCCACTCGCTCACACAGCGGGGATGCATCGCTGGATCCAGGGACAAGGTAAGTACAGTATACCCAGCCTGGATCCAAGGTAAGCCAGCGCGCGCTGCAGGCTCTGCATTCACCCCGAGCGCGATTCGGGGATATCGATATTTGCCTGAAAAATCCAACCCGAATCGCGCTCGGGGATACCGGCAGGGGGGTTAATATGGTGCCATGACTCTCCAGCCAAAGTATGGGTTCAAGTCGAAAAAAGTATGGCAGGAAGAGATTTAAAGGGAGCACCATGGATACCGACTAAAGTGAGGGGGCTTTTTAAATGGACATCCCCGTTGACTTGGAGTACCCTAGCAATATGGGACAGATTAAACAAAGAGGGGAAATATGCCCCACCCACATCCCCAATGGCGCCATTGGGAGGATATCCATGGTTCCCCCCAGAAGAGGAAAATGGGACAATGGGCCTGTGGGGATCTAAGGAAACACTATGTGCTCAAAAAGAAGTTAACTCAATAATGGAGGCAGAGAGATGGGTGCATAAGATTAGAGATAAACAGGATAGATTTAACAACATATGGGCAGGTTGGGAACACCACTCCCCACAGATATAATGGGAGTGATGGAGGGAGTTTACTTCTCTCTCTCTTTTTTATCTCTTTTTTCTTTTTCTTGAGCCACATATATATTCACTCTCTCTAAAAAAAAATATATACTTGATGCTCAGTAAGAAAGACAAACTACAATTTTAGATGAATGTTGTTTTCCTTCATTTTTTTTCTTTTTACTCCTCTCCTCCTCGCCCTCTCCTTTCTTTCCATAGGAAAGTGGAGGGGAGGAAATGGAGATTGAAAGGGGAAGGGAACAGGTTTTTAAAGTGTATGTAAATAACTCACAAAGGGAAATATAAAGAAGGTCAAAGTTAAAAGAATTCCATAAACACTAGAGACACAGGCCAATACTTATACACATAAAATAAACACATACACATAGACAGCAAAAATAAAAATAAACCTAAAATGGGCCTAAAATTAATGTACATGTATGTGTATGTACAGTATGTGTATGTGTGTATATATATATATATATATATGTATGTGTGTATATGTGTGAGTAGGTGTGTATATGTATGAGTGTGTATATATATATGTATGTGTGCATGTGTATGTGTATATATATATATATATATATATTTTTTTTTTTTTTTCTCCCACGCTTTGAAATAGGAACACACAAACACGACAAACACGATAAGTGCACAAGAATATAAAAGAGGGAATACCCTAATGAGGAGTAATTTTGTTATAATCTATATGGGGGGGAGGGGAGGAGGAAGGGAGAGGGAGAGGGGAGAAGCAATGCTCCATCCCTTTCCCTTTGTCCCCCACTTTTATTTTCCTTTTTTTTTGTATCTGTTATGTTTGTATTTATAAATGTTATGTATTTTATCCCCGGTGGAGGTTAGCTATACATGTAAGTGATGTAAAGAAAAATATAGAAAATAAAAAATAAAGAATTATGAAAAAAAAAATATATATATATTACCAAAGATCCACAAGGTTCCAATTAACCCTCCGGGACATCCCATTGTCTCTGGGATGGAATCGGAGACAACCCCATTAGCACAATACGTGGATAGGTGTTTTACACCCTTATTGTGTAATACAAAATCCTACATAAAAGATACCACAGATTTTCTTAAATAAAATTCAAAATATCCATTTGTCATCTGATTCCATTCTAGTAACATGGGACATCTCTAGTCTCTATACAGTGATCCCTCATGAGTTAGGAATTGAAGTATGTCAGCAGTTATCTTAATTATCTCATCCCGGTTTAAAGTTAAATATTGAGTTTAGCAATATTAAAATGTATTTTTTTGATACCACACTGAGGATCGATAATATGCCAATTATGAGTGTTCTATATGTTAAAACCACAGATCGCAATCAATTGCTACATTTTGATAGCTTTCATTCAGGTAGTGTATTTAATTCAATTCTAAAAAGTCAGCTGATGAGGGTTCAGAGAATAGTTAATGATCCAAAACGTTGTCAACAGAGATTAAATGAAATGGAGAAAAAAACTATTCAGAGGAGATATCCTGAAGCACTAATTAAAAAGGAACGGTTAAACTTGAATAGTGCCAGGATGCCTAATAGATTCACTAGAAGGATCCCTTTTGTCACACAGTATCATCCATTTTCACATTAAAAAAAAAAATTATATTATTAAGAAACATTGAAAGACACTTAGGATTAGTTATCCAACTATTGAGGAATTTTGGAGTACCTATGCCCTCATATAAAAAAAGGTAGAACACTCAGGGAACGATTGGTGAAATCAGACCAATTTTCTACACCTGTTCCTAAGATGACTTTTTTTAGGGATTTTTTCCATGTTTATCTTGTATCCAATGTAACTCTATGACAGGGATCCTCAAACTATGGCCCTCCAGCTGTGTCGGAACTACAAGTCCCATGAGGCATTGTAAAACTCTGACATTCACAGACATGACTAGGGCATGATGGGAATTGTAGTTCCTGAACAGCTGGAGGGCCGTAGTTTGAGGACCCATGCTCTATGATAAAGGGTAATATATATTTTACATCCCCGTAGAGGTTTTAATAACCCCATTAAGGGGCACTACACCTGTCAATCATCATATGTAGTGTACGCTATTAAGTGTCCATGTGGATTATTGTATATTGAAGAAACCGCTCAAAACATAAAAGATCAAATCGCTGGACACAAATATTCAATCAGAGAAAATTAACACAGTTGTCACTTGCCCGACACTTGCAGAAAGAGGACATGCATTTTCACAATTAAAATACATGGTATTAGAAGGCATTGAAAGAAATAGGAGAGTTGGTGATCGTGAACTTACCTTGAGGAGACGTGAGGTACATTGGCTTTCGATTTTTTTTATATGAATTTATGTTTTTTATCATATATATATATATATATATATATACTTTGTTTATATATTTATATATATATATATATATATATATATATATATATATATATATATATATATATATATATATATATATATAAATAAAATGTTTTTCAGATTGACATTAGGATGGCTCCTGAGGGAATAAAGAGATTGTGATCAGTTTGATTAACCCTTTTTGTATCTAGGGTGTGAAACAAATAATAAATGCAGGAATTTAATTGTATTAGTGAGTAATTAACCATGTAATTGATTTCATATGTGATGATGTTTGTAAGTGTTTAAAAGCACATGACTAAATTGTTAGATGTGTTCTGACTGATCTGAGGAAGGGCGTGAACATGTACAGTAAGCCCGAAATTTAATTTTTTGTCTAAACAACCTTGAATAACTTTTGGTATGTAACCTTGCTTGAAGAAATTAGAAAAATAAAAAAAACGATTTTTAAGTGTAGCAACTCTTGAACGTTATTTGTATATGTAAGGGAAGACCTGTTTGCTGGCACTTACTACAAACTGGGTGCGGTTCTCCTCCACTTTATAGCATATATATATATTTTTAAAAGTGGTGGTGTCAGCGCTGTGAAATAAATGGTATAGAACTCACAACGTGGGTAAGTGAACCATTGAGTGAATACTAAAACTGGGTGCGCCTTTACTTTACAGAATAGTAAAGGCGAAGATGCTCAGACAAGCAAAATAGTGCCCCCTAGCTGCAGCAGCTCTCTCTACACACACATATATATATATATATATATATATATATATATATCTGTATATATTGCGACAGAGTGAGGCTCTGTCACTATAAGTTTATAGGAAAAGTTGACTCAGGAGTCTCATCAAGGGTTAATGCAAGGTTCAGAACTAGAATCTCTCCAGATTCTGTAGTTCTGAATCGGAACATCTAGTCCTGGGTCCAGGTTTTGCTAGATGCCTGCAACCTGACTCACTACAAAGATATGCAAGCTCATTATATAGTCAGGTCTGAGAATTGTGCATGGCTCTCGTTTTGGAGATAGCTTCCAGTTTGGTGTCTGGAAGGTCTCACCTGGGGTCAGGGGGCCCCATCCAGATGCCACGGGACCCAGCCACAAGGCAGCGGATCTTGGTCCCAGGAGTCAGGTCGGCTCCTATCAGGGCTATCAGGAGAACCACAACTCATATGCCAGAGGTGGGCCATGCAGCAGGGCACTGCAACTGAGGGCTAGAGAGCCAAGTGTGCGAAACAGCTGAATGACACAGTCAAAGGACTTGTAAAAGGAGCAGCGGTGCTGCCAACATGTAAGCCAGGTGGCTTGGTATTTTCGTTCATTCTTGTTTTGTGGAAGAAACCCCTGCATGGGCATCTGCTGTATAGTGATGAGCGGAATACGCCATATTCGATTTCGCGATATTTCGCGAATATTTCGAAGAATATTCGCGAATATTCGTTAATATCGAATATTCGTGATATTTTATAAAAAAAAAAAAAAAAATTGCGAATTTTCGCCAATGCGAATTTTCGCTAATGCGAAATTTCGCGATTTTTTTTTTTTTTTTTTATAAAATATCACGAATATTCGATATTTACGAATATTCGGTATTTTTTATAAAAAAAAAAAGCGAAATTTCACATATGCGGTCGCGAATATTCGTTAATATCGAATATTCGTGATATTTTATAAAAAAAAAAATTGCGAATTTTTGCCAATGCGAAATTTCGCTAATGCAAAATCTCGCGATTTTTTTTTTTTTATAAAATATCACGAATATTCGATATTTACGAATATTCGCTATATTTTATAAAAAAATAAAAAATAAATTATACCGAAATTTGCGAATGCGAAATTGATTGCGAATTTTATTGCAAAATTTATTGCGAAATTTATTGCGAAATTTGAAAAATACGAATATTCGAAATAGCGAATATTCGCCGCGATATTCGAGATATTTGCGAATACTCGAATATGCAATATTCGTAGCGAATATTCGCAATGCGAATATTCGTGAGCAACACTACTGCTGTATAAGTGAACTTTTCCTTTACTCAAAAAAAGTGGGCTGCACGCCCTAAAACTACAGTTTGGGCTGGCGCTGCTCAGTGTGAATGCACCTACTACTTGAGTTTAATTCCCCCAATCTTACTATATATATATATATATATATTTTTTTTTTTTTTTTTTTTTTTTGAGCTGAGACCCAATTGCAATTTTTTTATGTCACAGGGTATTAGCGCAGCAATTTTTCAAATGCAATTTCTCGAATTAAAAAAAAAAAAAAAAAAACAGTATCTACCCCAATTTTTTGGTATAATATGAAAGATGTTATGCTGTGTAAATAGATACCCAAATTGCGCATGTTTGTGAAATTGTGCTAAAGTTCAGATTTGTTATCCTAGTGTAGACTAATGCCCCATACACACGAGCAGACAGATTTGTTCAAATCGGTCGGACAAACCGATTTGAACAAATCTGTCTGCTAGGGACGTATTGGTTTGATCGTGTACACACGATCAAACCAAAATCCCCGCCGGCAGACGGCGCGCTGACGTGGCGGTAACGTTGACGCCGCCACGTCACCGCACCAGGAAGTAACACTTTCGCGCATGCGTCGAAACCATTCGACGCGTGTGCGAGAAGACATGTCTGCTGGTTAGCGTACTAACCAGCAGACATGTCAGGCGGACGGGTTCCCAGCCGACAGATTTGAAAGCATGCTTTCAAATCTGTCGGCTGGCGAAATCCGTCGGCTCGCCCGTACACACGATCGAATCTGTCTGCTGGGACGGTCTGGCAGTTTCCAGCAGACAGATTTGATTGCGTGTACGCGGCCTATGGATGAGCCGAACTACCCCCAGTTCCATTCGCACCAGAACTTGTGAACAGTCAAAAAATTTGTTCGAACACGCAAACACTGTTAGGCCCTGTACACACGATCGGACAAGGCTGAATTGTCTGTTGGTCTGATGTGCGTACACACCATCGGACCAAAATCCCCTCGGACCAGAACGCGGTAACGTAGAACACAACGACGTGATGAAAAAACAGAGTTCAATGCTTCCAAGCATGCGTCGACTTGATTCTGTGCATGCGGGGGATTTTGGTCCGATGGTTTGTGTACTAACCATCGAACCTGTCCGACGGACAGGTTTCCAGCGGACAGATTTCAAAGCAAGCTTGAAAACTTTTGTCCGCTGGAAAACGATCCGATAGGCTGTACACACGGTTGAACATGTCCGCTGAAACTGGTCTGTGGACCAGTTTCAGCGGACATGTTCGATCGTGTGTATGCGGCCTTAAAGTCTATGTGACACAAACACAAAACAAAAGTGCTAATTTTAAAGGCTTATATGTATTATATTGTCATAAAAAGTGTTTGGGGATCCGGGTCCTGCCCCAGGGGACATGTATTATGGCAAAAAAAAAGTTTTAAAAGTTTTAAAAAACTGCCTTTTTTTCGGCAGCAGTGATTTTAATAATGCTTAGAGTAAAACAATAAAAGTGAAATATTCCTTTTAAATTTTATACCTGGGGGTGTCTTGTCGTGGGTTTTCCAGGAAAAATAATAATTTAATATTTACTAGACCATATTTGTGAGATTTGCTTAGATGAACTATGAGTCCTTTTAGGGATCTTTCAAAAAGGAAAAAAAAGTTTGACAAGTGTCTAAGACATGAACAATTGGATTAGTTATCTATAACATTTACAAGCTTGGGTTGAAAGTTGGAACAGTGACGGTTCTCGTCACAGGACAAAGAAATGTTGTCCCAGCTTTATTAGACTAACAAGAAAATGTTTACTATCATTGTTGTTTAGAAATCCTGCCATAGGAAAAGTTCTACAGATAGCTACCAGTAACCAAGCATTTATCACATGGAAACAAGCCTTATCTAAGGAAAACCATTGGCCCAGATTCACGTACATCTGCGCATTATTGGACCGGCGTAGCGCACCGCCTTTACGTTAGACTTGCGCAATGTAGCCGCGTAATCACCCTATTCTCGTAGCTTTTGCGCAGGAAATTGCGCAAGCGTAACGTTTTTTCCGAGGCGTAAGGAGGAGTAATACGAATTGGGAAGGACGTGGGCGTGTTACATTGAAATGAGCCGTGACACCATGCAAATGAAGGGCCGGCCGGCTCGCGCATGCGCGCTTGAAGGAGACCATGGTCAGCTCCGCTGTGCGCATGCTCACAACTCGGGAGCGGCGCAATCAGTGAAATTGGAAATGGACTAGGGCAACTTTGTGAACTACGCAGACAGCATAAATAGACATACACAAATGCACTTCCTTTGCAAAAGTACATCCCTTTGTATCCCTCCCTCTACAGCAAGGTGCTTTTGTTTGTTTGTGACGTGTCTTTGAGATATTTGGGGACTGTTTTGCAGAGTGATTTTTGTCTTTTATGGGTTTTCTTTGTTGTTATTTTGTTTAAATTATATTTTTGCTGGGCATTTTTTTTTTTCTCGTCATTTATTTAATTTTTTTTGTTCTGTTTGTGTATGATTTTGGAATGTGGGGGTGATATTCCTGCGGGAAAAGGGGTGTCACCCTCATTTGTGGTGGAGAAGTGATCCCCAGGTCTGTGTGAATGGTGTATGAATGTACAGTGACATAATTGGAGCCGTGGCATGGCGTTGCAGCTCACAAGTCCTGCATGGTGGACTGGTGCCAATCCAATGTGATGAGGATGTGGTGTGTGTGTGCTAGGGACCACAGTGGTGTGCATGCATGCATTCTCATTGTGCCATGATTAATGTGTGTGTTTAACGTGCAAAGATGCATAATGTGAGCTGGCATGAAATGGGGTCATGAGATGGGGTACCAGTGCATATGCAGAGTCACCTTGAAGGGAAAAGACAGGAGGATGTTAGTCATGCATGTGCCACTTGTGAGGTGTGCATCACGGGAGGGGATAGTCATGCCTGCCACCCATGTCACTCACCAACCAGCCAGCTGTCCCCATACATGTTCTGTTCGAAATCTGTGGGGATGGGGCTCTGATTGCATATGTAGCTGTCATGGGTGTCATGGGTGGTGCCATGTGTTGGGCTGCTGATGTCCTCCTGCAAGGTTGTGGTAATTCCAGGATGGCATGAGGGGTGAATCTGAAGATGCGAGACACCTCAGAATCACTCATGCCAAAGATGTCTATGCGTGTGTGATATATCAAGTGAAGAGTGAGGGGCTTGTATCAGATAAGAATATTGTATTAGATTAGATTAAATTGTAAATTTTATATAAGCAAATAAAAAAAAAAAAAAAAACATCTCCCGTGCCCTCCTTAGTGCCATCCTCCGTGCCCTCCTCCTTCTTTGTTAATCTAAAGTCAGTAGTATAGCTATGCGCGACGATGCCCCTGACATGTTGGCATACAGATTGTTGAGCAACACGTGTGACTGCTGAACTCCTCACTAACAGTGTTGCTTTATCTGACAATTAGACTTTTTTTCTTTTTTTAGACCAGCTTTTATCAGCTCTAATTTTAGACAGGACATTTTGCTGTTGCGCACACTGCGTCGCCTGCGCTGCCCCAACGTTGTTTTGTGGATCCCCGTAAGTCCCTCATTAGCATATTTGACTAGCAAATCAATGGTGTGTCTATCGCACTTTTGCGCGGACGGATGCGCCAGTCTAACGAAATTACGCGGGACAAAAAAAAGACAATTTTTTGCGTATCTCGTTCTGGGGATGCCGTGCAACGAAACGCACGCGCACATTTAGACTTACGCACGCGCATCTCCTGTTGCGCAGGCGTAAACGCTCTGTGAATCTGGGCCATTGTGTTCAAGTAAGGAACTGTTTAAACAAGCTGTGTCACTTTCAAAACATCCTTGAATGCTGCCTTAGTCCATCCGAACACATAGCGGAAGATATTTGAAATTATACAAGTCAGAAATATGTTAAAATATCTAAATGTTATTGTAAGACATTTTGTTAGAAGAAAGAAACATATGAGAAATTTGATTTTATAAATAGAAGTATTTCAAAGAGCTAACCAACATTATGAAAGATATCAAATTGTGATTATAAAAATGTAAATTACCTGCAACACATATTCATCAAACACATATCACAATGATTCACATTTATATTTTTTTTTTATTTTTTTTATTTTTTTTTACTTTCAAAAAGTTTTATTGAGTATAGAAACGAAAAAACGTAAACAAATCATTGAAAATAGGTTATAAGTCATAGGGTGTGGCCTGACGTGGACGGCGGCGGACGTCTTAGAGAGGAGCTCCGAGTCCCACCATTACCATCCGCAGCCATCGGGGCATTTAACTACTCTTTTGAGCCCCAAAAATACAGGCATCTTCACCCCGGATCCCTGCAGAGTCTGGCTCGGCTATTTTGATTGAATTTGGCCGGCCTGCGCTGGAGATACCGCGCCGCCGGTTCTCGAGGCCGCCGCCATACTGCCTACCAAGGGAGCCGTTTCTGATCATCTCCGGAGGTAAGAGATCACCTCCAGCCATCTCCCTCCTCCTCCCCACCTACCTATCACAGTGTGGTGGCCGCACCGGGCCCTGGAGTCATTCGTCATCGCCGCGGTTCGACGCGGCCTAGCAAGGCCTGAGAATCCCCAGATTTTCCTAGCGCTGTGCCGCGCGGGAGCGGAAGCGTGCACCGGCCGAGCCTCCCCCAGAGGTGTGGTCCCCCCTCTGGTATACAGACCCCCTCTGGCATCCACCCTAACACCCATCCTGCTAGCACCGCTATATGGATGCATACACCAGTCTGCACAATCACAATACTGCAGACTTAAGGCGGCCATCTTGGTACACCCGAGGCCTATAGACCTCCAGCAAACTGAGCCAGGCTCTGTCCTTTCACCAAAGCCCCCAGATCTAACGGAGCTGTACCTCAGTGGGGGACTAGGGTAGAATTTTCCCATCATTCGCCCCCCCCTCCTGCCAGCGGAGGACACACCTTGGCTTATCCTGGGCTGCTTTTCAAAATACCTGCCCATCCATAAATCGGCCCAGTCCTCACTTGCAGAGTGGCCATATTGCATCACTCATTACCCCCTGGACTGAGAGGTGGGGACTTCCTGCTACCCCAACCATCACTGTAACTGATCAATCATCTGACCAAAATACATTCTTGCAGCTTCTGAATATACCTCTCACTATCCTCACCTAGGTCCTCCCTCTCTACTTTGATTTGGGCTACAGTTTGTGACACACTCAAGATCGGTCATATCACTACACCTCGCAGGCTTGCGATTCAACAAACCCTATGCACCTAATCTCTGCCCACTTGATGTCCTCCTCTTTAATGTGCATCCAACCTCATAGAGGCCTGAAAAACAAATCCTTTGCCCGAATTTAAAGCATTTATAATGTACTGAAAATTACACTTACAATTAAGTGGGGACGCATGCGTGGCGAGATGCACTTCAACATCAGTTATTAAACACCCCACCGACTCGGCGAGGATTTTACCCACACTGTAAGGGAAAAGTACCCTGATTAACTTTATCTTTTATAGACGCCCCTACAGTTCACACCTGTACATGCCGTCCGGCAGGAAGGCGTACAATCGCCGTGCGCATCAGCACTCTTTGGTTACATACTCCTTGCGCAACAAGGAACTGAAAAAAATGGCTCATAAAGAAAACGTCTCTTCACCTGTTCAGTCTACATCACCTGGTAATTACCCCCTGCAGAACTCTGCTACCTCAAAAAATAAAAATGAACCCTACGCCCAAATCACGAAAGCAGATTTGGATTCCAGTTTAACCAAGATTTACGAAAAACTTGTTGACAAAATACAATGTGAACTTCAAAAAACAACAAACACGCTCACGCAAGAAATAGCAACCCTGGGAGGTCGCACAGATGTTCTCGAAACCAAACACGACGAACTTTCACTTGTGCATAATGACCTCAGAAAGGACTTTGAGCTCTTGGCAGAAAATTACACTTACCTACAATCGCAAGTGGAAGATTTGGACAACCGAAACCGAAGGAACAACCTGAGGATTCATGGTATCCCGGAGACGGTTACCGAACTGATGCCGGCGGTCTCCAAACTGTTCCACGATCTCCTTCCTGACTCACCCCCATCCTCTTTTGCGTGTGGGAGAATTCACAGTGCCCTGCGTCCTAAACCTCCCCCAGATAAGCCTCCACGCGATATCATTCTATGCATGAAAGACTTTATCAGAAAGAGAAATCGTTTTAAGAGCATCAAGGAATATGCATAATATCGAATTAGATGGCACGAGAATTCAAATTTTCCCAGACATCTCTCAAGCTACTCTAAAGGAGACGCAACATGAAGGAGATAACATCGGTTCTTCAATCAGCCCGAATTAGGTACCGCTGGGGTTTCCCGTTTAAATTAACAGTGCCACACAATGGTACCACCTACACTGTCTACAACGTCTCAGAAGGAAAAAATCTCCTTATGAAACTGGGCCTCTTAGATCCGAGTGCAGATGCAAGACCTCCTTCTACTCCACATACTTCACCTATCTGGGCCACCCCAGCTACGCGTCGTGACCAAAGAAGATGGCGACAGCCATTCAGAAACCAAGAGGCTTGAACATGGATGAAGCGGTCTCATTCCTACAGATACTAACTTTCCCTGTTCTCTGCCGAGAACACTCTCCCCCACAATTTTTTTTTTTTTTTTTTCTTCATTTTTAAGATTCAGAAATCAGTGACTACAGTCCCAAAATATGATATCTTTATGCGATGTCTCCTTTGGGTTTTTTTTTTTCATCCCTTCCCTTTTTACCCTTTTGCATGACTTACAGAAATTACACAATAGTTCCTAAAATATGATAGATCGACAGTACCAGCACCTACATTTTAATAATATGTCTAATATGTTGCAGTTCGCTCTTGTGTGTATGTATGCTTGTAAGTATGTGTATATATATATATATGTATATATATATATATATATGCAGTTAACCCCCCCCCCTTTTTTTTTGCCTGTCACAGAACTCAGGGAAAAGTTATTACAGTTCTTGAAAAATGATAGCTCATTTGTCCATGTGAAATTTAACAGTGGAGCTATACATTAATAATATGTTTGATTTGTTATAGTATGTATTTATATTTTTGTTTAAAAAATCCTCGCCGAGGCTGTTCCGTTCCGCCTCAGCTTGTTTGTTCCCCCACTCACAAAGGACTCCTAAAGCATGGTTCACCTAGTGGTAACATCTCTACTACTGACCCTGCTTTACAGAGCAGTAATAGTGTTGGATGTTCCATTTGTGAGTAATGGACGTCATTGTCCACTTCAATATTTTTCCCGGTCAGGTAGTGCTCCTCACCCTGACCCCCAAAGTTTATATTATATTTTTCATAGTTTCAGAGAAATTTTCTATTTTTACAAAATTTTGAAAAGGTCAAACAGGATGTTTCCAATATACCTAATATTTTACTTCACAGCGATGTTGTATATACTTTTCTATCATTTTTTATGAGCTCATCATCTCCTCGATTCTATAATTCAGGCACCCTATCCTCCATGGTTCACACATATAAGCATAATATATTAGCTGAAATAGAAAAGGCTGGTGGAGAATTCCGAATCTACAAATTGGTATATGTTTCGGTGTATTGTGTGGGTGGACGTTTGGAAGGTGGCACGATTGTCTCCAGACTTCCCCCCAACGCAGGTAATTCTTCATTCATAGTGCCAATATTGTCTATCATATTATCACTACCTTACTTATTCCAGTACAAATTAGTCCCTGGTCTTTGCGAATATACACCTCTACCTCATTTCCACTATAGTTCTTTAATACCAATACAATGGGTCTCAAGGTGACCTCCCATAATGTCCAGGGCTTTAACTCACCTCTAAAGAGAAAAAAAGCCTTTCGCCATTACAAAAGGCTGGGCGCTGATATAATATTGATGCAAGAAACTCACTTTGCAACAGAGAAGCATCCGAAATTTTTCGACAAAAGTTACAACCAATTTTATTGCTCCACTTACAACACAAAGTCTAGAGGCGCTGCTATTTTTGTTAGGAAATCTGTGATTCTTGAAGTTCAGAACGTCTTTAAGGATCCAGACAGCCGTTATTTGATTCTAAAAGGCTCAATTAAGGGACGTTCTGTCACTATTGCCTCTTTGTACGCTCCCAATGATGTCCAGTCTAGCTTTTTCAACAAATGTTTCGAAACATTAGACAATTATCACTCCACTCACCTGATAGTGGGTGGAGATTTTATTCTGGCTGCTCACTCAGCTCTAGACAGGAGCAAAGTTTTCCCATCCTCAAAGGCTTTCCCCAAATCTTTGAACAAAACACTATATAACCACCAATTAGTTGACACTTGGAGAGCCCACAACATTGGCATCAAGTCTTAGGCCTCGTTCACACATAGCCGACTCCGTCTCAGTCCTTTCCGACGGAGTCCGCCTGTGTCTGCCAGCTCAGCGGGAGATCAGTCCGCAGATCTCCGCTGAGCCGACGGATGACAAGCTCCTCTCTGCTCACTGAGCGGGGAGGAGCTTGTCGAGTCCCGCTGTCCTCTATGGAGCGATCTGATGAAAACGGACAGCATGTCCGTTTTCATCAGATCTTTCCCGATCCGATCCGCATGGACGGATGGGGACGTGAGCCCCATACGTTTGTTTTTAGCGGATCGGATCAGGTCGGATGTCAGCGGACATGTCTCCGCTGACATCCGACGCTCCATAGGGGTGCATGGAGCGCCCGTTCAGGTCCGCCTGAAAAACTGACAGGCGGACCTGAACGGATCCATGTGTGAACGAGGCCTTACACATTCTACTCTCACCCTCACAACAGCTTCGCTCGTCTTGACTACATCTTCTGCACCCCAATCCTACTTGCCAACTCCTCCAATGCTGATATCCATGCATGTCCGTGGTCTGATCACCACATAGTCTCCTTTAATACCTCTCACATAGGCCTAGCCAATACTACACACTCTTGGCGAATGAACGATTCCTTGCTCACAGACCCATCGTGCAATCAACAAATCCTATCTCACCTTGAGCAATACTTTACAGATAATGTAACACCTGACCTGTCTCCTGCAACTATATGGATGGCGCATAAAGCAGTAATGAGAGGCCATTTGATAAATATTGCCTCTATCAAAAACAAGTCCAAGCTTGCAGATATTAGATCCCTCACGAAAGAGTTAGACCAATTATACCACAGACATAACCAGAATCCATCCAGTGATCTCCATAAACAGATCCAAGAGAAACGCACTTCCTTAGACATTTTATTAACATCTGACACTGAAAAAGCCCTCAGATGGGCTAAAGCTAGATTCCTGCTAAACAGCAACTCTTATTCCACCATGTTCGCCAGAAAGTTAAATCAATCTGTGAAACCTCCCCACACATACAAATTAAGGAATACCTCTGGAAATATGGTGACTCATCCCAAAGAAGTCATGAAATTGTTCACAGACTTCTACAAAAATCTTCTTTCATCATCACAACCACCCCCTCAACAATCCTCTCTAAAGTGGCTTAATGACATTACATTGCCCACTCTTACTAGAGATCAAATAGATTCCCTTAATGCCCCGTGCACGGATATAGAGGTTAACAGAATCATTGGAACGTTAAAGACATCCACAGCCCCAGGCCCTGACGGCTACTCCACATCCTATTATAAAAAAAATTCCTCTACTATTACCCCACACCTTACCAAACTATATAATAACATTTTACAGGGTGGTCAATTTCCACCGTAGATGCTTTTAGCTAACATGTCCTTACTTCCCAAACCAAATAAGGATCACTCCACCCCCCACAATTACCGCCCAATATCAGTTATTGACAACGACTTAAAAATATTTGGTCGCATCTTGGCAGATAGATTATCAACGGTCATCTCCCCATTAGTGGACCCTGACCAAACAGGCTTCATTCCCAACAGACAAATAACAGACAACATACGACTGACCGCCAATATCATTCAGGACTCCAACATACACTCTAAAGCCACTCTTTTGATCAGTCTAGACATACACAAAGCTTTCGACAGTGTGAGCTGGACATACCTTGACATTTTGCTCCCCAAATATGGTATTAAGAATGGATTCCTTCATGGCTTTAAGGCTCTCTATCACAACCCTCAAACACGTATCAAACTCCCAGGCAATAATTCTGACTTTTTCCCTCTGACGAAAGGCACTAGACAGGGTTGTCCCCTTTCCCCCTTACTCTTTGCCCTTGCTATAGAGCCCCTCGCCTGTGCAATCAGAAATAATACAGACATCAAAGGATATTTTAAAGGAACCAAGGAATACAAACTGAGTCTCTATGCTGATGACGTTCTACTGTTCATATCTGACCCTATTATCTCCCTACCTAATCTAACTAAAACTCTAGATATATTCCAGGACCTAACAGGCCTGAGTGTAAATCTGTCAAAATGCTCAGCTTTACCAATTAATATCCCCTCAACCTTAACAGCCTCACTTAAAGACAAATTCCCATTTAACTGGCAGGTTGACTCACTCAGATACTTAGGTATCCACATTACACCCTCGTATAACACATTATACCAAGCAAACTACCCTCCCTTATTTAACAACATTAAAAATTTACTAAAACTTTGGTCATCGTACCAGATCTCATTCTCGGGCAGAATTGTGGCTACAAAGATGATGATATTACCTAAGCTTTTGTTCTTTTTTTAGAGCCCTTCCTCTTATTCTACCTAAAAAAACACTAGAATCATTACAAAGGGAGATTAACAGATTCATTTGGCAGAACAGGAAACCCAGATTTAGTTATTCTCTTATGTTTAGACCTCACTTAAAGGGTGGCCTCGGCATCCCTAACCTATGGCTCTATTACTTATCGGCCAGATTTACCCAATTAGCCCAATGGTATGCCCCTTCACTCCAAATCCCTTGGTTCCAGTTTGAGGAAGAATCTATCCTACCTTACAATCTTCAAGGACTCCTCTGGTCCAAAACTACCCCACCACAGAAAATAAGACCCTTAAACCTTATTGTCACTCACTCTCTCCAACTATGGAACACACAGACCCCAAAATTTAAGCTATCTTCTGACACTCCCCCCCTGGCATCATTTCTAGGTGACCCACGTTTCTCCCCCCTAGATAGTGCACAAAATCAAAACTTACTATCAGTTTGGAAAACACATAACTTAACTAATTTAAAATCGCTGTCTCACATTAACTAATTTCTCACTTTCCCTAGTCTACAAATAAAGTATGATCTTTCTCCTTATGAGTTAGAATTGTCTAATTTTCGTATAATTTTCTATCAGAAATATTACTCTCTTACACTTCACCCCCCTTATACACAATTTGAACAAATTTGTATTTCAACTCCTTGTGCCAGGGGTTTGATCTCCAGAATATATAAAAGTTTGAATGAAACAAACATGCCTGAGAAATCGCATCCCATGTTACAATGGGAATCAGATCTAAATACCTCATTTACTCTGGAGCAATGGGATACCATGCTCTTTAACTATCCATAGATGCACCAAGACAACATCTATCAGAGAATCCGCTATCAAATTGCTCTACAGATGGTATCTTACACCGGCTAAACTTAATTCATTTTATCCTTCACTGTCTCCACTCTGCTTTAGAGGATGTCCCACCCAGGGTACACTATTACATATTTTTTGGGACTGCCCCCACCTAAAGGACACGTGGCACAAAGCCAGCATCGTGATTGATAAAATCGCCGGCCGCAGGATCCCTCTCACACCCCAAATATGCCTGTTATTCTCCACTATTCAGGACATTCCAACATCTAACACAAGGCTTATTCACACATTTCTCACCTCTATTCACTGGGCCATAGCCTTTAACTTGCGCTCCGCTTCGGTTCCTTGGCCACAGATCCTCAATCGTATGACAAACATCAAACCCTCTGAGAGGATTCATCATACGTTATATGACTCTATGCCTCGATATCAAAAAAAATGGGTTCTCTGGGACACCATCTATCTGATTCATGATTAATTATTACTAACCATACCCTTTTCTTCCTATACAATGTTCACCGTTAATAATACTTGTATACATTCCTGTACCTTCATTGTTATTTTTTTGTTTTGTAACCTGACCTTTTCTACAATAAAATCGTTGTAAACAAAAAAAAAAAAAAGAAAATACGTTATAAGTAATGGAGAGTACACTGAACTTCACAGCTTCTGTAAACATGTTACCCTCCAAAAACATTGGTCAAATAGAGACAGGGAGAAAGCATCACTCATGAACAATGTGAGATAAAATAATAGGGTAAGCCCTACTGCTAATGCAAGAGTGCCAAAACTGAAATAGTAATACAATAACAGACCTCCGAGGCTCGGAGGAGCCACCCCAGCATGCCAAATGGGAGCTATACTATGCTGGGGTGATTCACCAAGCACCTCCAGGAGAAATTAGGGCTTCGGCTCAGTCATAAAAATCCTAAAATCACTTAAATTTCTTGCATGTTCAAGGGTCAATGTACAACAAAACAAAAGAAAAATATGTAACCCTTTGGAAATAAATCGTATAGAGTGGAACTAGATTTCCACAAGAGATAGGATAAAGGAAATGGAGAGGGGAGAAAAAGAGGGGAAAGAGAAGAGAATAAAGAGCCAGTCTACAGTGCCTCGACCAGAGAGGCATCTAATTGGTTCGATCTTGCGACAGGGACTCCTGGTATCAATGAGATGCCAACGAATAAGGCCCACGGTTCCCAAATGGATTCAAACCGATCTTTGGTGTCAAGCAAAATACTAGCCACTTTTTCCTGGGACATGATCCAGGAAACTTTGCGTTTCACAGCTGAAAAGGGGACCCAGGGCTGTTTCCAAGCCTTAGCCAACGTAGCCTTGGCGCCTAAGAGAATAAAGTGAATCAAGGATCGTGTGGATTTATTGGTGTTGGGGATATAGGCGTTGAGGAGAGCGACATCAGGGGTTCTAGGGAGCCGGTTACCTTGAAAATTAAATTGAACACTTTTTTCCAGAAAGGTCTGATTTTTGGGCATTCCCACCATATATATGCCATAGAACCAATGATGTCACAGCCTCTAAAACATAAGGGGTTGGCAGAAGGGAACATACGAGATAATTTTACTTTTTTGGCTTCTATCAGGGAAACATTTTGAATACCCTTGTATGCTTTCGAATATGCAGTCGACCATGATTCCAAACTCCATTGGAGTTGAAAGTCGGTTTCCCAGGCAGCCATATAAGAAGTTTTACTATCCTGGTGTGCAAGGGAGTGATATATGACAGATATTCCACCCCTCTGATCGACAGCCTCTCCACACCAACGTTCATAAGCCATAATTCGGGGTGGAACGGGTTTCCCCTTCCAAATTTTGTGGAGGAAGTGTTTTATCTGCCCAAACCTGAAGATTTGCGACGGCGGGAGCTTAAGCTTTTGTTTACAAAATTTTAAAGTAATGGGTCCCGACGCCAAAAAGAAGTGCCCAATTCGGTACAGTCCCTTGTCAAGCCACCACTTAAAAGCTGTGATATCTAGTCCCGGGATAAAGTCACTATTGTTAAAAATGTGAGCAAGGGGATGAAATTCTGAGATCAAATCTGTATTGGATCGCAACTTGTCCCAAAGAGAGAGAGACTGAGAAAGGGTAGGCGAAAGGATAGGGGGACGATTCCTGGGGGGGGGGGATCCAAAGTAAATAGTCTAGAGTGTAGGATGGGGCTGCTTGTCTCTCAATCTGGGTCCAGTCCGGTTTCTCAGATTTGGAGTAGACTACCGAAAGCTGAGAAAGACGTGCTGCCTGAAAATACCCAAAAAGCCGCGGAAGGCCTAATCCCCCTCTTCTTTTGGGCCTGAGGAGGGTGGAACAAGGTAGTCTACAACCTGACCTACCCCAAACAAACTTATTTTCCTTCCTCTGTAGAGAGAGGAGGTGATCTTTCCTGACATTAATTGGGAGTGCTCTAAAAAGATATAGCAGTCGGGGGAGGAGGGTCATTTTCACTGAATAAATTCTGCCGAGCCACTAAAGATTGCCCTTAGCCCAAACCTTTAAGTCCGCTTCTAGTTTCTTATAGGCGGGGGGAAAGTTCGCTGAGTATAAGAGTTCTATTTTAAGAGTGAGATTAATTCCCAAATATTCTAAACAGTTATCCCTCCATTGGAAAGGGAAGGAGCTTCTAATTGTTGCCACTGTGTCGGGAGTTAGGGAGACATTAAGGGCGCAAGACTTAGCGAAATCAACCTTGAGACCCGAAACCAAAGAGAAATCCTTTAAGACTTTAAAAAGATTGGGAAGGGAGGTAATGGGGGAGGTCAGGAACAACAACATATCGTTGGCAAAAAGGCCACAGTTATGGGTTTGAGAGCCACACGAAACACCCAAAATATCCGGATTGGACCGAATCGTGATTGCTAGCGTTTCGACAGCGATCGCAAAAATTAGGGGGGAAAGGGGGCACTCCTGCCTAGTCCCTCTAAAAATGCCAAAAGGGGGGGGAGTAATGTCCCTGGAAACGTACCATTGCTCTAGGAGTAGAGTACAGAGAGCGAAGGACTCCTAAGAACCTGCTGCCAAACCCCCAACATTCCAGAAGGGAAAACAAATAGGGCCATTCAATGGAGTCATGAAAAAATGGAAGGTTTCCCCATAGGGTGGGACTTTTAGGCAGCAATGTCAAAGCAGTAAAATACTGGTAGCTGAGTAAAAAACAATACATTTATTAGCTCATAAGAGAGCTTGGATATAGCAATATATATGAATCACAATGTAAAAGCAAATAGATTGGCAAATTATCACATACCATGGTACATACGGTAAAATCGTTACATATAATAGATAATAAGTATACATCAAATATTCCATATTATAGTACAATGTTGATCCCCAATACATATACATCAAATATTCCATATTGTAGTACAATGTTGATCCCCGACGCGTTTCGACCATTGAGGGTCTCATCAGGGGGATAATTATCTGTGCAAGATATATCACAAAGGTATAAATCAATCAGAGAATATATCAATGTGTGTCGAGTAGATATTGATAACAAATATATTTACCGTGAAACATGGGATGAAAGGTATAAAAAAGCCACTGGGCACTCGGAAAGGACTGGAGGGAAACCCCCGCACATCAGAGGGTGAGCGGTCCACCCGAAGGGGTCTTCAAGAGGCCTCACACATGACGCCCCACCGGCGAGGGGGGGGGGGAAAGAGCCGCCACCTGCAAAGGACACCCATGGTAGCCAGGTAAGTATTAAATGAGTAAATATAAGTATAGACAACCCTAACAAAAGGGTGACTGAATTATGGGTATATAGGGTGTGAAGGGCAATGTCTATAAAATGTTGGTCAAGGCATTCCTGAAAGGATAAAAGAGTAGGGTATGCAGTGAGGAGTAAAAGAGAGTAAAGGAATATTGGGTAGGAAAATGATTCCAAAGTGATGAACGTACTAAGGTGTAAGGGTAGGATGTTTAGAGGTAATAGTGTGTGTAGTGGTGTTGGAAGTGCAGCTCAAAAATCTGAATGACAGACTGCGAATAAACTAAGCAGATGGGGGATGGAATGTGAAATAAGAAATCAAAATAAATGTGAAGTGAAAAGAGTGAAGTGAATGAAAGAGAAATGACTGTGTAGGGGCAAGTGTATATTGCCAATTAAGGAGTGGGCAAAGGTGATTCAGGTGAAAATAGATATTAAGGGGCAAATAAATAGAGTTGATGTGTGTGTGGAAAAATGTATAAATAAAGCAAAAAGTGACCTGATATGCTGATATGCTGTTCGTCTGTAGGAAATATAACCGTTGTTTGGGAGCCTAAGGGCTGGGTCTGCAAAGCAGACAGGAACAGATGCCGAGACGGTGTGGATGCGATAACATCCAACCTGATCTGTGGGGAATAAGTGTATATCCCCAGAGGTCAATCATTAAATAGTGCCCTGTGTGGCAATTAGGGTGAAGCAGGCGCAGGCTTGTAGCTCCCCCCCTCGTCAGGAAGGGCAGCGTAATGGTCCCCATGGGAACCGTGTGAGGCCCCCCCGGCGTCCAAGAAGGCTGCGAAGCCCCGACCAGTGCCGTCCTCTCTGCCGCAAAAAACGTGACGTCATGACGTGTGCGCACGCCGAAGGGTCGTTCGTGCGCACTGGTCCGACATCCAGAGGGGATCAAAGGACGCCGCCGGCAGTGGGGGCCCGCCGCGGCGTGTGAGGGCTAACCCCCAATGCATCACCGAGGCGAGGAAGAGGGGACACATGTCAACCCTTACCCCCCCCTGCCGGGAGACCCTAAGGAGAAGGACCCCAACCACCCCAGGACGCTGCGGGGAGAACCGGGTCCACCGGGATCCAAAAGTGATCACATCCATATGTTACAGTGTGTGATAGATACTCAGAATGTTGGGCTAATTAAAGTAGTAGCGCAAAACAGAATTTTATATAGTTCTTTGCTGCTGGTTCAGTTTGACAAGTGTGTTTGCACAGGATTTGTGCTTGAATCCCACGGCTAAAAACTCTTTGCATGTATTAATGATATTAGAACAAATTCCCATTGGGGTATTTGAGCATTTTGCATTACAGGAATGTGTATAGCCTGATGCATGTGAAGAAGGAAGGGAAAGGGTAAATGATTCAAACTGTTCCGTTTATATGTGGTGAATGGGTTGGGTAGGGCCAAGTGTTCATGAAGAGCACTTGGACATAACGCAATATTAAATTGCTGTATATATGGGAGGTAGCTCCTGAAATAATAACAGGGGTAATGCGAACAGAAAAAAGAATGAATAAATACATCCGATCCCCACAACAACACAAAGAAAAGGGGGTGGGTGTACCCCCTAAGATATGGAGATGACCCATAACCCCCCCTAAGGGGGTGGGCCGCCATAGTATAAAAAGTATTGCAGGAGTTAGGAAAGCCAGTGGAAAGACACAAGGACCTGTGTCTTGTCTCTATGTGTCAAAAGGGGGAAGGGGTGTTTAACCACCCAAATATAGTAGAGAAAAAGGGAATGACACATGTTGCAGAGATGGTAGAGCTGCTCGCCCCGAAAGAAAAGAAAAAATGGAAGGTTTCCCCATAGGGTGGGACTTTTAGGCAGCAATGTCAAAGCAGTAAAATACTGGTAGCTGAGTAAAAAACAATACATTTATTAGCTCATAAGAGAGCTTGGATATAGCAATATATATGAATCACAATGTAAAAGCAAATAGATTGGCAAATTATCACATACCATGGTACATACGGTAAAATCGTTACATATAATAGATAATAAATATACATCAAATATTCCATATTATAGTACAATGTTGATCCCCAATACATATACATCAAATATTCCATATTGTAGTACAATGTTGATCCCCGACGCGTTTCGACCATTGAGGGTCTCATCAGGGGGATAATTATCTGTGCAAGATATATCACAAAGGTATAAATCAATCAGAGAATATATCAATGTGTGTCGAGTAGATATTGATAACAAATATATTTACCGTGAAACATGGGATGAAAGGTATAAAAAAGCCACTGGGCACTCGGAAAGGACTGGAGGGAAACCCCCGCACATCAGAGGGTGAGCGGTCCACCCGAAGGGGTCTTCAAGAGGCCTCACACATGACGCCCCACCGGCGAGGGGGGGGGGGGGGAAGAGCCGCCACCTGCAAAGGACACCCATGGTAGCCAGGTAAGTATTAAATGAGTAAATATAAGTATAGACAACCCTAACAAAAGGGTGACTGAATTATGGGTATATAGGGTGTGAAGGGCAATGTCTATAAAATGTTGGTCAAGGCATTCCTGAAAGGATAAAAGAGTAGGGTATGCAGTGAGGAGTAATTCCCTCACCCTCTGATGTGCGGGGGTTTCCCTCCAGTCCTTTCCGAGTGCCCAGTGGCTTTTTTATACCTTTCATCCCATGTTTCACGGTAAATATATTTGTTATCAATATCTACTCGACACACATTGATATATTCTCTGATTGATTTATACCTTTGTGATATATCTTGCACAGATAATTATCCCCCTGATGAGACCCTCAATGGTCGAAACGCGTCGGGGATCAACATTGTACTACAATATGGAATATTTGATGTATATGTATTGGGGATCAACATTGTACTATAATATGGAATATTTGATGTATATTTATTATCTATTATATGTAACGATTTTACCGTATGTACCATGGTATGTGATAATTTGCCAATCTATTTGCTTTTACATTGTGATTCATATATATTGCTATATCCAAGCTCTCTTATGAGCTAATAAATGTATTGTTTTTTACTCAGCTACCAGTATTTTACTGCTTTGACATTGCTGCCTAAAAGTCCCACCCTATGGGGAAACCTTCCATTTTTTCTTTTCTTTCGGGGCGAGCAGCTCTACCATCTCTGCAACATGTGTCATTCCCTTTTTCTCTACTATATTTGGGTGGTTAAACACCCCTTCCCCCTTTTGACACATAGAGACAAGACACAGGTCCTTGTGTCTTTCCACTGGCTTTCCTAACTCCTGCAATACTTTTTATACTATGGCGGCCCACCCCCTTAGGGGGGGTTATGGGTCATCTCCATATCTTAGGGGGTACACCCACCCCCTTTTCTTTGTGTTGTTGTGGGGATCGGATGTATTTATTCATTCTTTTTTCTGTTCGCATTACCCCTGTTATTATTTCAGGAGCTACCTCCCATATATACAGCAATTTAATATTGCGTTATGTCCAAGTGCTCTTCATGAACACTTGGCCCTACCCAACCCATTCACCACATATAAACGGAACAGTTTGAATCATTTACCCTTTCCCTTCCTTCTTCACATGCATCAGGCTATACACATTCCTGTAATGCAAAATGCTCAAATACCCCAATGGGAATTTGTTCTAATATCATTAATACATGCAAAGAGTTTTTAGCCGTGGGATTCAAGCACAAATCCTGTGCAAACACACTTGTCAAACTGAACCAGCAGCAAAGAACTATATAAAATTCTGTTTTGCGCTACTACTTTAATTAGCCCAACATTCTGAGTATCTATCACACACTGTAACATATGGATGTGATCACTTTTGGATCCCGGTGGACCCGGTTCTCCCCGCAGCGTCCTGGGGTGGTTGGGGTCCTTCTCCTTAGGGTCTCCCGGCAGGGGGGGGTAAGGGTTGACATGTGTCCCCTCTTCCTCGCCTCGGTGATGCATTGGGGGTTAGCCCTCACACGCCGCGGCGGGCCCCCACTGCCGGCGGCGTCCTTTGATCCCCTCTGGATGTCGGACCAGTGCGCACGAACGACCCTTCGGCGTGCGCACACGTCATGACGTCACGTTTTTTGCGGCAGAGAGGACGGCACTGGTCGGGGCTTCGCAGCCTTCTTGGACGCCGGGGGGGCCTCACACGGTTCCCATGGGGACCATTACGCTGCCCTTCCTGACGAGGGGGGGAGCTACAAGCCTGCGCCTGCTTCACCCTAATTGCCACACCAGGGCACTGTTTAATGATTGACCTCTGGGGATATACACTTATTCCCCACAGATCAGGTTGGATGTTATCGCATCCACACCGTCTCGGCATCTGTTCCTGTCTGCTTTGCAGACCCAGCCCTTAGGCTCCCAAACAACGGTTATATTTCCTACAGACGAACAGCATATCAGCATATCAGGTCACTTTTTGCTTTATTTATACATTTTTCCACACACACATCAACTCTATTTATTTGCCCCTTAATATCTATTTTCACCTGAATCACCTTTGCCCACTCCTTAATTGGCAATATACACTTGCCCCTACACAGTCATTTCTCTTTCATTCACTTCACTCTTTTCACTTCACATTTATTTTGATTTCTTATTTCACATTCCATCCCCCATCTGCTTAGTTTATTCGCAGTCTGTCATTCAGATTTTTGAGCTGCACTTCCAACACCACTACACACACTATTACCTCTAAACATCCTACCCTTACACCTTAGTACGTTCATCACTTTGGAATCATTTTCCTACCCAATATTCCTTTACTCTCTTTTACTCCTCACTGCATACCCTACTCTTTTATCCTTTCAGGAATGCCTTGACCAACATTTTATAGACATTGCCCTTCACACCCTATATACCCATAATTCAGTCACCCTTTTGTTAGGGTTGTCTATACTTATATTTACTCATTTAATACTTACCTGGCTACCATGGGTGTCCTTTGCAGGTGGCGGCTCTTTCCCCCCCCCCCCTCGCCGGTGGGGCGTCATGTGTGAGGCCTCTTGAAGACCCCTTCGGGTGGACCGCTCACCCTCTGATGTGCGGGGGTTTCCCTCCAGTCCTTTCCGAGTGCCCAGTGGCTTTTTTATACCTTTCATCCCATGTTTCACGGTAAATATATTTGTTATCAATATCTACTCGACACACATTGATATATTCTCTGATTGATTTATACCTTTGTGATATATCTTGCACAGATAATTATCCCCCTGATGAGACCCTCAATGGTCGAAACGCGTCGGGGATCAACATTGTACTACAATATGGAATATTTGATGTATATGTATTGGGGATCAACATTGTACTATAATATGGAATATTTGATGTATATTTATTATCTATTATATGTAACGATTTTACCGTATGTACCATGGTATGTGATAATTTGCCAATCTATTTGCTTTTACATTGTGATTCATATATATTGCTATATCCAAGCTCTCTTATGAGCTAATAAATGTATTGTTTTTTACTCAGCTACCAGTATTTTACTGCTTTGACATTGCTGCCTAAAAGTCCCACCCTATGGGGAAACCTTCCATTTTTTCTTTTCTTTCGGGGCGAGCAGCTCTACCATCTCTGCAACATGTGTCATTCCCCTTTTTCTCTACTATATTTGGGTGGTTAAACACCCCTTCCCCCTTTTGACACATAGAGACAAGACACAGGTCCTTGTGTCTTTCCACTGGCTTTCCTAACTCCTGCAATACTTTTTATACTATGGCGGCCCACCCCCTTAGGGGGGGTTATGGGTCATCTCCATATCTTAGGGGGTACACCCACCCCCTTTTCTTTGTGTTGTTGTGGGGATCGGATGTATTTATTCATTCTTTTTTCTGTTCGCATTACCCCTGTTATTATTTCAGGAGCTACCTCCCATATATACAGCAATTTAATATTGCGTTATGTCCAAGTGCTCTTCATGAACACTTGGCCCTACCCAACCCATTCACCACATATAAACGGAACAGTTTGAATCATTTACCCTTTCCCTTCCTTCTTCACATGCATCAGGCTATACACATTCCTGTAATGCAAAATGCTCAAATACCCCAATGGGAATTTGTTCTAATATCATTAATACATGCAAAGAGTTTTTAGCCGTGGGATTCAAGCACAAATCCTGTGCAAACACACTTGTCAAACTGAACCAGCAGCAAAGAACTATATAAAATTCTGTTTTGCGCTACTACTTTAATTAGCCCAACATTCTGAGTATCTATCACACACTTTAACATATGGATGTGATCACTTTTGGATCCCGGTGGACCCGGTTCTCCCCGCAGCGTCCTGGGGTGGTTGGGGTCCTTCTCCTTAGGGTCTCCCGGCAGGGGGGGGTAAGGGTTGACATGTGTCCCCTCTTCCTCGCCTCGGTGATGCATTGGGGGTTAGCCCTCACACGCCGCGGCGGGCCCCCACTGCCGGCGGCGTCCTTTGATCCCCTCTGGATGTCGGACCAGTGCGCACGAACGACCCTTCGGCGTGCGCACACGTCATGACGTCACGTTTTTTGCGGCAGAGAGGACGGCACTGGTCGGGGCTTCGCAGCCTTCTTGGACGCCGGGGGGGCCTCACACGGTTCCCATGGGGACCATTACGCTGCCCTTCCTGACGAGGGGGGGAGCTACAAGCCTGCGCCTGCTTCACCCTAATTGCCACACCAGGGCACTATTTAATGATTGACCTCTGGGGATATACACTTATTCCCCACAGATCAGGTTGGATGTTATCGCATCCACACCGTCTCGGCATCTGTTCCTGTCTGCTTTGCAGACCCAGCCCTTAGGCTCCCAAACAACGGTTATATTTCCTACAGACGAACAGCATATCAGCATATCAGGTCACTTTTTGCTTTATTTATACATTTTTCCACACACACATCAACTCTATTTATTTGCCCCTTAATATCTATTTTCACCTGAATCACCTTTGCCCACTCCTTAATTGGCAATATACACTTGCCCCTACACAGTCATTTCTCTTTCATTCACTTCACTCTTTTCACTTCACATTTATTTTGATTTCTTATTTCACATTCCATCCCCCATCTGCTTAGTTTATTCGCAGTCTGTCATTCAGATTTTTGAGCTGCACTTCCAACACCACTACACACACTATTACCTCTAAACATCCTACCCTTACACCTTAGTACGTTCATCACTTTGGAATCATTTTCCTACCCAATATTCCTTTACTCTCTTTTACTCCTCACTGCATACCCTACTCTTTTATCCTTTCAGGAATGCCTTGACCAACATTTTATAGACATTGCCCTTCACACCCTATATACCCATAATTCAGTCACCCTTTTGTTAGGGTTGTCTATACTTATATTTACTCATTTAATACTTACCTGGCTACCATGGGTGTCCTTTGCAGGTGGCGGCTCTTTCCCCCCCCCCCCTCGCCGGTGGGGGCGTCATGTGTGAGGCCTCTTGAAGACCCCTTCGGGTGGACCGCTCACCCTCTGATGTGCGGGGGTTTCCCTCCAGTCCTTTCCGAGTGCCCAGTGGCTTTTTTATACCTTTCATCCCATGTTTCACGGTAAATATATTTGTTATCAATATCTACTCGACACACATTGATATATTCTCTGATTGATTCATACCTTTGTGATATATCTTGCACAGATAATTATCCCCCTGATGAGACCCTCAATGGTCGAAACGCGTCGGGGATCAACATTGTACTACAATATGGAATATTTGATGTATATGTATTGGGGATCAACATTGTACTATAATATGGAATATTTGATGTATATTTATTATCTATTATATGTAACGATTTTACCGTATGTACCATGGTATGTGATAATTTGCCAATCTATTTGCTTTTACATTGTGATTCATATATATTGCTATATCCAAGCTCTCTTATGAGCTAATAAATGTATTGTTTTTTACTCAGCTACCAGTATTTTACTGCTTTGACATTGCTGCCTAAAAGTCCCACCCTATGGGGAAACCTTCCATTTTTTCTTTTCTTTCGGGGCGAGCAGCTCTACCATCTCTGCAACATGTGTCATTCCCTTTTTCTTTTCAATGGAGTCATAAGCCTTATGCAAATCAAGGGACAAGAGCATTCCTTTCTGAGTGGGGCCTCCTGCCCAGTTCGACTGCAAAAGGGAGATAATGTCAATGGCCCTCCTAATCTGGTCTGGACCCTGACGGCCTGGTATGAAACCCACCTGGTCCTTATGTATGTATCTGCCTATAAAGGAAGCCAGCCTGTTTGCTAAGATCTTGGTTAGGATCTTCAGATCGTTATTAATGAGGGAGATGGGCCTGTAGTTCTCCACCTCCTCCGGGTTCTTGTTGGGCTTTGGGATTACTGTAATAAAAGCAGTATTAAGATGAGGATCTAGTGGGGTTCCTTTGAATTTTGCGTTAAAAAAACTAGCTATATAGGGCGCCAAGATATCAGAGAATGCTTTATAATAGGGTGCTGACAGGCCCTGGAGAGGAACCCGTCTTTAGGTTTTTTTTGACCTCCACTATTTCCTCAACCGAAAAGTCCGCCTCCAGAGGATCCTTATGAGAAGGGGTCAGAGCTGGAGTAGGAAGTTCCCAGAGAAAGGAATAAACCCCCCGGCTACCGTCTAACTGATCGGAACTATATAGTTTCGAGTAAAACTCTTGAAATGCTAACATATTTTTTTTAAGGGTTAGCTGATATGGTCTGATCAGCGATTCTAACTTTGGGAAACGAGTGGGAGCGAAAGCGCGGAGAGAACTTGGAGGCCAACATGGAACCAATTTTGTCTCTGCAACAGTCGAATTTTGCCCCACTCCAGCGGAGTTCCTACTCTGCTTTTACTGTGAGAGCTAGGTTAAGTTCCAACCTGGTGGCATCTATTTGATCCAAGAGGTCCTTGGAGGGAGACTTTTTATGTTGGGTCTTCAAAGTTAAAAATCTACTCTCCAGGTTTTTGATGTCTATTAGCCTCTCTCTCTTGACACGAGTGGCAATTTCAATTATTTTACCCCTGATCGCGACCTTATGGGCCGACCACAGAACTTCCGGGGAGACATTCTCAACATTGTTTAAGAGAAAATATTCCCGTAAGGAGTCTCCTATCTCTGCTACATTAGAGGGATCACTTAAAATAGATTCATTAAGTCGCCAACGGGTTCTGGCTGGATCGAAAAGGGAATTTTGCAAATGAATGTATACGATTGAGTGGTCAGACCAAGAGCAGTCGGCAATAGATGCTTTGGAGATGGAAGGGATGAGGCTGGGAGGGACTAAAATATGGTCAATTCTAGCGTAAAGATTGTGTGGGGCAGAATAATGAGTATAATCCCTTGAAGTAGGGTTCAGTTCCCTCTAGATGTCGACCAAACCTTGAGAGTGAAGTGACCTAGCTATCCTCAAACTGGCCTTAGTTGGGCGCGTAAGCTGTGACCCAGGGGGTCTGGACCTGTCCAGGCCTTGATCAAAGGCAGTGTTTGAGTCCCCGCCCAAGATTAGCTTACCCTCCACCAGCGGAAGAAGGGTCCTGAGAAGGGTTTGAAAAAAGGACGCTTGGCCCTTGTTAGGCGCATAATAGGATATAAAAGAATATAGGACACCCTCGATCAAGCCTTTAACAAGGATATACCTGCCCTCCAGGTCTCTCTGCGTGGCCATTTGATGAAATTTGGAGTTTTTAGAGAACAGTATCGCTACCCCCTTGGTCTTGTTTTCGGCAATCGCCATATAAAAGGTTGGGAAGTGAGAGTGGAGGAATTTGGGACTGTACCGAATCGGAAAGTGAGTCTCCTGAAGTAGGACGACATCAAACCTCATAGAACGATAATGGGCGAATGCTAGTCTCCTTTTCTGAGGAGAGTTTAGACCTTGTGCATTATGTGAGGCAATCCTAAGCTCTCCACCAGGCAGGTCTGGTTTAGGCATTGGAATAGAGGGGTGGACAGCTGTTAAAACATATATCACTTACCCTTAGACGTCTTCTCAATACGAAAATGAACAGCAAGCGCTGAAAGAAGGCAAACCAGGAACAATCCCCCTGGTCTCGTGACATCCGTAAACTAGCTCGAAAGAAAGGAAAGAGTGAGAGAAAGGAAAAATGGGGAGACACACACAAGAACAAAAACATTCAATCAAGAATATTCAGAAACCTCAACCAGAAAAAACTGGCTAGAATCCTGAGACAACAGAGGCGATGACCTACCAAGGAGGACCGACTACCCATCCCCCAAAAACGGAAAACCGCCTGAGTGGGAGGGATGGAGACGCAAGGGTAACACCCCAGCCCCTTGCTGGAACACAGTATAATACAAATACAGTAGCACAGCAACCGAAACCTGTAAGAATAATGTTCTGTTAACACATATCCCAAAACCTAGGGATGATCAGGCAGAGAGGCCCCCCAAGATTCACAGGGGGATAAGACCCTTCAGAGCCCAAAGTCCCAGGGCAAACCGCCCAGAAAGAAGAGCCAAGATGGAGCGAGAAGAGCTGTTCATCCATTCCTAGAGGAACCCCCGTCTTTAGATTTCTTAGGCTTCCCGGTATTCCATGACGGGGAGATTGGGCTCATGGGAGGAGGGCGCTTGGAGGAGATCACAGAGCCCCCCAAGACTTCCATCGGAGCTTCCTGGTTAATCAATTTTAGATGCAGCAAAAGTCTCTCCTCTTCTTGCAGGCTGGAAAATGCGTAAGCTCTGCCCTGGATAGAGAATTTAACTGCGAAGGGGAAGGACCAGTGGTATTTGATATCCTGTTTGGAGAGCACGGTGAGTAGGGGTTTAAGGGATCTCCTTCTCTGGATGGTGAACGGGGATAAGTCTGCAAAAATTTGAACCTGATGACCGCGGCAAGAGATCTGCTGTAGGGACCGGGATTGTTTCATCACTGCTTCTTTGGTAGCATAGAAATGTGGCTTAACAACAATGTCTCTCGGAGAGCCATCCTTTCTGGGTGGGCCCAGAGGTCTATGTGCTCGGTCTAATTCAAGGCGATGCAGCGGAATATTTGGGATAAGGCCTTTAATAAGATCTTGGACCGCTTCAGGAATGTCAGAGATAGATTTGGGGAGGCCCCTGACCCTAAAATTGGACCTTCTGGACCTGTTCTCAAGTTCATCTATCTTAGATAGGGCCGTGTCCAGCTGGTCCTGGAGGGTCTGAATATGAGCAGCATTTTGGTTGGTGTGAGAGACCGTTGCATCAAGCTTGCTCTCTATAGCTTCCATCCTAGATCCCAGGTTGGCAAAGTCCGCTTTCATTTCCCTAGCAATCTGAGCAGCAGTATTGGCTAAGCCCCTTTCAAGCAACGCTGAGAATTTAATGAACATGTCATCCTGTGTGGAACACTGGCCATGGCCATGATGATCCAGTGCCGGAGTTGCAGGTGTGGAGGGGAATGTAGGGCCTAATGGGGACATGGCGTATCCTTCCACTGTGCCCAGCAGGGATTCTGTGGAGGCCGGGGAAGGGGCTGCAGGTATGTGGATGGAGCCTTGGGTGGCCTGGGCATATGTGAGGGTAGCTGGGGTGAGCACTTGCCTGGCATCTGGCTTCCTTTCCCCTGTGGAGATGAGTGGCTGTGTGGGAGCTGCAGCGCGGCCATCTTGGATCTCGCTTCCCCGCCGAGTCTGTTAAACTCTGGCTCCAACTCGCGCATGGCAGCCGGTCCGGACACCCGAAGGGGTGCTCTATTGGATCCCCAAGGTACGTGTTTCGAGGAACTGGGCCAAATAAGAGGGAGCTGTGCCCGATGGAGCGATTGTGGGGCTGGGGTTCTGCGGAGCTCTGTGCTTAACCCGCCATCCCGGAGCTTGCGCGCATACGCTCTCACATTTATAATTATTTTACATTGATTGAGGGATATACTGTAACCTGTGCATATTTAGAAAAACTTTTTAATAGATATACGTTTAAAAAGGAAGATAGAAGCATGTTATGTAGGAATCAAAAATATACTAATTGTATCATACAGTATATAATATAAAGTTACCAGAGTTGTATATGTGTGTATATATATATATATATATATATATATATATATATACACACACATATATGCAGATAGTCTCCCCAATAACATAAATACAACGTATAGATATCTCACAAAAAAGGTGAGACACCTGGTGGTTAAAAGTGATAATACTTGAGGATCCTCAAAGCCTAGGGAAAAGTTAATCATTAAGTTGTCAGCCAATAGAAACCAGACACGTCTTGACAGGAACTCTCATATGAGCCACAAACCTATGAATTAAGGACACATATCACCTGGGCAGAACTTGGTATAATTTTATAGTCTTATTGTCCTGACGGGTATAAATAATCAGATCAGAGGAGCAGAGCAAGATCACCTCATGAAAAGCAGGAAGTATGACTGGAGGGATGACTCAGGACTGACTCCGACGGGGAGGGGCACACTAGCACAATGCATGAGGACATATTCTTATCCCATGAAGATCCATAGAAAGTCACTGCAGCGATTTAGCTCTGGTCACTTGCCAGTAGGAAATAGCCATTTTGGAATCGGTAATTATGCAATTTTTTATTTTATCATAAATCTGTTGTTGCTCCCTAAAAATATTGAAATATTGATGTTGTTCTCCAAAGTACAAAGTATTGAATATCTTGTAGTTATGGTTTGTTCTCATGATAATCAATAACTGGTAATTTTTCTTTAAAGAGTACAATTTTTTCATTATATTTTTATTTTTACATTTTTTAGTGACAAAGCAATATATTGCTTTATATTTCACATTGTTAACCATTTACTTACCTGCAGTATAGTAACGGTTGGGCATGCGAAATAGACGCTTTTGTTTCATTGTCATTTACATAATTTTTTTTTTTTTTCCCCACAAATAAGGTTTTATTAGGAGATAATTCACAGTACAAATACATACAAACACATATGTATAAGTTGCATAATATAACATGACATGTCATCCGCTAATGTACTTTAAACAAATAAACATACAAATAAGACAAGCCTTGTTCATACATTAGTAGACATGAGCGTTAGGACAGCACTATGCTGTAAGTCCTACCAGATAGGATACATTAAGCTTCAAGAAACCTTATGGATGACCGTCACTCATGTAGGATCAAAGAGAATTATGAGTACTCTCAGTACCCCGGGGGTCACAGACAATAAACCTAGTACCAACATTAATGGAAAAATAATAAGGGAGGGAGAAGGGGGAGGAGGGGATAGGGGGAAAGGAAGGTGAGTGGTGTCCAGTTTGCGAGGTTCTCTTAACATACAGAGACTTTGTTCTCAAGGAAAAAGGGACTTGTAGTAGTCCGAAGTCTTGAAATGTGTCCAGCATGCCCAGGTCGTTGTGAATTTCTGTATTCGGTCTTGAGAAACATGGATCAATTCCTCCATCTCCTCTAATTTGGAAACTCTATTCAGCAACTCTCTAATGCTTGGGGTTTCTGTTGATCGCCAATGTGTGGGAATACAGAGTCTGGCCGCATTGACCATGTGCATGGCTAAGGATTTCTGGTACGTATGTTTGGGCAGGGTCGTGTGATGTAGTAGAAATTGGGCCGGGTTGTAGTCCAGAGTATAGGTGGTGACTCGGGATATAATGAAGTTTACGTCTTTCCAGAAAAGCTGGAGTAAGGGGCACTCCCACCAGATATGGATCATGGAACCCCCCGCTCTATTGCATCTCCAACATGTGTTTGGAACTGAAGGTAAAAACTTGTGTAAGCGTGCTGGGGTCCTATACCATTTAGTTATGATTTTGTAACCATTTTCCTAAATCGCTATGTTTAACAATCCCTTATGAGCAAATGTGTATATCGACTCCCAGTGTTCCTCAGTAAGAGAAAGTTGGAGATCCATTTCCCAAGAGGTATGGAGGGTCTGTTTCGCAGAAGGGCTAGAGTCATTTTGGAGAAGGGCGTAAATGTACGAGATTAAATGTCTCTGTGGTGTATTGCGCGAGCACAGGGCTTCAAAGGGCGTGAGCTGTCTACTCAACTTTGCGTTCAAGTCTGCAGAGGAAAGGAAGTGCGTCAATTGTCTATATGACCAGAAAGGGAAGGTATTAGTGCATGATTCAGAGGACAATTCCTCGAAGGAGCGTCTACGGCCTTTGTGAAAGAAGTGGTGAGCTAAGACCTCTTCATGAGGCCATTCCAATTGAAGGAATGTGTTAGAATCTCCCGGTGGGAACTCAGGATTCCCCCTCACAGGAGTCAGTGGCCCCGGTTGTGAGGAAAGCTTGAATAGGGGCCAGTGTTTAGGTGATAACCAAGGGAGTGTGTGTGTCCCGGATCTGGTGCAATGGTTTTCTAGCGTTACCCACGTTTGCCCCCTTTTGTGAATTTTCCAGTCAACTACCCTGGTCAAGTGGCATGCCAGATAGTACTTATACAGATCTGGTAACCCAATTCCACCTGAGGTTTTAGAGCAGGTCAAGCGTGAGTATTTGATACGTGGGGCTTTATTCTTCCAAATGAAAGTTGTGCAGGCTTTCTTGTATGCCGCAAAGAAGGAGGGGGGTAGATGTATAGGAATCGTCTGCATTATGTATAAGAGGCGGGGAGGAAAACCATCTTAATAAGTGCCGATCGGCCGAACCATGAGACCTTTAGATTGGCCCAGTCCTTCAAGTCAGCTTGGACTTTTGAAAGGGAGGACAGAAAGTTCTGATTATACAGGTCTGGTAATTTTTTGGTAATTTGGATACCCAGGTATGTAATGGCCTCAGATTTCCATTGAAAAGGGAAATAGTCTTGACAGTGAGAGACATCCTGTGGGGTCAATGTTATGTTCAGAGCGTGATATTTAGAATAGTTAATTTTAAGGTTAGATAGCTCACCAAAGTGATTAATATCTTTCAGGAGGTTAGGAAGGGACAATCGGGGTTCTCGGAGGGATAGTAGAATATCGTCCGCAAATGCGGCTACTTTATATTCTCTATGGGCAAAAGGAATTCCTTTGATATCTGAATTGTTGCGCAATCTGTTTAGAAGAGGCTCCAGTGATAGAACAACGATCACAGGGGACAGTGGAATTCCCTGCCGCGTACCATTGCTGATAGAGAAGGCACTTGACAGGAAACCATTAGCTTTCAATCTGGCTGAGGGATTGGTGTACAGAGCATTGATGTGCGAGAGCATGCGAGGAAGGAGGCCAATGCCTTTTAACACCTCTCGCATGTAGTCCCAGGCCACCCTGTCAAATGCCTTCTCAGCATCAAGGGAGAGGAGAAATCCTCTTGAGCCCGACAAAGTAAGCAAATGGTGTATGTTTAAGGTACGGATAGTATTATCCCTGGCTTCCCTACCAGGGACAAATCCCACTTGATCTGGTGAAATGAGGCCAGGAATTAGGGGGATCAGCCTATTAGCCAGAATCTTTGCATAAAGTTTAATATCTACATTGAGCAGAGAAATTGGTCTGTAATTTTCCACCTGTGAGGGATCCTTGCCTTCCTTTGGGATTACAGCAATATGGGCTTCTAACATTCTGCCTAGGGAAGCATGGGGACTAGAAAAGGAGTTAAACGTCTGTAACATCCTAGGTGCAAGCTCATCCAGGAAGCACTTATAATACACTAAAGGGAGACTGTCGGGGCCAGGACTTTTGCCTAATTTCGTTTGTTTTATTGCAAGATTAAGTTCCTCCATGGAGAGAGGACTCTCCTTGGCCTTCGCCTGACTTGAAGTAATGGGCTTAAGGGAATATTGCTCCAGGAACTCCTTTATCCGGGAGGGACGATTGGGAGAATCGGATAATTGTCCTTCTCCCTGTTTTAGGTTATTAAGCTCTGTATAAAATTTCTCAAAATGTTTAGCTCTCCTCATTTTTAGAGAGCAATTTGCCTTGACTGTCCCAAATGTGGTGCACCACAGATGAAGTCTTAGCTGCCTGTATCGTGCGTGCCAGCAGTCTCCCACTTTTGTTTCCATGTTCGTAGAAGACTTTCTGCTTGAGAACATAACGCCTTCTGGCGCGTTTCCCCAGCTGGTCTAATAAAGTCGAACGTGCAAGTAGTAAATCCTGCAATGCGGATTGCGCAGACGATCGTTTGTGGGCATCTTCCAATCTGTTAATGGAATCAATAAGCGATTTGATTCTCTCCTGATGTCTTTTCTTGGCTATTGTGGACAACGAGATTAATTTTCCCCTCAAAACACATTTGTGCGCTTCCCAAAGCGTAGTAGGCGATACGTCGGGGGTGGAGTTTTCCGTGAAGTATATTTGGATTAGGTCATGTATCTGTCTAAGGTTTTCGGGGTCTTTTAGCAGGGAAGGGTTAAGTTTCCATGTCTTTGTTGTAGTGTTAAATTCTGGAAATGTGAGGGTCACTGTAATGGGGTGGTGGTCTGACAGAAACATTGGCTCTATGGTGGACTGTGTGAGGAAGGAAAGATCAACTTGGTACAGGAACAGATAGTCGATCCTGGAGTATTTTTGATGTGTGGGGGGGAAAAAGGTATAATCCCTATCATTGGGGAACATAGTGCGCCATGAATCATGGAGCGTTAGGTTTTGCAACTGGAGTTTGATTTGATGCAGTGCCCTGTAGGGGAGTGAAGATGTGCCAGTGGATGTATCTAAGGACAGATTGAGAGGTACATTAAAGTCCCCCCTATTATTACAATCCCTTCTAGAAATGTGGCGAGCCTGTCACAGATTTTCCTGAAGAATGAGACTTGGTGGTCGTTAGGGCAGTAGACATTCGCTAACATGATCGATTTGGAGGCGTATTTGCCCTTAATAAAAATAAACCTGCCCTCGGGGTCGGCCATTGTGTCTGTCAGTTGAAAATCAGCGTGTTTGGAGATTAGGATTGACACCCCTTTGGTCTTGGAATCTGGATTAGTTGAGTGGAACACACGCTTGTATATGTGATTCTCTAGCTTAGGGATTGCGTCCGATCGGAAATGTGTTTCCTGGAGCATGAGAAAATGGGCTTTGTGTTTGGTTAGAGATGTTAGAACCTGCGATCTTTTTTCTGGTAGGTTTAAGCCTTTGACGTTCAGAGAGAGACATTTTAGTGAGAGTTGTTGTCTAAGTGTCGGATCCTTCTGCATTTTACGGTGGATGATGAGATATTTGTGCTGAAGTTCCGAGTAGTTAGACAAAACGGCTCAGTGCTATCCAGAGATCACTTACTGGACCCCAGAGAAGTAGGAAGGGAGGAGCGAGGGAGACGGGGAAAGGGGAAGAGGAGAAAAAAAAACAGGGGGGGGGAGGAAAAGAAGAGAAAAATAAAAAGGAGGTGGGGAGAGAAAGAGGGGGGGGACAGAAGAGGGGAAGGTAAGTATGGGATCAAGAAAGGACGGGGGGTATAGGGCGACCACATCTTAAAGGGGAGCAAAGGACAAGGCAAAACGTACACATTTACAGGGTGGTTCTGACCCAGGTGTGGGAGTATACCGGAGGCAGCTATAGGAGTATACAGCCACCTAAGGGGGGGGGGACCCGGAAAGTCAGCTGTAATCCATTAGGAAAGCTGTGGGGAGAAAGAAAACTGGTACCGGACCAAAAAAAAGAGGACGAAGAGAAAAAAAAAAGAAAAAGGAGCATAATGGTAATCAGGGGATTTCTAAAAGAAAAATGTTAGCCTGGAGGAGATAGGATTTACGTCTTGAGGAATGCTTGAGCCTGTCAATAGGCGTACAGAATGACCCAATCTGTCATACATTCTATGAGACATTGATGAAGTAAGTGCGTAGATAGCATAGCCTCAAAGCACAACATGTATCAACAATTACAGGTTATCGTGAATAGAACAATGAACTCGCATGTGGGCCTGGGTTGTTGCCAGGCAAAGATCACCTCATCTGGCGCATTGTAATTTTTTTTTTCTTTTTTCCCTTGTCTAGGTAAACATAGTAAGTATACATACTAGTCAAACATTAAGATTAAATTTAAAAAAAACAAAACTGGAGCCTGCTAAAACACTAGGCAAACAAGTCAGGTGACTAGTTAAACATAGAAAATGCCAAACTATGTATCCATCCCACTTCTTTGTTAATCTTCTATCTCTGTATAGTTCGCAATCCTAGAGACCCATAATCAGCAGACAGCAATCAGGAACAGTTACATGGTAAGCATTCGTGGGTCTGGTGGAGCATAGATATTGAGCATAACACCCGCAAATATAGTGGGATTCCAACTGTCATTCTCCTCTTGGGATATGAGCAGCGACTCTAGTGTGAAGGCTTATGAAGCCTCTCAGGAACCATTGAGAGGGTTATGGACCAGAGTCCACATGGCTCATCCAGCAAGAGGACTCAAAAAGAGGCATAAACATGAGCAAATACCTGTATGGTAGAGTTCCCAGACGCGGGCAGTTGGATCCTGACCCGAGAGAGCAATGTTAGATTATGATGAAGCGGCAACAGGCATCTAGACTCCATCGCTGTGGTAGAGGTGGAGAGGGAGAACAACAAGATAAAAGCAAAGAGAAAAAAAAATCAACAAAAAAACAAAACAAAAACGAGTTAGGCAGTCAGAAATACCAGCAGGGAACGGTCTTTCAAGCTACTATTGAGCCCAAGATCGAGGGCAGTAGGGGTTAAGCATCTTGATGACCCCTACGAGGGGTAGCAGCCATCCCCAGGGTCATTTACATAAATTTATTGTAACCATAATGAGAACCTACCTAATGTCACTAATGTCAAGTATATTGTATGTCCATTTTGGGGGTATTTTATTGATTTGCAAGTGGTTCATGTAACGCAATTGATATTTTAATTTCATGTAAATATTCATATTTTGTCTACCAATAAATTAGCTGTTTTGTATGATCATACGTCTCCGTGAATAAGTTTCATATTATAGACTATGTCATATAGATTGACTTGTATTTAAAAATATCTTCATTAGAAAAAAATTCAAAATGAATTACTGTTCGGGTAAAACTTACCTTAAAAAAGCATAACAGTCTATAGCATGCCTGTAAAGTGGCACATTTTTCCCATGTTTAGAATAGGGATGAGCCGAACACCCCCCGGTTCAGTTCGCATCAGAACCTTTGTAAGGACCAAACGTTAGAACCCCAATGAAGTCTATGGGACTCCAACGTTCAAAATCAAAAGTGCTAATTTTTAAGGCTAATATGCAAGTTATTGTCCTAAAACGGGTTTGGTGACCCAGGTCTTGCCCCAGGGAACATGTATCAATGCAAAAAAAGTTTTAAAAACTGCAATTTTTTCGTGAGCAGTGATTTTTATGATGCTTAAAGTGATTTTTTTTTTTATAATTCCTTTAAATATCATACCTGCTGGGTGTCTATAGTATGCCTGTGAAGTGGCACATGTTTAGAACTGTCCCTACACAAAATTAAATTTCTATAGGAAAAAAGTCATTTAAAACTGCTTGCGGCTTTAATGTAATGTCTGGTCCCTGCAATATGAATGAAAATCATTGAGAAAAAAAGCATGGGTTCCCTCCCCCCAGGTCATTACCAGCCCCGTTGACCCTATATACTTAGTACAGTATACAGGCAGTGCAAACAAGACAGGGACTGTAGGTTTGTTGTTAAGTAGAATCTGTTTGTAATTTTGAACTGGTACTTTTTTAAAGTGTAGCTCCAGCCAAAAAATCTATTTTTAAGCTTTTTGGAAAACATAGAGAAGGGTTATCACCCCTGTAACATTTGTTGTGCTGTCTGTGCGCATCTGTTCAGAAGATTGCACCTCACTTTCTGTCCCAATGACAATTTTTTTTTGGGCCTTTGGTGCTGGCGCTGGTGCCACAACACTGTAAGTCCTCACAGTTACTCTTGGTGGGTGCAGGAATGGGCCCTGCTGTTAAATATTAGATCAACCACCTCTAAACCTGCCACTGCAGAGCTGACAGAACCTCTGCCCCAGTGTGGCTCCTGTCCCCCAATCACACCAGCTCAAGCACCGCATGGCATCTTTTTGCCTGCACACCTGCGTAGCCCCTTGAACGCCTACGGAGCACTGCTGGTTCAGAGGACAAATCAGCACAGGAAGAGGCCACTGAGGAAGAAGAAGAGGAGAGGGTGGAGGAAAGAGGTGTGTCACAACCAGTAGTAGCATTTTGGAGGCGTGGTGGCGGAACAACCTCCAAAACTACTGTACCTTGTCCTGCATCCTTCCCAGCTGCCAGCAGAGTCACCCAATGCGCCCTGAAAAATAGGTAATGTCCCTGTCCATGCCTGCCGAACCATGAGTCAGCGGTAATATGCACCTTACCATTGACCGCCCTGTCCAGCGAGGCATGGACATTCTCTTCCACATGCCGGTAGAGAGACCCGGAATCGCCTTCCGTGAGAAAAAGTGGCATTTGGGAACCTGCCACTGAGGTACCACACATTCCACAAACTCAAGGAAGGGGGCAGCGTCTAACAACTGAACAGGCAGCAGTTTAAGTGCTATCAATTAAGCTAAGCTGGCATTCAACTGCTGGGTATGTGGATGGCTGGGAGAGAACTTCTTTCGGTGCTGCAGCAGCTGGGGTAGGGAAATTTGCCTTGTACAATCTGACGTCGCTGTACCGAGAGTAGATTGCCCGCAATTACTTGGCTGTGACACACCTAATTCTACACCTTCAGTCCTATCAGTGCAGGCTTCAGAGAGGACTGAGGGCCGAGTGGGGTTGGAGATCCCAGATGATGAGGAGCAAGGAGAGGTCCGCTTTGTTCTTTGGTGTGGGTCTTTGAGGTACGCTTGCCAACGAACTGCATGGCAGGTCGACGTATGTCTGATCAAGCATGTGGTGCCTAAGTGTGATGTTTTGGCCACGTGAGATACGCTTGCGACATATGTTGCAAATAGCAGTTGTGCCTGTGGTATTAATATGAGAACACCAGCAAATATATTCACGTAGCTTTAGGTGCACACTATGCAGAGGACACAGTACACCAAGTGAGAATACGGCAACTAGCACAATCACCAGCCTGTCTGTCAGTATATTAGGAAGAGCATACAGGAACAGATCTATCTGAACTCAATACAGTGTATACATATATGTACAACACCTGGGATGCATATATATCCTCTACACACTGTAACTGTACGGTAACTGACTCGCCTGCCTGCCTACTCTAACTCAAAATAAATAACACTCTCTCTCTAATCTGTATTTAACCACCACAACAAACTACACATCCATGGCGGCCTTATATAGTGTGGGGCGTGTACTAAACCACCTGACTTTTACCAATTATGGCTCTCCGTTTTTTGCAGGCTATGATAGGCCGAAGCATGCAGGTCATAGTGCATGCTTGGCCCATAATGTTTGTAATTCGACAAACAGTCAAACATACAATGTTCGAGTCGAACATGAGTTTGACTTGAACACAAAGCTTGTCCCTAGTTTAGAATAGTTCTGCAGCAAAATGACATTTAACCACTTAATCACCGCCCTATAGCCGAAATACGGCTATAGGGCGGTTCCTGTACTCTAACAGGACGTCCATGGACGTCCTCCGTTAGAGTCAGGTGTGCGCGCCCAACCGGGCGCGCACACGCGATCACCGGTGCTCACCGGGTCCACGGGACCCGCAGCACCGATGATCGCGGTAAGGAGCCAATGGCGGCGGCTCCTTACCACGTGATCGCGCCGTCCAATGACGGCGCGACCACGTGTGTAAACAAATCTGACGTGCGTCAGATCCGCGCGCGCCGGAGCGGGCGCGCACACGCGGTCACGGCGCTCGGCGGGTCCACGGGACCCGCAGCGTCAGTGATCTCGGTAAGGAGCCAATGGTGGCGGCTCCTTACCACGTGATCGCGCCGTCCAATGACGGCGTGATCACATGTAAACAAACCGCGTCCACTTGCTGACGCCGGTTCTTCCCTCCTCTCGCTGTACCGATCGGTACAGCGTCGGAGAGAGAGAGCGCGGATGGCTGCAGCAGTGTGGGATGGATCTGTGACTATTGCAGTCACAGATCCATCCATCCCTGCTCAGCCATCCCTGCATTAAACTCCTTCCTTCCCTGCGCAAAACTCTGCATACCCCCCCCAATACTCTGCATACCCCCCCCAATACTCTGCATACCCCCCCCCCCATACTCTGCATAACCCCCCCCAATACTCTGCAACCCCCCCCCCCCAATTACACTCCCTGTCATACCCCCCCCCCCCCCAATACTCCCCCCCGCATACCCCCATAATAGCAATACCCCCCAACCCCCCCCCAATACTCCCGCGAAACCCCCTCCCGCCCCCCCCGCTACCCGCGAGTACCCCGCCGCCGCCCTCCCCCCCCGCGCCTCCGCCTCCACGCCCCCCCCACCCCCGCAGTACCCCCGCCCCCGCTACCCCGCAATACCCCGCAGTACCCGCAATACTCAATACCACTGCAATACCCCGCAATACTCCGCGCCTCAATACTCCGGCAATACTCCGCTACATACCCCAATACTCCGCAATACCGTACCGCAATACTCCGGTACCCCGCAATACCCCGCAGTACCCCGCCGCAGGGCACAATACCCCCGCAATAACTCCCGCAAATACTCCGCTCCGCACAATACTCCCCAGGGCGGCCGCAACCCTCCCCGCCAATACTCCCCCGCGCAATACTCCCCAATCCGCAAAACTTTGCAAAATAGG
>JAJQKJ010002345.1:110000-215472 GCA_029574335.1 Rana kukunoris | reverse complement strand
TTTTTTTCACCTTAATGCTTTTGGAAAAAAAAAGGTAAAAAACATCTGCCGATTAAGGCCCCCGAACCCCCACTTTACTGACCTGAAGAGAGGAGCGAAGGTGAATGCGCAGGCTTCTCGGGGCTGGGTGGTTTGACATTGGTGGATAAAGAGGAGCAGGGATTGTGTATTGATAATAATTGTGATATAGATGCAGCTCTATGAGGATGGGCTGGCTGTATCACGAAAAGCGCGCTGCAAAGACTCATACATGCGAGCTCGCATTAAGGTGTTGAGTCCTTGCGGGGGGGGGGGAGCTGAGACAGCCGCCGAAGGCTCCAGAAGACCAGGTTCGGGGCCACTCTGAAACAATAAAATAATAATTACTTTAGTGATCCTTTAAGTTTAGTGGTTCTCTACGCTCAGGTCACCGTCATAATGCACCCACCCCCAAGCAGGTGTTTCTAACATAGCCAGGTGTTACCGGAAGTGGCTTGAATGACCCTGGGGATTAATCAACTGGGAAGACTACCGACATCTAGTGGCAGAGAGGATTAGAAGTGCAGCAGTTTTGTTTTGTTCTTTTGTTGTTTTTTTGTGTAGCTGGACTATTCATTTCAGTTTACTTTAGAGTATGGTTTAAGGCCAGGGGTTAGAGGGTTGCAAACTTTATTAACCCCAAAGGGAAATATAACGGTTAAGTTAAAAGGTAGTGCATTGGGGGACAGAGGAGGTAGGGTAGGTTTTTTTTTTGAGTGAGGAAGGGTGGAAAACTGTCACTTTTTATTATAATCTGTGACCCTGCTGGAGGGGTTGGGAGCCTTTCTCTCTTTCTGTTCTAGAGATTGTTGTCTCCTGAAATCTAACATTTTGCAGTTGTTACTAAAACTAAAGTGGAGGGGAATTATCACAAGGGGGATACTTCCCAACTATCTAATCCAGGGGTGCCCAACCTTTAGAAGAGCGAGGGCCACTTAAGCAACTTGGTAACCAGTCGCGGGCCACAATAAGCAGAGCGGGCCGATGACAGGTCACGGCTACTCTATAGGCTAGGGTGACCAGATATCCCCAGTTTCTGGGGACAGTCCCCGGATTGAGGACACTGTCCCCAGATCAAATCTGCCCCCGGTTTTGTCCCCGGATTGGATTTCAACAGGAGCTGGGGCAATTGTCAAAGACAGTCAGTGCAGAATAAAAAATAAAAAAAATCTGAATTACATACCCCGCTCCACTGCTCCTACTAGCTTAGGGGTGTATTTTTTCTATTATCTGTGCCCCTTTCTGATAATCATGTGCTGGTCGGAGCGGAGGGAATATTTTTTCAGTTTTGGGCGCATGCTCATTCAGCTCCACTTGCATGTTCTTTTGTCTTAAATCCTGGCCAGCTACCCGCCTGCTAATCTCCTTGCCTTCCCTGACAGAGTGATCTTCCTCCGCTCCCCACCAAGTAGTAGTCGGGGGCCCAGAGAGTGAGACTTGAGAGGTTGTGAGGTGGGCGGCGACGGATGAGTGGTTGATTGCCGCCACTAGTAAAAAAAAAAAAAAATATGTCCCTGGATTTAATTTTAAAAATCTGGTCACCTTACTATAGGCCCTCCAATTCGCCTAGATGGAAGGGGACGAATTCCTTTCTGTTTTTTGGATTAGAGGTAGGCGGGCATAAACAGACATGTTTGCAGACATGTTTGCTCTAAAGAGGTGAAGGGCCTAAGACTGCTTTCACACTAAAGTGCTGTGGTTTACCCACACCACGGGTGCAGCGTAGTGCACCTGTGTCTATTCTGCAGGTTAGCTGAACTTTGCCATAGACTCCACCTGTTGGGAAAGCCGGTGCTGTAGAGGACGCATCGGCTTATGGGGCTCTGCTCCACAGCTGCTTTCTTCCTCTACTACCAGCTTCATTCACAACACTGATGCTGCGGTATGGTGGGTCGGCAACCTGCGATCTAGACTTGCCAACCCGCCATTCCAGAGCAGGGGGTCGTGGGCCACATCAGAGGGCTTCGCGGGCCACATCAGAGGGCTCCGCGGGCCACATGTGGCCCCCGGCAACTGGTTGGCCACCCCTGATCTAATCTCTTTGGAGAGATTTCACGGCTCCTGATGTGTACAAGAAGTGAGGGGAAAGCTCCTCAATGGGAGTAATCTTGAGTGCCATCAGTGACCACACTTAGGGAAACTGTGCTTTAAACATTGAAAGACCTTTTGAATGTTTCTGTCAAAGGAACTCTATAATAGCATTATGTCCTGTCAAAGTGGAAGATAGATTTGTAGGAAGAGTAAAGCCTAAGGGGGTTTTCGGGGACACATAGGTCAAGTCATCCATATTGGTTCTATACAATTTGTCTTTAGTTTCACTCAATTTGTTCAAATTAATGGAAAAAGAGACAACCAAAAGAAAGATTATAGATGGACTTCCTGGTGATTGGCTGAGTAACAGCTGGGTTGGAGGTGAGTCTTTTCTTAAAGGCACTATTTAAAAAGTAAAATCTTTTTTTTTTTTCTAGTATTGCCAGAAATATGTTCTGCATTCCAAAAGAAAGGTAGATAAAAACAGAAAGGTTGGGACTTTAAATGAAGCACCTCGGGGCAAGAGGCGCTTCCATCCCTAATTTCGGTATAAAGGAAGGGGTAGTTTGGGACTTTAAATGAGGCACAAAGAGGAACCGGATGTAGAAAAAATCATTTATTAACCAACCATAAGCATGAGATTGTATAGCCAAAATGGATATTGTGTTTAAGGTTATATTTACAAAAACTCAGATACAACAAAAATTAAACTTGAGTAGTGGTACCATTCCCATTATTGCTTTATGTACAATTTCATAAAAAACTTCCTAAAAAGGAATAAATGTCCCCTTGCAGATTAAGTCATTAGGGTATGCATCTTTGTAAGCTCTACGTGTTTTGGGGGATAATACCACCTCATCAGGAGCTTTACTTTTTGTTGTATCTGAGTTTTTGTAAATATAACCTTTATTGCAATATCCATTTTGGCTATAAGATGTCATGTTTATGGTTGGTTAATAAATGATTTTTCTACATCCGGTACCTCTTTGTGCCTCATCTAAAGTCCCAAACTACCCCCTCCTCCAAAAGAAAAGTACGTAATAGCATTAATGGGATGGAATATTTAATGAACGTACTGTACTCAATGCAAGAAGAAACATGTGAAAATACAGTATAGCTACAGACAGGGGCAAACTGACAACTCATGTGGCCCCCGGGCAATAGGAGATTATGGGGCACCCGGTCAATAGGAGATTATGAGGCCCATAAAAAGGAATGGCACTACAGGATGAGAAAGCAGGTACAGGTAGACGCGTTTCACACAATGACACTGTGCTTATACATTAAATAAAGAAAAAGCACAGTGTCGCTGTGTGAAGCGCGTCTACCTGTACCTGCTTTCTCATCCTGTGGTGCCATTCATGTTCATGGATTTTACAATAAAGACTTTTCATTACCTCGGTGTGTAGCCATCTATTCTTTTCTGTATCTACTGCATGGCTGGCGAGATGAGGCTAACACCCGCGGGAGGAGTCCATTACCCAGCTGGAGCGGCATTTATTTTCTTACGTTTTGCACAAAGCAGCCTGGATCCTCCTCTACCCTAGTCCCTATTCGCTGCTCCTAGACCCTCCCTCCTTTAAGTGCCCCTCAGCCATCAGCTTGCTACAGGGGGCACCCAAGACGAGTCAGAGCTCCGTGTAGCCATTCAGACATGGAGCCCGACCCCTCTCTCCCTTGATTGGCTGACTGACTTTGATTGACAACCGTTGGAGCCAATGTTGCTGCAGCTCTGTCTCAGCCAATCAGGAGAAGTGTCCTGGATGGCTAAGGGGATCGTGGACATCACTGGAGAGAGAAGGGACTCGGGTATGTAATTAGGGGGTGCTGGGGGAGCTGCTACACACAAGTTTTTTTTTTAACTTAATGCATAGAATGCATTAAGATAAAAAACCCTTCTGCCTTTACAACTCCTTTAAAGCAGAGGTTCACACAAAAAGTAAACTGCTGCTTTTCGGAACCCTCCCCCTTCCGGTGTCACATTTGGCACCTTTCAGGGGAGAGGGGGGTGCAGATCCCTGTATAATACAGGTATTTGCATCCACTTCCATTCATAGCTATCCGTCTACGCCACTTCCTGTCCCCACCCCCCGCTATCTTCTGGGAGATAGAAGACAGAAAGGACCATTTTGATTGCGCAGCGCGACTCACGTATGCGCAGTAGTGAACCGGGAAGTGAAGCCGCAAGGCTTCATTTCCTTATTCCCTTAGCTAAGATGGCGGCAGGATAAAAAGGACTGAGGCACCCATCAGCCTCGGTTGCCGACATCGCGGGGCGAGCTGGACAGGTAAGTGTCCATATTTTAAAGTCAGCAGCTGCAGTATTTGTACTGGCTTTCATCAGCATTCATCAGCATTCATCAACACAGTCACAGTGCATGAACAAAGCAAAGCCAAGTTGTCTATTCTTTCAGTTTATACCAATGTGCCAATGTTGGTGTGTGCTGAAAAAAACACAGTGCAGTGCATGCAAAAATGCACCACAATGCACATCCTCGGTGGTGTAAAGTCTAGTTCACACCAGCAGCATTTGGCTGCTTTGCCCAACACAAGAACAAGACACCTGTCTTATGTCCTACAGCTTCAGTTTACACCAACATGCTGTGAATGGCCGGTGGCGGGCCAAACTTTCAAGGGAATCTCACCGTGGAAAAGTCTCCCAGAAGTGGGAGTGGGTTAGGGCTGCAATTAACGATTATTTTCATAATCGATTAGTTGGCCGATTATTGTTTTAGGTTCAATAAAGGTTTATTGAGTTTTTCAGATAGTATAAACAGAAACATACCATGGTGTGGCCGAGGACCCAACAAAGGGCGACTCGGGCACAATCACACAACAGTTAAAACAAAAACAATCCTTGTCATGGGAGATTGCAAGAGGAAACAAAACAATAAGGGGGACATTGCGGCAAGGTGAGGACACAGGGAACTGCACTTCACACAGGACACAATCATGGCCGTCTATGGTCTCCCCTAGCCTGGGTGCCCCAATGGGAACCTTCTGCGTCCAGGGCCTAGGGGAGCTTGGAGAATCATGTAATTAGGTGAAGGCAGCTATCCAGGGTACCTGTATAAAATATCACAATATGCAATCAGGTGTAGAGTACCAAAAATGAAGTGTGCAAGCAAGAAGTCCCGTGAAGCCATCGGATCGTACAATATTTAAACCATGATGAGTCTGAAGATGCGGCCGGAAAATCAAATAAGAAGAAGGAAGAAGAGAGAGAAGGGGGTCGAGGGCAGAGAGAAGAAGATAAGAATGGGGGGGGGAGTGAAGAGGGGAAGGAAGGAAGTGGTGGAGGGTTGGGGGCGGGGTACAGGGAGCGGTGCACCCTCTTACTAGCGAGGGCGCATCATACGGACTCTGCCAAGTACCGCCTGAGAAGAGGGAAACAATCCAAAATTATCCAAAAAGGAGCTCCTGAGGTTGCAGTGGAAGCTAGTTCTGGGCCCTCAAGTGGGCGTCTCTCCGGAGCGACCCTGTCCTTAAGTTTATCCGAAGTGGAGTAATGCCTCCAAACATTCCAGGTAAAGGAGAAATTAGCATACCTGTCCAGAGACTTGGTCTGCATTTCCTCCATAAGCATAATCGTATTAATTTTGCTTATCCACTCGGTAATCAAGGGGGGGGAACGACTTCCAATGTCTAGAAACCAACTGCCGATTATTTTTTTGATTTAATCGATTAATCAGTTAATAACCTTAAATAAAAGTGTGGGCATACAACTTCTTTCTTCAAAAAGAACGTTTGTTCGATTTTCAAATCGTCAGTGGGGTCGACGTTTGTTTTCAACCACAGTGACGGGGACGTTTAGGAAGAATAGAAAACTTCTTGGTCAAAGGAATTTTCAGACAGTGTATGCGGTTTTCGTTCAGAAATTACATTAATTTTAAAACTGAATGTGAAAAACAAGTGAAAATTTCAAACAACATTCTTTCATTCAGCAAATGTACAAAGATTTTCCATATAAATCTAATATTAACAGTAGTATTTATTTGCTCTTTTTGTACTATAAAGGGCTAATTTTTTTTTTAACCCATTATGTTACTGACGACTAATCGATTATGTAATAGTAATTGATTAATTTCGTAATCGATTAGTTGTCGATTTATCGGTTAGTTGTTTCGGCCACAGAGCGGGTACCTGTCAAAAACAGGTACCCGCTTCCCCCTTGCCCCCGAAATGTGCAAAATGTGGCAGCGGAGGGGAGGAGGAAGCAAATAAGCAGAGCTTCCCCTTTTGGATGGAGTTTGGCTTTAAAATGTAGATCTGTCATAAACAAATGATGCTATATATTGCGACATGTCAGGAATTTACCAATGCAGACCTGTAAAGATACTGAAAGGTGCCCTTTAAGATAGTTGCAGTGTTTTACAAGGTTTTGCATGTTCTGGTTAAGCTATATACTATCTCCAAATAATGATCTTCTCAAGGAGAGAGATTCCAGTTTTCAACAAAAACAAAACCGTAGGGTCGTAAATAGGGAGAGTATCTAACTGAAGCCTAAGATTAATGAGGCATATGACAGCTGCATTTTATGTGCCGTTTAAAAGCTTTCGGGGAACGTGCTATAAGCAACATTCTTAATAAATGAGCCGTAAGGTGAATGGGGGAAAACGACTTCAAATAAATCCATTTTTGTTGTTTATCATATTCTCAGTGGTAGTCCCAATAGTTTTGAAAATACTTTGTGAAAAAGTGATGATTCATTTTTAGAAGTTCCAATTCCAGCTCACAAAGTGTGCTCAGCCTCGGCTTTCTTCATCCATCATCGTTCTTCACCATGGCAGGAACAAAAATAATCTCTGGACAGCCGCACTCTGAACAAATTGTAGCCTTTATTAAATGAAGGACAGCACTACAAGTTACAGCAAAATAAAATAAAACCCGCCTACTGACGCGTTTCGCACTGAAACTAGTGCTTAGTCATAGTGATCGTTCTTTACCATATCCTGTCCAACCAACATCTCTTACCACCAAAGACTGTCCCATCAATGTCTCTTCACCTCTCCTATTCATTATTAGCTCTATCTCTCACACTCTGTAAACCTATCATTTATTCATCCCCCATAAACACCAACTACTGTCCATCTAATATCGGCCCATCTGTGACACTCTGTCCCCCTAACATCAGTTTTATCACCCACACTTTATCCCCCTAACATCAGTCCATTTCTCACTCTACCCCCCCCCCCCCCCACCACAACCTCAGTCCATCCCCAACCTCTGTCCATCCAACATTAGTCAATTCCCCACTCTACCCCCCCCCCCCCATCTCAGTCCATCCCCAACCTCTGTTCATCCAACATCAGTCCATTCCCCACTCTATTCCCCCCCACCTCAGTCCAACCCAAACCTCTTTTCATCGAACATAAGTCTATTCCCCACACTCTATCCCCCTAACCTCAGTCCTTCCCGAACCTCTGTCCATCCAACATCAGTCCATCCCCAACCACTGTCCATCCAACATCAGCCCATCCCTAACCTCTGTCCATCCAAAATCAGTCCATCCAACATCAGTCCATCCCCAACCTCTGTCCATCCAACATCAGTCCATTTCTCACTCTATCCCCCCCCCCCCCCAATCTCAGTCCATCCCCAACCTCTGTTCATCCAACATCAGTCCATCCCCCACTCTATCCCCCCCCCCAATCTTAGTCCATCCCCAACCTCTTTTCATCTAACATAAGTCTATTCCCCACATTCTATCCCCCTAACATCAGTCCATCCCCAACCACTGTCCATTCAACATCAGTCCATCCCCAACCTCTGTCTATCCAACATCAGACCATCCCCAACCTCTGTCCATCCAACATCAGTCAATTTCTCACTCTACCCCCCCACCCCAACCTCAGTCCATCCCCAACCTCTGTCCATCCAACATCAGTCCATTCCCCACTCTACCCCCCCCCCCCCCAATCTTAGTCCATCCCCAACCTCTGTTCATCCAACATCAGTCCATTCCCCACTCTATCCCCCCCCCCAATCTCAGTCCTTCCCCAACCTCTTTTCATCGAACATAAGTCTATTCCCCACACTCTATCCCCCTAACATCAGTCCATCCCCAACCTTTGTCCATCCAACATCCGTACATACCCCAACCTCTGTCCCTCTAACATCAGTACATACCTCAACCTCTGTCCATCTAACATCAGTACATTTCCCAACCTCTGTCCATCCAACATCAGTACATAACCCAACCTCTGTCCATCTAACATCAGTACATACCCCAACCTTTGTCCCCCTAACATCAGTCCATGCCCAACCTATGTCCATCCAACATCAGTACATACCCCAACCTCTCTCCATCCAACATCAGCACATACCTCAACCTCTGTCCCTCTAACATCAGTACATACCCCAACCTCTGTCCATCCAACATCAGTACATACCCCAACCTTTGTCCCCCCATCAGTCCATCCCCAACTCTGTCCATCCAACATCAGTCCATATCTCTGTCCATCCAACATCAGTACATACCTTGTCCATCCAACCTGCACATACCTTCTGTCCCAACCTCTGTCCCAACAAGTCCATCTATGTCCATCAACCAGTACATACATCTGTCCATCCAACATCAGCACATACCTCAACCTCTGTCCATCTAATTTCAGTACATACCCCAACCTCTGTCCATCCAACATCAGTACATACCCCAACCTCTGTCCCCCAAACATCAGTCCATCCCCAATCTCTGTCCATCCAACATCAGTCCATCCCCAATCTCTGTCCATCCAACATCAGTACATACCCCAACCTCTGTCCATCCAACATCAGCACATACCTCAACCTCTGTCCATCTAACATCAGTACATACCCCAACCTCTGTCCATCCAACATCAGTACATACCCCAACCTTTGTCCCCCTAACATCAGTCCATTCCCCAACCTCTGTCCATCCAACATCAGCACATACCTCAACCTCTGTCCATCTAACATCAGTACATACCCCAACCTCTGTCCATCCAACATCAGTACATACCCCAACCTCTGTCCATCCAACATCAGTACATACCCCAACCTCTGTCCCCCTAACATCAGTCCATCCCCAACCTCTGTCCATCCAACATCAGTACATACCCCAACCTCTGTCCATCCAACATCAGCACATACCTCAACCTCTGCCCCTCTAACATCAGTACATACCCAAACATCTGTCCATCCAACATCAGTACATACCCCAACCTTTGTCCCCCTAACATCAGTCCATTCCCAACCTCTGTCCATCTAACATCAGTCCATACCCCAACCTCTCTCCCTCTAACATCAGTACATTCCCCAACCTCTATCCCTCTAACATCAGTACATTTCCCCTAACCTCTGTCCCTCTAACATCAGTACATACCACAACCTCTGTCCATCCAACATCAGTACATACCCCAACCTCTGTCCATCCAACATCAGTACATACCACAAACTCTGTCCACCTAACATCAGTCCATCCCCAACCTCTGTCCATCTAACATCAGTCCATACCCCAACCTCTGTCCCTCTAACATCAGTACATACCCCAACCTCTGTCCCTCTAACATCAGTACATTCCCCAACCTCTATCCCTATAACATCAGTACATACCCCAACCTCTGTCCCTCTAACATCAGTACATACCACAACCTCTGTCCCTCTAACATCAGTACATACCCTAACCTCTGTCCCTCTAACATTAGTACATACCACAACCTATGTCCCTCTAACATCAGTAAATACCCCAATCTCTGTCCCTCTAACATCAGTACATACCCCAACCTCTGTCCCTCTAAAATCAGTACATACCCAACCTCTGTCCCTCTAACATCAGTACATACCCCAACCTCTGTCCCTCTAACATCAGTACATTCCCCAACCTCTGTCCCTCTAACATCAGTAAATACCCCAATCTCTGTCCCTCTAACATCAGTACATACCCCAACCTCTGTCCCTCTAAAATCAGTACATACCCAACCTCTGTCCCTCTAACATCAGTACATACCCCAACCTCTGTCCCTCTAACATCAGTACATTCCCCAACCTCTGTCCATCTAACATCAGTACATACCATAACCTCTGTCCCTCTAACATTAGTACATACCCCAACCTCTGTCCCTCTAGCATCAGTACATTCCCCAACCTCTGTCCATAACATAACATACCCCCACCTCTGTCCATCTAACATCAGTACATTCCCCAACCTCTGTCCATCTAACATCAGTACATACCCCAACCTCTGTCCATCTAACATCAGTACATACCCCAACCTCTGCCCCTCTAACATCAGTACATATCCCAACCTCTGTCCATCTAACATCAGTACATACCCCAACCTCTGTCCATCTAAAATCAGTACATACCCCAACCTCATTTTTTATTATCAGAAATTATTATTATTAATACGATCAGATCAGAAATTATTATTAATAATACTATCAGAAATTATTATTAATAATACTATCAGAAATTGTTATTAACAATATCAAAAATTATTAATATTAATACTATCAGAATTTATTATTATTACTATCAGAAATTATTAATAATTACTGATGGTATTATTAATAATAATTTCTGATAGTAATAATCATAATTTCTGATATTATTAATAATTTCTGATAGTATTTATAATTTCTGATAGTTATAATAATACATTCTGATAGTATTAATAATAATAATTTCTGATAGTATTAATAATAATCATTTCTGATAGTATTCATAATAATTTCTGATAGTATTACAAATAATCATTTCTGATATTGTTAATAATCATTTCTGATAGTAATAATAATAAATTCTGATAGTATTAATAATAATTTCTGATATTGTTTATTATTATCATAATACTATCAGAAATTATTATTAACAATACCAGAAATGATTATTATTAATACTATCAGAATTTATTATTATTACTAACAATATCAGAAATTATTATTAATATACTATCAGAAATTATTATTTCTGATAGTATTAATAATTTCTGATAGTAATAATAATACATTCTGATAGTATTAATAAAAATAATTTCTGATATTGTTAATAATTTCTGATAGTATTATTAATAATAATTTCTGATAGTATTAATAATAATCATTTCTGCTAATAAACATTTCTGATAGTATTAATAATAATTTCTGATAGTAATAATAATAATTTCTGATAGTATTAATAATAATAATTTCTGAAAGTATTAATAATTTCTGATAGTAATAATAATTTCTGATAGTAATAATAATAATTTCTGATAGTATTAATAATAATAATAATTTCTGATATTGTTAATAATCATTTCTGATATTGTTAATAATCATTTCTGATAGCATTATTAATAAACATTTCTGTGTACCCCACCTCCCGGTAATTAATTATGGGGTAAAATACAAAAATGCCCGCTCTGTTGTGTATCCATCATGAGTGATTTTAGGGTGGAAGAGGCAAAGGTCCCGATTACTACACTTAGTAAGAATGCATGACCCTCCTTGTCTTTGGGGACACACATAGCACATACATAGTATACCAGCATCAAAGAGAATATTTAATCACTTCCTTAGAAATAAAGTGCAGTAGCAGAGCAGCTTGTATGAGACAATCAGGGATTTCTCTCCATCCTCATTCATACCCTGAGGACAGACACTTCTGAAGCTGCAAATCTCCAAAAAATAAAACAGAACCTTAGGCTGTATCTTGGCTGAGCGCAGGAGGGTATTTACATACTGTGTTGTGATTGGCTGGTGGCACAGTGACCTCACAGAGACGGGGAGGTAGGGGACATGGAGAGGAGGGGGAGGAGGAGGTATTAGTGTGTTTTGCAGGTAGCTTTGCTTGGGAGTTCCTGGAATGTAGCTGTATTGTGCACTGTGAGTATTCTGAGCAGTGTCAGCCAGACCATGTAAGTAACAGAGTATTCCTCATACCTTGTGTGAGACATAGAAAGATTTCTACAAGTGCTTGTATGTGGGATCTTCACACCTTTGTAGCTTGTTGTGTTACTTGCTTTGTATAGCACTGCTTAGTATTCTGCTGCTTTATAGCACTAGAAGTTTTCTTTTGCTTGTGTATTGGTGGCCAGACATGAAACAACTTAATATACAATCATACAGTACTGCTCATCAATTATGGTAACTGTCCGGGAGAAAAATAATCAGAATATCAAAGATTGTTCGGCGAGCCATAAACTTTATGATCATATTGATCTATCGGATTTCCTATGATCGCATTTTTCTGACCAGACCAATCACAACGTTGGATCAGTTTTGCTCAAAATCGATTGGCATGACACGGTATGTTATCAATAGTTAAAGAATTGTTAAGATTGTTTGGTGTATGGCCACCATTAACCGATGAAGCTGACTGATGGTCTGATGGGCCTACACACCAACGGTTAAATAACCGATCGTATCAGAACGCGGTGACGTAAAACACAACAGAGTGCTGAAAAAAACGAAGTTCGATGGTTCCAAGCATGTCTCGACTTGATTCAGAGCATGCGTGGATTTTTAACCGATGTTCTTGCGTACTAACGATCGGTTTTGACCTATCGGTTAGGCGTCCATTGGTTAAATTTTAAAGCAAGTTCTCTTCTTTTTTTTTTAACCGAAGGATAACTCACCGACTCACCACACGCGATCGGTCTGGACCGATGAAACGGACCTTCAGTCCGTTTTCATCGGTTTTGACTGATTGTGTGTACGCGGCCTTATTGGTTGCTGTAAGTTTCTGCGCTAAAACATTTTACAGTGGATTATAGGTGGGCTTTGCTGTAATATTGTCATTGATTAGTAGATCTTACTTCTAATTGGTTAACTAATGGATGGGGGCATCCATGAACAGACCCTCTGCTGTATCGGCGCAGAATGTGATCAGTGTGTGGGTGACCATGGACTCGCGTCTTTTTACATCAGGTTCGATCGCGGTCCTTTTCTCTTTTTTTCCAGTCCTGGATCGACCGTGTCCAAAAGCGGTGACGTAAAACACAACGATGTGCTGAGAAAAATGAAGTTCAATGCTTCCGAGCATGCGTTGACTTGATTTTAAACATGCGTAGATTTTTGACTGATGGACTTCCCCACAGACGATCGTTTTTTTCTATTGTTTTTTTCATCCATAGGAACATTTTAAAACATGTTTTATTTTTTTTCACCGATGGGAAAACAAACCGATGGGGCCCACACACTATCGGTTTGACCGATGTAAACAGTCCATCTCTCTGTTTTCATCAGACAAACTGATCGTGTGTACAGGGCTTAAGAGTTCTTATAACCAGGGACACCTAATGGGGAGTGAAGATCCTCTTACCAAGGGCTTGTAAGGACATATTTCTATTGTTTTCTGTAACATATTGTATATATTATGTAGCTGCTTGCTCTTTTTGAGTATAGTAGAACAATTGTTTTTGTATTTTAATTGTACGCAAGCTTGAAATATAACTAAAGTTTAGTATAGTATAGTTTTTTTATTTATTTTTATTCTGGATAGATCAGGGGGGAAAAAAGTTATGTGTCTCATTAGGGAGATTTCTCTTCACTTCCTGTCCTGTAGACTCAACAGGAAGTGAGAAGATATTATCTCATTGTGAGGGAAATCCAATAACTTCCTTCATTTACATTATACATCCTGGGTGGACAAATTTCTTGCTGTACCAAATGTTCTCTGATGGGCATTTCTGGTGTCTGTTGGGATACTCAGCGACTGCACCTAATTGGATGCATCCACTGTTTAAGTAGTAAACCGCAACAGGTTAAAAAAAAAAAAAAAAACACCTGTAATTGCATTATGAAATACTTACCTTAGAAGGAAGCCCTCCCACGGCGCGCTGTCACTGCTCAGAGGACTGACATCTTTCCCTGGTTATTTCTCTGGGTTCATGGGCTCCAGTGGTGTGAGTGGCCGACGCATGCTCGCAGGAGCCCTTGTTTCTGGCATGAAGCTCCGGTATGCCGAACCTTCAGAGTTCATGTGCCAGTGACGTCACCGTCTGCATCCAGGGTGAAAAGCTCCTAAACGGTGCATGTTTAGGAGATACAGTGGAACCTCGGATAGTAATGCAGTTCACGAGCATTTCGAAATACGAGCTGTTTTTTTTTTCTTTAAATCCTGACTCGCTTTTCAAGCGTTGTCCCACAAGACAAGTCGCTGGAGTGTGCAGTACCGCATTTGGCCAGAGGTGTGGGGGGCGCTGGTGATGCTTGGAAGCGCTCAGGGACACTCAGAAATAGAGTGGTCTCCAGGCACCTCTGGCGCCCCCGCACCTCTGGCCACATGCGGTACTACATAGACAAGCAGTGGCCATGGAACGGATTATCTGAGTTTCCATTATTGGGGAAACTCGCTTTGATATACAAGTGCTTTGGATTACAAGCATTCTTCTGGAACCAATTATGTTTGTTAACCAAGGTATTACTGTATTCATTTTACCTACAGGAAAGTCTTATTATAGGCTAACCTGTAGGTAAAAATCACAAAGCATTCTTTACTACCGCTTTAACTATCCGGGTCCATCGACTTTTCAATGGAAGGGTGTCGGGTGGTAAGGGGGTGATAGGGCCATCCATGGGGCAAATTTTCATCCTGTTTCTCAGGAACCAGATGGGATTTGCATAGTGTATGGTCGGTTTAGGACAGTTGTCAGAGGAACACGTGCCCATTGCAAGATTTCCTCTCACGTCATGTAAAGGTGGCAAATTTTTATTTTGGATTCACTTTCACCTTCATTCCCAGAGACTTTGGTGATCAGGACACAGAGAAAGAGGGATTCTTCCTAATTGGGACACAGACAGCAATACGAATCTGGCAGTGGTTCTAACCCCTCACCACTCTATTCAAGCCCAAAAAAAAGTTTTGCCTTTAGTTATACTTTAAAGCTTTCTTGAAAGTGTCATATACCAGTCCATATGTAGGCTGCCATTCCTGACCTCTCTGGGGAATACTAGTTGTCTGGCTGTCATTTTGATATAATGGTGGCAATACGTTTACTGACCTGGAATAAGTGTGCAAAGAAGGATTCTGACTTGACTCTGACTTCATATGTTGAATGCTTGTTCCAGGTAAGGGGCTCAAAAAGTATAGATGCCAGAGACAGCCCAGCAACTAGCATCTTTAAAAGCAGATCCACAGTGGAACCCCACAACAGTACAGTGAAACCTTGGATTGCGAGCAAAATTCAATCCAGAAACATGCTTGTAATTCAAAGCACTTGTGTATCAAAGCAAATTTCTCCATAAGAAATAATGGAAACTCAAATGATTCGTTCCACAACCATTTTATAGGTCCTTCAGTTTAGAGTCCATATAAAAAAGATTAGAGCAATGTGATAAGTTGTGTAACCATAAAATGTCCATCCACAAATGGAAGCCTCCACAGGGGATTAGAAGCAAAATCCAATAGGAGCTACAGAGTATAAAAGAGAAGAGAGGCGCCTCTAAGTGTAGTAATAAGTTGCTAAATGTTGTACCTTCATTAGATGTAACCATATTGCTACACTTAGGCACACGATAGGATAGCCAGAGGACAGCGGTCTGATGGACCGTTTTCATCGGTAAAAACCGATCGTGTGTGGGCCCCATAGGTTATTTAACCTTAGGTTAAAAAAAAGCCAACTTGCTTTAAAATGAACCTGTGGACTCCTAACCGATAGGTCAAAACCGATCGTTAGTAGGCACGACTATCGGTTAAATATCCACGCATGCTCAGAATCAAGTTGACGCATGCATGGAAGCATTGAACTTCATGTTTTTCAGCACGTTGTTGTGTTTTATGTCACCGCGTTCTGATACAATCGTTTTTTTAACTGATGGTGTGTAGGCACATCAAACCATCAGTCAGCTTCATCGGTTAATCGATGACAACGGTTCTTCGGACCGTTCTCATCGAATGGTCTGATTGTGTGTACGAGTCTTTAGAGGCGCCTCTCTTCTCTTTTATACTCAGTGGTGACGTGAGGCTACTTGTATATCAAGACATTGCTTGTATATCAAGTCAAATGTATTTAAAAATGTTGCTTGTCTTGCAAAACGCTCTCAAACCAAGTTACTCGCAAACCAAGTTACTCGCAAACCAAGGGCCAGATTCAGGTACACGTAAATTTGCGCAGCGTAATCAAAATACTCTACGCTGACGTATTTTACCAGGCTCTACATCGAATTCTGGTAGATTTTTGCCCGTACGATACTGCGGCGTATTCTATTTCTCGCCGCGTAATCGAAATACGCGATTAGGGGGCGTGAAGCATTTAAATTAGGCGCGTCCCCGCGGCGATCGAACTGCGCATGCTCCGTTCAGAAATTTCCCGCCGTGCATTGCACAAAATCACGTCGTTACGTCATTTTTTGTTTGAGTAGCGTCGTTTACGGACATTCCTATTCCCGGACGACTTACGTAAAAAAAATAATAAAAGACGTCGGAAAACGTTGAAATTCGACGCGGGAACAACGACCATACTTAACATGGGCTGTCTAATATTAGACCAGCAAAAAGCTGGTATAGTTTTACGCAAGAAAAAGATGACTAAAGATGCCGATTGAAGATCGTAATTTCGGGGATTGCCGGCAAAAGCTCATTAGCATACCCCGACGCGGAAAACGACGGGAAGTCCACCCAGTGGCCGCAATTTTATTGCAGCGTAGATCCGAAGGCGTACGAAACACGTAATCCAGTCGAATTGAAGCCCGCAGCCGTATTTTTATGGTTTGAGGTTTCAGACTAACTAAAAAAACATGCGTAATTCGAAAGTACTCCAGTCTAACACCAGTTAGACAGGAGTTACGGGTCTCTGAATCTGGCCCCAAGTTTATACTGTAATGTATTGAGCTTGCTTATAATATTCAAAGCCAACTTAGAAGGCGTTTTTGCAAATATTGGGACTCTTGAGAAATGTAGGGCTCCACCAAAATGCCAATTCTTATTTTTCCTGTTTCACCATCATTGCAGATTATCAGACATCCGATGGACAGAATACTAGAGGAGACGCGTCATGTCTAAGTGCACATTCTGATCTATGCTGTCCTCCCAGCACTTGTTATTGTTCCTGCATAACACCTCGCCGCATGTGTTACTCGTAACTTAGGAGAGCCTTCTGGATTTGCATGCCTTTGCCCAAGGAGCTATCATGGTTACGTCTTCATTCTTGGAATGCTTTGGGAGGAGCCCTCCACAGCATCCACGGTCCCACTTTTCATATAATCCACCAGTGCATGGAAGGAGATCCACACAAAGAGGTCATTTCAGTTTGCGGTGGCCTCTAGAACCTGTTCGTTGTCACCCAGAGGTCCAGCCACGTGTATGTCACTGTAGGTATTACTCAGGATCTTTGGTGGCTTATAGTGATGAGACTTTGGGAAGAACAAGGAGTATATCATATCATGGCCTGCATTGGCCTCTGCTTAGATGTCTTCTTCAAAGCTTGCGACTTGCTTACCGTTACCTTGTCATCCGGGTCTGATGTCTGTGTGGTAGATGTTGTTGTCTTTTTATTTGGTGATGTAAATATGCTGAGACATTCCAAGTCGCAAATTAAGTGACTGAACTGCCAATGCAAGCTGAGATATAATGCTGCTCTAAAGCCAGAAAGTTCACTCGCTTCAAAGTGCATCTAAATGAAAAAGTAAAAATGCAGTACATTGGAGCTTACCAAACTTTAGATGTGGTGGGCTGCCTTTTATTTTATATATATATATTTATATTTATATGTTTGCAATTTTTCGTTTATTTTCACCTGGTAATATGGCATGAAGTCAGTTTTTTTTTAACTTCCTTTAAAAGACCTTGCTGTCCAGAAAAAGTGACAGTTAGAAGATTGAGTCAGACCAGTTAAAGTGTAATTAAAGGCTAAAAAAAATAGGGTTGTCCCGATACCACTTTTTTGAGACCGAGTACAAGTACCGATATTTTTTTTCAAGTAATTGCCGATACCGATACTTTTTTTTTAATGTCATGTGACAGTGGCAGTATTATTTTTTTTAACTTTTTTTTACAGTGATTTTTTTTTTACAGTAATTTTTTTTTACAGTGATTTTTAGGGGGGGGAGTGGATTGTCAGTGTGTTTTTTTTTTTTTTTTTTACAGACTTCTGACATCTCCCCTTTAAGACAGAGAAAGGGACTAAGGACACAGATTCCCCAGTCCCTTTCTATGCAGCCTCAGCTGAAATGAATGGAGATAAGCTTCTCTCCATTCATAAATTGAAGCATCCTAATCACAGGTTACGATGCTTCAGTTATGTGAATGGACAGAGTCAGTGATGACTGACTCTGTTCATTCTGAAAAGTTAGAAGCCGGATTTAGCGGCTCCTACCTCCGCTCTCCATCCTGACAGATTGAGGGGAGAGAGCAGCACAGAGCGGGGGGAGAGAAGACCGGCACGGAGCGGGGGGAGAGAAGACTGGCACGGAGCGGGGGGAGAGAAGACCGGCACGGAGCGGGGGGAGAGAAGACGGGCACGGAGCGGGGGGAGAAAAGACGGGCATGGAGCACGGGGGAAAGACGGGCATGGAGCACGGGGGAAAGACGAGCACGGGGGAAAGATGGGCACAGAGCACGGGGGAAAGACGAGCCACGGGGGAAAGATGGGCATGGAGCACGGGGGAAAGACGAGCACAGAGCAGTGGGAAAGACAGCACGGGGGGAGAAGACTTGCAACTCCCCTGCCTGCCCAGGTATTGGGTGAGGCATCGGAGCATTTCCCCCGAGTACAAGTACTCAGGGAAATGCTCGGTATCGGTACCGATACCGATACTAGTATCGGTATCGGGACATCCCTAATAAAAACTATGAACAGACGTGCTCTTTAGGTCACTTTCACACTGGGGCGGGGTGGGGGTTCGTCAGCGGATTTACCATCGGTTTACCATGCTTTTAACTCTCGCTACCTGACGAAAAAGGGTTAAAAATGCTGCTGCCAAAGTGCTTTGATTTCAATGGCAGGTGCATTTTAGAAGCTGTGTGGAAGTAGCATTATTGTATAAAAGACAAGCAGTGTCTCTTCTGCAATAAAATATACTTACCTGTTTGTTAGCAATACTCTTTAGATTGTACACTAAACTGCGAATGCACAACTCAGATTACAATCCAGCACAGTGCCTGTATACCAGGGTGACTGCTCTCCTGTGCATGCGCTGGGATAACATCCCGCACCAGCCCATCAAGACAGCCCCGCACCCAGAAGAAGCCTGGCAGAAGATGTCGGTGAGTGACCTTGTGGGCGTCAGATCGTATAGGTGAGTATTGCTACCTTTGGTTCAACTTTAAAGTGGTTGTAAACCCAACCACACAACTTGCACCTACAGGTAAACCTAGATTAAGGCTTACCTGTACGTGCAAGAAAATAAATATCTCCTTAACCAAGACAGTTAAGGAGATATTTGCAGAAAACTCTGCACCGATGTCTACGGGGGTGAGCTTAGGGGTAGAGAAATAGATTTGAGTGTCGTCAGGGTAGAAATTATGTTGAAAGCCATGGGAGACAGCTGACCCAGGGAGAAGATGATGTAGATTGAGAATAAGAGAGGTCCAATGAGGCTTTTTTTGGTATGGGGATGACTAATGCATGTCTTAAGCCGCGTACACACGATCAGTCCATTCGATGAGAACGTTCTGATGGACCGTTTTCATCTGTTAACCGATGAAGCTGACTGATGGTCCGTCGCGCCTACACACCATTGGTTAAAAAAACGATTGTGTCAGAACGCGGTGACGTAAAACACAACGACATGCTGAAAAAAATGAAGTTTAATGCTTTCAAGCATGCGTCGACTTGATTCTGAGCATGCGTGGATTTTTAACCGATGGTCGTGCCTACTAACGATCGGTTTTGACCTATCGGTTAGGAATCCATCGGTTAAATTTAAAACAAGTTGGCTTTTTTTTTACCGATGGTTAAATAACCTATGGGGCCCACACACGATCGGTTTTGACCGATAAAAACGGTCTATCAGACCGTTGTCCTCTGTTTAACCTATCGTGTGTACGAGGCCTTAGAATAGAGATCTCCAAACTTTCTAAGCAGAGGGCCAGTTTACTGTCCTTCAGGATGTAGGGGGGCCGGACTGTGGCCAGTGGCAGTAGAATATGCCCTGGCATTAGTGCCCCTTCATTGGTTTTGATGGGGGGGAATAGTGCCCCATTGTTGATAATTATAAGAAGAATAGTGCCCCTATTTTTGGTGTCAGTAGGGGTAATGATGTCTCTATCTGGCACTATTCCACCAGCTGACACCAATGATAAAGGCGAGCAAAGGGCCACATCCGGCCCCCCGGGATGCAGTGAGGAGACCACTGTTTTAGAAGGTTTGGGTAGAAGCCAGTAAAGAGGGAGAGATTGAAGATATAAGTTAAAGATTGTAGGATAGAGACAGAGGGTTACCGTAGTATTTGCTAGGAATCGGGTCCAGGGTCGGGTTTTTTGGTGGACGTTAGAAAAAGATTTAGTGACTGCCTTAAAAGTAAGTGGGTTAAATAAGGGAAGTATTGATTGTACAGTTGGACAAGGAGTGTAAGGTGAGTGAGATAACTATATGACTATGTAACTATATCTGTATAGTGGAGATCTCGTCACAAATTGTATCAGTCTTATTTTTGAAGTGATTTGCAATCTCCTGGGCAGTAAGTTAATGGGTGGAGGTAATGAAGGACAAAGTAGAGAATTAACGGTAGAAAAGAATTGGCGGGGACGGCGTGAGAGGGTGTCAATGAGAGTGATAAAATAGATCTGCTTGGCAGTGAGGAAGCAGAAATCGTATTTTTGGAGGGCAGATTCATATTGGTGGATCCATTGTTTCTCCATAAAGTGGAGCCACCCCAAGACAGGAAGTGTTACTGGTTGGTTCACTAGATGAAAAAAAGAAAATGAATGCAACCATCACATTTAGGGATTGGCAAGCTGCAATACAGTAAAACCTCGGATTGCGAGTAACGTGGTTCACGAGCGATTCGCAATACAAGCTGTTTTATATGGTTCTCAAGTGTCTCCGAGTGTTTCTGAGTGTCTCCGACGCCCCCCAACCTCTGGCCACATGTGGTACTGCATACATTAGCAGTAACATTGAGTTTCCATTGATTCTTATGGGGAAACTCACTTTGATATACAAGTGCTTTGGATTACAAGCATGCTTCTGGAACAAATTATGCTCGTAATCCAAGGCACTACTGTATATTACATTTTTGTTTTTGGGTTTAGATTTTTTTTATCGTAATCTGATTTCTTTCTTCTCATGCAGCCATTTTTTTCACATTTAGGCTTCACATATGAGCATGCATATGAGTCTGGTGTGTCCTCGGTCACTGTTTCAGCCCGAATTGTAGGCTGAATTCGGACCAAAAGATGCAAATCGCACCGCAGCCGATGTGGAAATATATGAAGCGGCTCCAATTCTGCTGTGCAAATTGTATGCTGAGAAACCCGCTGTAGGATGTGTGTCCTGGAATACCTTTCCATTATTATTATTATACAGGATTTATATAGCGCCAACTGTTTGTGCGGCGCTTAACAAAATGAAGGCAGCAATTACAGTTACATTACAATTTGGTACAAGTGGAATCCCTAGCCCTGGTCCCTAGCGCTTACAATCCATGCAAACAGGTTAGCAAAAGGGTTTTGGGATCACTAGAAAATGGATGTAAGTGAATGAGGTGGATTGTCGCACTACAGAGGTACTGCAGCCAGGATTTGTGCTTCTTGTAGTCATTTGAAGGCTTTTTTAGTTTTACTTATTTATTTATGATTGCCATTGCCATTTTAATTTGTTTTATGTAATCTACATGGTGTTATTTAAATGTAACAGCCCTTTAAGTTTAAAGCGGAGGTCCACCCAATTTTTTTTTTTTTAACCACTTAAGACCCGGACCAATACGCTGGTAAATGACCCAAGGTGTTTTTGCGATTCGGCACTGCGTCGCTTTAACAGACAATTGCGCGGTCGTGCGACGTGGCTCCCAAACAAAATTTGCGTCCTTTTCTTCCCACAAATAGAGCTTTCTTTTGGTGGTATTTGATCACCTCTGCGATTTTTATTTTTTGCGCTATATACAAAAATAGAGCGACATTTTTGAAAAAAAAACACTATTTTTTACTTTTTGTTAAAAAAAAATCAAATAAACTAAATTTTAGTCAAACATTTAGGCCAAAATTTATTTAGCCACATGTCTTTAGTAAAAAAAAAAAAATCGCAATAAAAAAAAATAGCTACCTAGCGGGAACAGCGACACTAATACAGCGATCAGAAAAATGATCGCTTAGTGACGCTGGCAATAGGGAGTGAAAGGGTTAACTAGGGCGGTGATCAGGGGGTTAAAACTTTATTAGGGGGGGTGGGGGGGCTATCCTGAACCTAACACTAACTGTTTTTTACAGTGCCTGTCACACTGACACTAAATGCAGTGATTAAATCACTGCATTCAGTAACACTGTGACAGGGGGGTGGGGGGGGGCGATCACAAGGGGTTAATATGCCTATGTGAGTGTGTGTCAGTGTTGTGTTGGTGCACACTTACTTGTGATGTCTTCTCTCATCAGCAGCGCTGGGAAACAGCGCTGCGATGAGAGAATACATCATTTCCTCCTTCCTGTGTAAACACAGGAGGAGGAAGTGACAGGCTGGGAGCGCGCTCCCATTGGCTGGGAGCGATCGCGGGGGGGGGGCGGATATCACGGACATTCGCCCGCAGATCCCGGATCGCTCCCAGAGGTAGGGAGACCCCCGCACGCCGCGGAGGGGGTCCCGATGGGACCCCCGAACCGCACTCAGGCGGGGACGTAAATTTACGCCCTTGTGCCTGTACGAGCCATGTTGTGGCCGTATATGTGCGTGCGGGGGTCTTTAAGTGGTTAAAGACAGTAGCTACAAATACTGCAGCTGCTGACTTTTAAAAAATAGACACTTACCCGTCCAGCGCACCCGCGATGTCGGCAGCCGAGACCGAGCAATCTCTCGGCTGCCCCCGCCGCTATCCTCGAAGGAATCGGGAAGTGAAGCGTTGCGGCTTCACTGGCCGGTTTCCTACTGCGCATGCGCGAGCCACGCGGCACTCCCTCACTGGTCCCCGCTGTCTCCTGGGACCAGTGTGTTTCCCAGAAGACACGCGAAGGGGCGTGACTCCCGCGGCAGTCTATTCCCGGAAGTGGGTGCAAATACCTGTATTATACAGGGATCTGCACCCCCCTCCCCCTGAAAGGTGCCAAATGTGATACCGGAGGGGGCTGATAGTGGCTGCATAGTTCCAGGACCAATGCCACTTGGTAAGGCAAGCAGCACGACACTAATGATCTTTGTGGCTGTCTACAAGGGTGGCATTCTAACCACCACTGTAAAGGGGTACTCTTCCAACTGGCCACCAATATAAAGGGCTTTAGTGCCATTGACCCCAGATGAATTGGTTTAAATAAATGTCCCTGATGATCTGGAAAATATGTACATTCTAATAGAGATAAGCTGGAAAACTTTAGTAGGTAGAAAAAATGTTTTCTGGAATTGAGTACATAGTGGCAGCATTGTAATATATCATCCAGGAACATTGTTGTCTGACAGGTGCAGGCAAGCACACCACGCGTGATCCTGTCTAGGTGATCTCCTAGTTCCTATTATGGTATTATAGTATGTTTAGGAAACGTGGCTCCTGGCAGAGTCACACTGCTTTTCCAGGTGGTGATTTTCTACTAAAATTGCAGCTTCCACTCCACAGGTTTAAGCTGATAAACCAAATATTTTCTTTATAAGTTACAATGAGACTCACTCTGCTTCATTATAGGAGAAGTGCAGCCAGTGCAGAAAATGATATGGGGTGGTTTCTATAGTGCACTCCAATCAGGGTTGATAATGGTGCCTTGAGAGGCATACAGGGAAAGCGTACCTGCTCCATACCTCTCTGTACTAATCCAAGAATAGTAGTCTCTGAACTGCGGCCCGTGGGCCAGATGTTGCCCTTTGCCTGCCTTTATCTGGCCTTGGGGCACTACTCCTGTCATTGATACAAGGCATTGTCCTTTTTACTGACACCAACAATGAGGCTCCATTATTTCCATTGAAACCAATAGTGGGGCATATTTCTGCTCACTGACACCAACAATGGGACATACAGTACTTCCTTCCACTGACACCAACAATGGGACATACAGTACTTCCTTCCACTGACACCAACAATGGGACATACAGTATTTCCTTTCACTGACACCAACAATGAGGCTCCATTATTTCCATTGAGTGGGGCATATTTCTGCTCACACACCAACAGTACAGTACTTCCTTCCATGGGCAGACACCAACAATGGGACATACAGTATTTCCTTTCACTGACACCAACAATGAGGCTCCATTATTTCCATTGAAACCAATAGTGGGGCATATTTCTGCTCACTGACACCAACAATGGGACATACAGTACTTCCTTCCACTGACACCAACAATGGGACATACAGTACTTTCTTTCACTGACACCAACAATGGGACATACAGTACTTCCTTTCACTGACACCAACAATGGGACATACAGTACCCAGGTGCAAATGGAAAAATCGTGAACCACCACCACACAGACTGAGGCTTACCAGATGTAAGCCTAATAAAGGCATATAGTAATCCGAACCGGAATAACCCACGGGTATATGTCACAGCTTATCAGAAATCTTGTATAGCCCAGCTGGTCATGAGATCCACATCGGAATGGACACAGGATGCAGCGTTGGATCCTCGCCACCATCGGTATCATACAGAGCAGCGGTAGACCATATAAAAGAAAGGAGACCGCAACATAGTGTAGTACCAGTGTACAGTTTAATAAAAAAATGAAAAGGCTACTTACACAAGGTAGTGCAAACGAGCGATAAAAGTAATATTGTGCCGGCCGGCATCAAACAAGGAGCCCTTCCTCCTAACGCGAACGCGGTGACGTTACTGCACGCCTCTAACCCAGACGCGTTTCGTCATATGTTGACGTTCTCAATGGGATCCCCATTCATATCCTATGTCATGTTTATCTTCATTGGACTTTTAAACAATTTATGTATCTATGGACTCAATTGGTTCTTTTTAGTTGGCACAATGTTTTCTTAAAATGTATCTATGTTGTGTTAGGTCACGTGATTGCTGCCTCCTGTGATTTCACTTATCACGTTGTTATTTATTTTTGGTTTAGCGCAAATTTATTTTCTTTATAATGGGACATACAGTACTTTCTTTCACTGACACCAACAATGGGACATACAGTACTTCCTTTCACTGACACCAACAATGGGACATACAGTACTTCCTTTCACTGACACCAACAATGGGACATACAGTACTTCCTTTCACTGACACCAACAATGGGACATACAGTACTTCCTTTCACTGACACCAACAATGGGACATACAGTACTTCCTTTCACTGACACCAACAATGGGACATACAATACTTCCTTTCACTGACACCAACAATGGGACATACAGTACTTCCTTTCACTGACACCAACAATGGGACATACATACTTCCTTTCACTGACACCAACAATGGGACATACAGTACTTCCTTTCACTGACACCAACAATGGGACATACAATACTTCCTTTCACTGACACCAACAATGGGACATACAGTACTTCCTTTCACTGACACCAACAATGGGACATACAGTACTTCTTTCACTGACACAAACAATGGGACATACAGTAGTTCCTTTCACTGACACCAACAATGGGACATACAGTACTTCCTTCCACTGACACCAACAATGGGACATACAGTACTTCCTTCCACTGATATAAATGTTGGAACACTTTTTTCCTTCCACTGATACCAACAATGAGGCACTATTCCTTCCACTGATACCAATGAATGGGCACTATTCCTTCCACTGACACTAAAGATTGGACACGTTTCCTTGCACTGGCACCAGTGATAGGGCATTATTACTCCCACTGGCATCAACAATGAGGCATTATTCCTTTCACTGACCCCAACAATGGGTCACAATCCCTCCCACTGACACCAAAGATGGGGCACTATTTCTTCCACTGATGCCAAGAATGGAGCTCTATTCCTCCCACTAATACCTGTCTGAAGGACAAGAGTGCCTAGGCACAATTACCAGGAAGTGCAATGCTTTTATTCAGAAGGGAGTTCAGACAAAAGGTACATTTTCTAAAGAATTGCTTGGGCACAATTAACATTTTTAAATGTTCCCTATAACATAGCAAGTCGTAATTTTTTGGGATCGGATCCACTTTTTTTTTAAAAACATTACATTTCTGATAATCTCCATAAAGGTTATTCATGATCTGTTTTGAATGAACCCGTAAGTTACATTTTAACCACTTAAGGACCTGCTCACGCAGATATACGTCCTTTTTTTAAAGATGTATATCTCGGTAACAGCAGCAGCTGCTGCCACAACCAAGATATCCATCTTTACTGTGAGCGGTCCTGTAAACGATAATGGTGGTCTCTGCGGCGGACTGGCCGCAAGATCACCGTTATCGGCAGCGGGAGAGGGCCCCACTCCCGCGTCCTTCGCCTCTTACCGGAGCCGTCGGTAGAAGTGGAGGCGATTGGGTCCTCTCTCCTGCTGTTTGGGGATGCGAGTGACGGCAAGATGGCCCCCACCCGTCCCCATAGCATAGCAGGGCGGAAGTGACTTCAAAATGTCACTTCCGCCCATGCTTCTTAAAGCAACATTTTCTAAATGTCATTTTTTCAAATGACAACATTTATTTTTATTTTTTTGCATTTAAGTCTAAATATGAGATCTGAGGTCTTTTTGACCCCAGATCTCATATTTAAGAGGACCTGTCATGCTTTTTTCTATTACAAGGGATGTTTACATTCCTTGTAATAGGAATAAAAGTGATCCATTTTTTTTTTCAGTGTAAAAAATAATAAAAATAAATAAGAAAACACAAAAAATGTTTTTTTAAAGTGCCCCATCCCGACGAGCTCACATGCAGAAGCGAACGCATACGTGAGTAGTGCCCCGCATATGAAAACGGTGTTCAAACCACATAAGTGAGGTATCACTGCGATCGTTAGGGCGAGAGCAATAATTCTAGCCCTAGACCTCCTTTGTAGCTCAAAACCTATAGAATTTTTTTAAACGTCGCCTATCGAGATTTTTAAGGGTAAAAGTTTGACGCCATTCCACAAGCGGACGCAATTTTTAAGCGTGAGATGTTGGGTATCATTTTACTCGGCGTAACATTATCTTTAACAATATATAAAAAAATTGCGCCAAATTTATTGTTGTCTTATTTTTTAATTCAAAAAGGTGATTTTTTTCCAAAAAAAGTGCGCTTGTAAGACCGCTGCGCAAATACGGTGTGACAAAAAGTATTGCAATGACCACCATTTTATTCTCTATGGTGTTAGAAAAAATATATATAATGTTTGGGGGTTTTAACTATTTTCTAGCAAAAAAACTTTTAGTCTTGTAAACGCCAAATCTGAAAAACACCCAAGGTCCTTAAGTGGTTAAGGATCCTTTAAATTCTTATTGTGAAATGAAACCCTTTTGATTGGTAAAGGTTCATGTATAAGACGGTAATACGTTACTACAAGTTGCTTTTATATTCCCATTGACTTGTATGGCGAGTGAGAACGTATTGAAGTGCACAGAAGACCTTATTGGGACCTTGTCTCCCCTGGCTGTGAATATACAAATTTATCTGCTGGTAATCGTACCATACTCCAATGATGGATTTACAAAACATTGTTGAATTGCTACAGAGAGTCATTAAAGTCTATAAAAGCTCAAGGTTTGAGTGGAATTGCACCTTAAGGCTGTATTAAATCCAAACCCAAAAATGTAATACTGTACATTGCAGCTTACCAATCATTACATTTTCTTTGGCTTTTTCCCCTCTGCTTCCACCTGGTTATCTTGACAATGCCTACACTCTGGATGAATGAGCACAGGGGGCACATTTGGACAACAGCATTGTCAATCTGGGGGATTGTTAGATGTACTAGCAAATTTAAATTAATTACCAAATTGAAGCCACTTTTTTTTGGGGGGGGGGGATAAAGGTTTTACATAAATAAGAGCCGATCATTGTAAACACCCCTAGTGTTAAATGGCATGTCTCATCTCTGTAGCTGATACATTCTGTTGGAGAAACAGACTCACTAGCTGAAAATTGAAAGCCTAAAAAAGAAAATGAATGCAGCCATCACATCTAAGAAATTGTGATCTGCAATATAATTAATGTTTTTTGTTGGGCTTAAAGTGGTTGTAAAGGCAGAAGTTTTTTTTTTATCCTATTGCATTCTTTGCATTAAGATGAAAAACCTTCTGTGTGCAGCCCCCCCCCCCCCCCTCAGCCCCCTAATACTTACCTGAGCCCCATCTAGATCCAGCGATGTTGTAGGGATGTCTCGGCTGCCCGGTACTCCCCTCCTCCTTGGTTGAGACAGCAGCATGGTGCCATTGGCTCCCGCTGCTGTCAATCAAAGTCATTTGGCCAATAAGGAGATAAAGGGGATGGGGCCAGGCCACAGCTCTGTGTCTGAATGGACACATGAAGCTGTGGCTCAGCTCAGGGGCCCCCACAGCAAGTTGCTGGCTGTGGGGGCACTCAACAGGAGGGAGGGGCAAGACGCACCAAAGAAGGACCCAAGAAGAGGAGGATCTGGGCTGCTCTGTGCAAAACTACTTTGGAGCTCATAATTTCTATAAGAATAATTGGAATAATTATTTTATCGAACAATAGGATCTATATGTGTGTAGCCAACTGCAGAATTGGTAAATCCAATGTATTGAGAGCAGTCAGTATGTCAACATGCAGTACAGTGATGCCTGCAGATAGTGATGCAGCACAGTACTACCTTCCCCCCTGCAGTTAGTGATAACTGCAATCAGTGATGCAGTATAATACTGACTGCAGTCATTGATGCAGCGCAGTACCACCTGCCTGCTGTCAGTGATACAACACAGTAGCTCCTGTCAGCAGTCAGTTATAACTGCAATCAGTGATGTACAGTAGCACCTGCCTGCTGTCAGTGATTCAGTACAGTAGCACCTGTCTACCTGCAGTCATAAGGCAGTATAATACCATCTGCCTGCTGTCAGTGGTGCAGAACAATAACACCTGCCTGCAGTCAGTGATAACTGCAATCAGTGATACAGTATAATACTGCCTGCAGTGCCTGCCTGCAGTCAGTGATGCAGTACAGTACTGCCTGCTTGCCATCAGTGGTGCAGTACAGTAGCACCTGCTTGCTGTCAGTGACCTAGTACAGTAGCACCTGTCTTTCTGCAGTCAGTAAGGCAATATACTTCTGTCTGCGTGCTGTCAGTGGTGCAATACAGTACTGACTGCTGTCAGTGGCGCAGTACAATAGCGCCTGGCTACAGTCAGTGATGAAGTATAGTACTGCCTTCCTGCATACAGTCAGTGATGAAGTACAGTCAGTCTGCCTGCTGTACCGTCTATTTGCTGTCAGTTGTACAGTACTGACTGCTGTCAGTGGTGCAGTACAATAGTGCCTACCAGCAGTCTGCGATTGATGTATAGTAGCGTCTGTCTGCTGTCAGTGATGCAATCCAATAGCACCTGCCTGCCTACAGTCAGTGATAAAGTATAGTACTGCCTGTCTGCCTACAGTCAGTAATGTAGCACAGTACTGCCTGCAGTCAAAAGAGCAGTCCTGCCTGCCTACTGATGATCAGTGATGCAGTACTGTACAGTCCTGCCTGCCTACCAGTGATGCAGTACAGCCTTGCCTACCTACCAATGATCAGTGATGCAGTATAGTACAGTCCTGCCTGCCTACCAGTGATGCAGTACAGTCCTGCCTGCCTACCAGTGATGCAGTACAGTACAGTCCTGCCTGCCTACCAGTGATCAGTAATGCAGTACAGTCCTGCCTGCTTACCAGTGATCAGTGATGCAGTACAGTCCTACATGCTTATCAGTGATGCAGTAAAGTCCTGCCTGCCTACCAGTGATCAGTGATGCAGTACAGTCCTGCCTATCAGTGATGCAGTACAGTCTTGCCTACCTACCTGTGATCAGTGATGCAGTACAGTCCTGCCTGCCTACCAGTGATGCAGTACAGTACAGTCCTGTCTGCCTGCCTACCAGTGACTAGTGATGCAGTACAGTCCTGCCTGCCTATCAGTGATGCAGTACAGTCCTGCCTGCCTACCAGTGATCAGTGATGCAGTACAGTCCCGCCTGCCTATCAGTGATGCAGTACAGTCCTGCCTGCCTATCAGTGATGCAGTACAGTCCTGTCTGCCTACCAGTGATCAGTGATGCAGTACAGTCCCGCCTGCCTATCAGTGATGCAGTACAGTCCTGCCTGCCTACCAGTGATCAGTAATGCAGTACAGTCCCGCATGCCTATCAGTAAAGCAGTACAGTCCTGCCTGCCTACCAGTGATCAGTGATGCAGTATAGTACAGTCCTGCCTGCCTACCAGTGATGCAGTACAGTCCTGCCTGCCTACCAGTGATGCAGTACAGTACAGTCCTGCCTGCCTACCAGTGATCAGTAATGCAGTACAGTCCTGCCTGCTTACCAGTGATCAGTGATGCAGTACAGTCCTACATGCTTATCAGTGATGCAGTAAAGTCCTGCCTGCCTACCAGTGATCAGTGATGCAGTACAGTCCCGCCTATCAGTGATGCAGTACAGTCTTGCCTACCTACCTGTGATCAGTGATGCAGTACAGTCCTGCCTGCCTACCAGTGATGCAGTACAGTACAGTCCTGTCTGCCTGCCTACCAGTGACTAGTGATGCAGTACAGTCCTGCCTGCCTATCAGTGATGCAGTACAGTCCTGCCTGCCTACCAGTGATCAGTGATGCAGTACAGTCCCGCCTGCCTATCAGTGATGCAGTACAGTCCTGCCTGCCTATCAGTGATGCAGTACAGTCCTGTCTGCCTACCAGTGATCAGTGATGCAGTACAGTCCCGCCTGCCTATCAGTGATGCAGTACAGTCCTGCCTGCCTACCAGTGATCAGTAATGCAGTACAGTCCCGCCTGCCTATCAGTAAAGCAGTACAGTCCTGCCTGCCTACCAGTGATCAGTGATGCAGTACAGTCCTATTGAAGAGTATCTTGTCAGCTATACATATTCATGCTGCTTGAGCTTGTTTTGTGTTCTGGTTTGGCCCCACTCTGGCTGCCTGAGATACTATGATCCGTCAGTGTGAAGAAACAAAATACGGGCGTGAAGATAAAATGCTGGAAAAGCAGATTAGGTGGTGTTTTGTTTTGTGATAGGAATGATTTTCCAGACGGTGGCTGAGAAGCATTGTGTTGGGAGCGCCTGGGCCTGCATCGTGGCTGGAATAAGATCACACACGCATTCTCCCCTATAAGCCTGTTACATGCTCGGCAAAGTCTTCGTTCAGCAGACAATTTCTTTACGAACAGTAGAGCAAATTGTCTTCTTCACACTTCAAAGTGTAATTCTACGTTGCTGTCTGTTCTTGAGAAATGTGATCTTATAAGACGGCAATGAGATAATACAGAGTACAATAATTATTTATTACCTGCCTTGCTTGTGTCAGGTCTGTACAGGCTGCTGGAGTGTTTACCGGGCCCAGCAGGAAATATTCATATTTTGCTGGAAGACATTTTGTCTGGTTACAGCGATCTGCCACTTACAAATGAAAAGTATAATAGATTAAGAACGTGATTGGTTGTTAGGGATTGACAAAATAATTTCTTCTTTGATAACTAGTAACCAGGCACCAATTGTGATACTTCAGCCATTATTTTCCATATCAGGCAATGTTCTATTGAGTGTGGCTAGTGGAAGAACTGGAATTTTCTTCTTTTTTTTTATTTTCAACCTCCTTTAGCCCCATGTACAGCAGCACTTAGACAGGAGAGGTAAAACCAGAATTATGAGCCAATCAGAAGCAAGCAGAATGAGCAGAGGAATGACTCGCTATTCTGCTGCTCCTTCATTTTCCAATTGGCAGGCTAGGAAGGGGGCATCACTGACCAAAGTATGCTGCTTATTTTATATATACAATTAAAAGAAATCAGCATAATGTAAATTCTTGTACAACGTTATGTTAAATCTGAACTTCAGGCAGACATACAATTCACAGAGTAATGCAGCTCTGTAATCTTGCATCCTTAAATTTGTGTTTTTGATGCAAAAGGTGTAAGTACTTGACTTTGACTGGATACCAGCCTATTACAGTCTCTGTTGCACTACAGGGAGAATGCGGATAGGTGTTATGGGGGTAGGGAGGATACAGGTAAGTGAAACTGCAGGTCAGAGAAATCAGTTCCCCTCCCCTGCCCAGTTGTGTATCATAGCCGTGTATCTCTCAGGATGGATAGCGAGAAATAGAAATCCTTCCTTCTGGCAGGTAAAACAACTCTCATATACAGCAAAACCTTGGATTGCGAGCATAATTCGTTCCAGAAACATGCTTGTAATCCAAAGCACTTGTATATCAAAGCGAGTTTACCCATAAGAAATAATGGTAACTCAGATGATTCGTTCCACAACCATTTATTCATAAGTCCTTCAAGTCCATATAAAAAGATTATAGTAATGTGATAAGTTGTGTAACCATTAAATGTCCATCCACAAATGGAAGCCTCCACAAGGGGAATAGAAGAAAAATCCAATAGGAGCTACAGAGTATAAAAGAGAAGAGAGGCGCCTCTAAGTGCTAAATGTTGTACCTTCATTAAATGTAACCATATTGCTACATTTATGCCTCTTAGGCCACGTACACACGAGGAGACATATCCGATGAAACGGTCCGACAGACCGATTTCATCGGACATGTCTCCTGGGAGATTTTGAATTGATCTGTGTACAAATGGGCCTCTTACATAATACTTCCAGAAGACAGGTCAGTTCTTGTTGCCCCTAGCAACCTACCAGCTTCAGCCACATTGCCCTTTGAAGCATGATGTAAAGTCTCTTTGACGTGAAGCCTGTAGTGCGGATGAAGGAAGGTGCTCAGTTACAGGTATTGATGAGGAAGGTACACCATGTTTGAAGTAATGATACTTCATCAGTCAGGACACTTTACATCAAACGGCCTAGAACTGACAGAGTCTATTACCCTGATTAAAGGCACAACCTATTCTCGGCTTTGTGGTCTGGCTCTGTCAGCATCATCCATTTTTCATTCAGATTAAAGGAGGATGTTTAGTGGGTTTGAGGGTGGATATTTCGCCTTCTGTCATCTCTATCTCCCTGTCACTTGCTGTTATTCTGCATTATGTACCATACCTTCCGTCACATTGTCTTTAGTACTAGATTAACATTTACTTTGATCGCAAAAGCTTTTTTGCTGATAGTTGGTTGCTGAACCTTAATTTATCACATACTTTGTCTTCTTCTTGACAGTTCCAAGGATCAATGGGCACCCCAAAGTGGAGCGTATGCGTGACCCTGGAGGATATGACAGCGCGTCCACCGTGATGAGCAGCGAGCTGGAGTCCAGCAGTTTTGTGGACTCTGATGAAGACAACACAAGCAGGTGCGAGAGTCAGGGGATGGTGATTTAAAGAGGCAGTGAAATATTTTCAGCCTTGACCTTAAAGTGCTGGTAACCCTAAAAAAAAAAAAAAAAAAAGCGATCCTGTTCCCTTATAGCAGATTAACCACTTGCTTACTGGGCACTTATACCCCCCTCCTGCCCAGGTGAAATTTCAGCTTGCGGCACTGCGTCGCTTTAACTGACAATTGCGCGGTCGTGCGACGTGGCTCCCAAACAAAATTGACGTCCTTTTTTCTCCACAAGTAGAGCTTTCTTTTGGTGGTATTTGATCGCCTGTGCGGTTTTTATTTTTTGCGCTATAAACAAACAAGAGCGACAATTTTGAAGAAAAATACAATATTTTTTACTTGTTGCTATAATAAATATCCCAATTAAAAAAAATAAAAAAACATTTTTTTTCTCAGTTTAGGGCGATACGTATTCTTCTACATATTTTTGGTAAAAAAAAAATAAAAAAAATCGCAATAAGCGACTGGTTTGCGCAAAAGTTATAGCGCTTACAAAATAGGGGAGAGAATTATTATTTTTTATTATTATTTTTTTACTAGAAATGGCGGCGATCTGCGATTTTTATTGGTACTGCGACGTTATGGCGGACTCATCGGACACTTTTGACAAATTGTTGGCGCCATTCACATTTATACTGCGATCAGTGCTATAAATATGCACTAATTACAGTATAAATGTGACTGGCATTGAAGGGGTTAACACTAGGGGGTGAGGAAGGGGTTAAATGTGTATCCTAGGTGTGTTCTAACTGTGGGGGGCGGGGGGGTGACCGATCTGTGTCCCTATGTAGGAAGGAACACAGATCGGGGTCCTCCTCTCCAGAGACAGGACGCTGTCTCTGTGTAAAACGGCAATGAGAGATGATCTATGAGATCATCTCTCATTCGCCCACAGATCGCATCGCAAATGGCCACTCTGATTGGCCGTTCGCCGCGATCTGTGATTGGCCGTGTCCAAGGGACACGGACAACACAGGGCTTCCCCGCAGCGCGCTCTTCAGCACGCGCTGGGAACGCCCAAAGGAGATGCCGTTAAAAGACGGCATGTTGGCTATTCAGACCCGCGCTGTTGCCGTCATTTGACGGTAGCGTGGGTCTGAAGTGGTTAAAGCGGAGGTTCACCCTAAATATACTCTCTCCCATGCGATCCAGCATACTGGCGTCAGCGCCAGTATGCTGTTTTTTTTTTTTTTTAAATCCCCCACTTACTGTGTAATCTTTAATTTTTATATCTTTCCCCCGCGGTGAATGGCGCCTATACAGCCCGTCACATCTTACGAAAATACCCGATTTAGGACTCGGGTATTCTCGGCGCAATGCGGCGCCTGCGCACAGACCTAGGAGCTAACTGCGCAGGCATTCTCGGAGAAACTCGGGTAGGATTAGGGTATTCTCGGAGAAATACGGCGCCTGCGCAGTCAGCTCCTAGGTCTGTGCGCAGGCGCCGCATTGCGCCGAGAATACCCGAGTCCTAAATCGGGTATTTTCGTAAGATGTGATGCGCTATACAGGCGCCATCCACCACGGGGGAAAGAAATAAAAATTAAAGATTACGCAGTAAGTGGGGGCAGCATACTGGTGCTGACGCAGTATGCTGGATCGCATGGGAGAGAGTAGGGTGAACCACCTCTTTAAGCAACACAGTAGTTGTACTGTCTAATCTGGCCCTTTCTAAACTATGAAAAACCTGGCTAATCCTGCCAGTTCCTGTGCCCCCCCCCCCTGTACTAACTAAGGTAATCATCCGAACCTCCTCTGTCCTCCTCACCCCCTCCCTCCCTGCCTGTCAGCTCTGTGTGTCTGTGTCGCCACCTCCCCCTCCTGTCGCTATTAGTAGTAAAGAAAAGTTTTAAAATTGTCACTGCCAGCCCTTCTTTTCTATCCAATCATAACACAATTTGTAAGTGTTTTAAAAAAAGAAGCCTCTAAGTACCTTTTTCACGTGACTGCCGGCTGATCTGCTACTCCGATCAAGGGCTACAGAACGAAGGGCTGGGTGGCCAGCATGTCTTTGAGGATTTACATCACCCAAACCATGTGACAGTCCATTGTAATTTGTCTCTCAGCTTTTACGGTTCTATCTGCCTATCTGACTAAGACTGATCAGATGCTTATATTAGGTGGACACTCCCACTTAGTTTCCACATTTAGCAAGTGATCTGGCATGAATGGGTTTGATGACATGATCCTTCATATTGGAGTTTGTCCTTCAATGAAACCTTGGTCACTTAATTTCTCACCATCTCCTTGCTCCATTAACTGCATCTTAAATTGGAACTCAAGCCATTGATTTAAAGTGCAAGTAAACCCATCCATAAAACAGTTTAATTTATGGCATGTGCCGGAAATGTAACACTTCCATTGGTTGTGCTCTCAACCAAACTGTTAAACCATCCAATGGCTGGTGTCATAGCTGATCACATGTGCAGCATCATGGTAGTTGTAGATTAAACAGAGGCAAAGATGGCAGCTTCCTTGGCTGAAAATGATAGGAGGGTTTACTTACACTTTAACTTTTTCCCAAAACGCATGTCATGAATGATAACAGTCACAGTTGCTTGGAACTGAACTGCCAGTCTATAAAATGCCTGGTACCATAACTGATCCAATTTGTAGCACCATGGCACCACGTACAGAGGCTTAAAATGATAGAAGGGTTTATTTCGCTTTAATTGCCCCAACCATACTGGCCTTCCTTTGCTCCACTAATTAGCTCCTTAATTGCTCGGTCCTATATTTACCTTCTCTTTGCTCCACTAACAGTTCTTTGATTGCTGCCAACATACTCACTTTCTCTTGACTAAGTGCTCATCACTTCATCCCCCTATGCCTTTGTTTCACAAACCTTTCCTCAATTGCTCACCACCATACTCCTTTACTTCACTAGCGGCTCCTTAGTCACTCCGCCCTATACTCACCTTCCCTTCACTTCACTAAAAGCTCCTTAATTGCTCCCCCTATACTCATATTCCCTTTGCTTCGCACACACCTCCTTAATTGCTCACCCCATGCTCATCATGCCTTCGCTCTACCAACTTCTTCTTTTTTGCCCCCTCCATACTCAGGTTCTGTTTTCTCCACTAACCATTCCATAATGGTCCCCCTTTACACGATTTCGCTTCTCCGTCACTTAGCATATAGCACTGCATTGTGTACCTGTTATTCTATACCCTGAAGTATTGGGTATTTCACTTTCTTTTCTGGGGGTTAAGAGCATGACGGGGTAGCAGACCAGAGGTAAATATAAGCAGTAGGTGGTAGGGCAATTCTGTGAACCAGTTGCTTTGCTCCGCAAAGGAACTGCCAATGCTAATTTGCATCTAAAGATGTTAGTTTGGTTGCCTGGCTGTCGTGATGACCCAATATCTCCAGTACTTTTTTAATTACTGTATATCTTAGGAAAACATTTGATGTCTGTGGTTAGCCTGAGGAACCTTTCCCTGCCATTTGCTCCTATTGTGGTTTGCAAGTTTTGCTGTTGCTTTTGCCATGTTAGCATGGCTAGAGACACAACAGTGTGTACGTAGATTAGCATTTAGCAGTACACTTTCTAATACTTTTTGCAAAGAATTTTAACAAAATGTTATCATGTGGCCATTTTACATCCACCAGTGCTTAGCAGGGTTTTTCTTTTATGACCGCGCTAGGGCTAACGGCCACTTGCGTGTTTGTACTGTTAAATGTGTCAGACAAGCCAGAACCTGAATCGGTCTTACAGGTAGATTCGGCATAGCTGGATGTGGTCAAGGTGTGTCTCTTCCTCAGCATTGGCTTGTCATCACGTCTTTCCTCTCTGCTTCTCATCGGGCTCCCTTAGAGCCAAGAGATCAAGCATTGTTCCCCCAGGCTGCAGATCTGTAGGCTCTGACAAGGGTGGGAAGTGTGCGAGATGAGAGAAGAGTTTGTTTTGGAGGCAGATAGAACCGTGAAAGCTGAGAGACAAATTACAATGGACTGTCACACGGTTTGGGTGATGTAAATCCTCAAAGACACAGCAGAGATACAAATAAAACCACAAATGTTGTGAAAAAAGACCCTTGTAGCAATGGTAAACAACCAGCAAAGCACATTATTTTATAGCTGGAGTTCTTACCTTATTATAGGGGCTAATTTTTTCAGCTTGGCTTTATGTACCTAACTTGTAGATTCAAAGTGGATATGTGTTTTTAAAGTAGAGTTCCACTGATTTTTTTTGTGAGTATTAGGCGGTGAGTATTGTGGACCGATGCTTTTGCGTACTATCCATCGGTTTGGACCGATGATCAGGCGCCCATCGGTCCGATTTTAAAGCAAGTTTTAAAACTTTGGTCCGACTGACGACGGACCGATGGGCCGTACACACGGTCGGTTTATAGCGATGAAACTGGACTTAAGTCCAGTTTCATCGGTTTGGACCGATCGTGTGTACGCGGCCTTAGAATTTTTAGGTTTGTATTGTTTTCCATATTTCCTTGTCATTATGTCTTGATTTCTATTCAGAAACCAAAAAAAAAATATTCAGCTGGAACACAGAAGTAAAAAGCACACAGGCCTACTCAGGCCCCATAAACAATGGGTATCCAAGTAGAAAATTCATGTTAGAAGTACCTACCTTTCCCTACAGAAACTTTTTTTACCTTACTTTTGCTGAAGCTGGTGACACAACCCCTCTCAAGAGCTTCATGAAATTCAGACATTTGGTTTTGTTGAGAAGTGGCAAGCTCCTCATTGCCTGCTGGTCCTGAGAAGAATAGTCATGCATGTCTTCCTGCAAAAGGATATACAGGTATACAGGTGCATCTCAAAAAATGAGAATATCGTCAAAAAGTTAATTGAGTTCAGTAATTCAATCCATATCTATATATTTATATAGATTCATTACACACAGTTAGAGCTGCACGATTCTGTCTAACATGAGAATCATGATTTTTTTGCTTAGAATAAAGATCACGATTCTCGCGGCGTAACATCATCTCTCACAATATACAAAATTGGCCTAACTTTGCTGTTTCGTTTATTTGATTTTTATTCATTAAAGTGTCCAAAACAATTATTTCCAAAACATAAAAATTGCAACAACCACCATTTTATTCTCAGGGTTCGATGTTTGGGGGTTCTAAGTAATTTTCTCCACTGCACAAATACAGTTTGACATAATTTCGACTTACTTTTACGCTAGTGAAATCCTCAAACCAACATTTCGACTGTATTACGTGTTAGTACCATTTTATTCTCTAGGGTCTCTGCTCAATATTATTTATATATATATACGTTTTCCGATGTCTTTTATATTTTTATATATAGGAATGTTCGTACGCCGCTATCAAACAACGAATACGTATATCGCGCAATGCACGGCGGGAAATATATTCGATAAATATGCTTCACGCCCCCTAACACGTATGATTTACGACACAATGGGCGGAATTCGGTGTAAGTCTGGTGAAATACGGCAGCGTACCGTATTTCGATTACGCAGCGGAATATTACGTCTTTGTGAATCTGCCCCACTGATTTTTAACTTGTAAGTAACAAATGTCAGAAAAAGGTTTAGGGCCAGATTCAGATACAATTACATTGGGGCAGAGTATCAGAGATACACTACGCATTGGGGCAGAGTATCAGAGATACACTACGCCGCCGTATTTTACCAGGCTATACGCCAAATTCTGGTAGATTTTGTCCCTTACGGTACGGCGGCGTAGTGTATTTCTCGCCGCGTAAATTACGCGATTAGGGGGAGTGAAGCATTTAAATTAGGCGCGTCCCCGCGACGATCCAACTGCGCATGCTCCGTTACGTAACGTAATGTCGTTACGTCATTTTTTGTTTAAGTAGCGTCGTTTACGGACATTCCTATTCCCGAACGACTTACGTAAAAAAAAAAAAAAAAACGTTGAAATTCGACGCGGGAACGACGGCCATACTTAACATGGGCTGTCTAATATTAGACGCAGCAAAAAGATGACTAAAGATGCCGTAAGAGATTGCGATTGACGTTCGGAACTCGTGGATCATCGGCAAAAGCTCATTTGCATACCCCGACGCGGAAAACGACGGGAACTCCACCCAGCGGCCGCAAATTTATTGCAGCGTAGATCCGAAGGCGTACGAACACGTAAGCCAGTCCGATTGAAGCCCGCAGCCGTATTTTCCTGGTTTGAGTTTTCAGAGTAGTGAAAAAACGCGCGTAATTTGAAAGTACTCCAGTCTAATGCGTGTTAGACAGGAGTAAGGGCTCTGTGAATCTGGCCCTTAGTCTTTAATCTTTAAGACCAGCTCATGCCCATTTATTTTGGCACTTTGAAGGGGGATATCTTTGTTGTGGCAGCAGCCAGCTGCCATAACCCAAGATAGCCTCTTCAGTGAGAGGTTTGATAAGATAAAAGTGGTCTCTTCGGCAGATTCGCCGAAAGATCACTTTTATCGGCGGGAGAGGGCCCCCCTCCCATCGCTCTTTGTCACTTACCGGAGCCGTCAGCAGCAGCGGAGGCAATCGGATCCTCTTCTGTGCTTGGTATTCTAGACCAGGGGTCTCCAAACTTTCTAAACAAAGGGCCAGTTTACTGTCCTTCAGACTTCAGGAAGGCCAGATCATGGCCAGCGGGAGTAGAAATTTTTCAGGCATCAGTAGGAGTAAACATCACCACATTTGGTATTAGGTTAGAGGAATAGTGCCCAATCGTTGGTATCATAAGAAGGAATAGTGCCCTATTATTAGTGTCAGTGGGAGAAATGGTGCTCCATTGTTGGTGTTTGATGGCAGAATAGTTTCTTGTATCAGTGGGAGGATTAGTACCCCAAGGGCCGGATAAAGGCAAGCAAAGGGCCGCATCTGGCCCCTGGGCCACAGTTTGGAGACCCCTGTTCTAGACGAGTGAGAAGGAAGAGGGCTTCCAGCCTTCTCCATACCATTGCAGGGCGGAAGAGACGTCAAAACAACGCCACTTCTGCCGATAGCTCTTAAACGGCCATTTTTTTTATTTTTTTCAAATTCCAACTTTTTTTTTTTAATTGCATTTTAGTGTAAATATGAGATCTGAGGCCTTTTTGACCGCAGATCTCATATTTAAGTGGTCCTGTCATGCTTTTTTTTTCTATCACAAGGGATTTTTACATTCCTTGTAATAGGAAAAAAGTGACACAATTTGTAAAAATAAAAGTTAAAATAAATAAGTCAGCGTGCCCGCCCCCTCCCTTGGGACTACATCGCTGCAGGGAGACGTTGTGTCCCCCCACAGGGATGTAGTTCCAAGGGAGGGTGCGAGCACGCTAACTAACTCCCAGCCATAACGGCTCGGGTGATGGGGGCAAGCTTACTGAGGCGGAACAGGAAGTGAGAAATTCAGACAAAGAAAAAAAAAATTTAGAAGGGAAATCGAAGGAAAAGGTAAGTGAACCAACAATGCACAATGCTGTTTCTATGCAGAGCTGCACCAGATTTTGCACTCTCCACCCCATGTCTAAACCTCTGGTCCTTCTACTTTATAATAGGTCTAATATCATAGGGTAAAATTACCCTGTCTACCTTTACAGTTTGCAATCAGTTTCTAAATGAAGCGCACAGCCATCATCCATGAAGAATTGTTATCAACCAAAATGTGTTTTAAGTATGACATTAAATGCCTGTCTTTCACCAGTATGTAGATGGTTTTCAGGGGAAAAATAAATGGCTGCTAGCAATGTGAAATAGCTGTCATCCTAAAAGCATATTACCACAGGAATTTTATAGTGTTACCTGTACAGGTCTGAAGATGAAAGGATTCAAACACATTTTCTTACAGCAAAATACATTTCCCAGTGCCCGATGCAAGGGGCAGAGTGACTGCTGGTGTTTCGTCAAATTAGGCGACCTGTCAGATTTTGTAATGGAAGTGACGTTATGACGCCGCCATTTCGGTACACCCTGCCCTCCTCCATAGTAAGGATACAGTGAGAAGGCGGCAAGCGGACATCTTGTTACACCCACCGGAGTCTTGATTTTGCACTTATTTTTAACAGGAAACTCAGCTTATATAGTGAAATTCAGTATTTTTAAATCCATAAGACTGTTTTGATGTTGATTTTTCAAAGCAGTGGTGTTCCTATCTTTTGGAGCTCAGGAGCCTCTTACTGTCTTCATAAAGTAACAGTACTTACAGCTGCTGCTGACCCCCTTCCACATGCTATTTCTGCACCCACTTCCAGCATTTAATTTCCTGGTTATTACAGAAAACTATTTTGATGTTTTAGGTTTTAAAAAAAAAATGATCTGACTCGGGTGCCAAATATGGCTAAACACGCCACTGGAAAGCTCTATCAGGTTTTTACTACTGAGTCCCTTAAGTTCTCTTTCTCTGTGACAAGGTGTCGGATGGACAAGAAGTCATCAGATATTGTAAAAGTACTGGTGAGCCCCATGTCTCTCATTTCTGTCCTGAATAAAATCTGAAAAGATCAACCCCAAAAAAGTCATGCTTCAATAACCAGTGATGACTACTTTCTTTGCTATACCCATAAGATAGATCCTCCTGAATCCTGCTCCTGGTCTAAAGCCGCGTACACACGCTCGGTTTACTCGGCAAGAACCAGCAAGAAAACTGCTCGCATAGCTTTCTTGCTGAGTATACCGAGCGTGTGTACGAGGCTTTCAGGTTTCTCGTCAAGAAATCTGCCTAAAATCTCGACGAAAAAAATAGAGAACCTGCTCTCTATTTTCTGCCGAGAAACCTGAGAGTGTGTATACTTACCTGTCGCCGTGGAAACCTGTGCATGCTCGTAATGACTTTGACGCATGCACGGTAGCTTCCTAGGAATAGATAGGGGGCAGCAAGATGGCGATGACGGCATTGAATGTGACAAGCGCATGCTCGCTGTTCGCGATGATGTCACCGCGTTCTTGCCTTCCAAAAGAACCGCGGTTCTTTTGAAAGGAGTGTCTTTACACTCGGGCGGTAAGAGATTCTTGCCAAGAATCTCGTCAGGAAAAACAATGTTTTTTTCCTGAGGAGATTCTGGCCCGTATGCACAGGGCTTTAATCCTATCTGTGTAAAAGTAAGGGAAAAGGGAATGGGAATAATTGCGCTTAGTAAAAATGTATATTAGTGAAACAATTAAGATAGGGTCCTGAGAAGGACGTCCTGCTGCTAAACACTACAACTAATGCCGCGTACACACGGTCGTTTTTTGCGATGAAAAAAAACGTCGTTTTTTAAAACGTCATTTAAATTGATCGTGTGTGGGCAAAACGTTGTTTTTTGTCTTAAAAAAAACGACCAAAAAAAAATTCCAACATGCTTGAATTTTTTGTGTCGTTTTTCAAAACGTTGTTTTTTGTTTCACAAAAAGTCACCGTGTGTAGCAAAAAAACGTTGTTTAAAACGACGTTTTTCAACCCGCGCATGCCCAGAAGCTAGTTATGAAGCGAGCTTCAATGGAAAAGTGTGGTGAACATAACCTCGTTTTTTGTGAAAAAAACGATGGTGTGTATGCAACATCGTCTTTGAAAGTGACGTTTCAAAAACGTCGTTTTTTACTTCACAAAAAACGTCGTTTTTTTTCATCGCAAAAAACGACTGTGTGTACGCGGCATTAGATATAAAGTGTAAAGAAAAATGTGCAAAAACAGTGTAGCGCTGGACAGCATATACCACATAAGTATCTAAAGTAACTGGTGTAAACAGTGTTAATCTATAGATGGTAACAATCAAAATGTGAATACACAAAAACTATAAGTGCATAGGTTGTTATAACACTGTGCCAATCAATATGGCACTGAGCATAAAGTACTTATAAATATCAACAGATAAATAAACAGTGTAAAAATAAAGTGACCAATTCAGCATATGAGGTGCAAAACAAATAGAGTCCACAGAAAAAAGCTGGGAGTTATTAGCCCCTTCCAATGCAGGTGATGAAAAAATGCAAACAATAAAAGTCCAATTAGGAGATCCACAGGTGAGAAAGGAGGGAGATTTCAGACATCAGTGGCCCAACACCAGTAGAAATAAAGGCTTACCAGAAAGCCTGTGACTATCCCTTTCAGGAGTAGTCTAAACAGGCATAGCAGGAAATTCTGATCCTTTGGGGTGTCAGGAACGAATCCGGGTCTCTCCACAGATTAGATGGCAGAATCCACAGCTCCTCATGGGGTTAACCACTGCTTCCAAATGGAACTTGCATAGATGTATGTGGGCGTGTGTTTATCAAACACCATGTGGGGAAAAAGAAAGGGACAATCCCATAGTGTAGGCGTAAAAAACGAGAGGGTTTATTTAAAAACTAAAACATTTTTGAAACAGCTTAAAATACTCTCATTCATAGAGAGTGATACAAAAGTCCTTGCAAGGATAAAAAGCTCCGTATGAATATCAGACCGCCTAAGGCCGTTAGCATATGCGCAATACGAGTGTGTCTGCCTGACGATCGTTTCGTCGTAATGACATCATCAGGGGCACAAAAGCCTGACACTGTTAACACCCAGCATGGGTTTTTCAACTCAAGGAACATTAAATGTTTTACAGATGATATTCTGTTTTTATACCACCTTGGAAATACATTTCTCATATAAGTATATTTTTCAAGATAAAATGTAACCATCTTCCTTTATTGCACAGGTTAAGTAGTTCTACAGAACAAAGCACATCCTCACGTCTTATCCGCAAGCACAAACGGAGGCGACGGAAGCAGAAAATGCGTCAGATTGATAGAGTAAGTAATGGAATGTTTTCCCTGGCTGATCACTTGTAGAAAGCTTAATAATTTGCTGTCTATAGCAACCTCACATTCGTACAATCTATGGGTTGATAATAAACATTGTGCACCTTGTATACCTTAATAGCCACATTTATTTTAATTCTCTGTTCCTAAGATTGTACCAATGTTTAGTAAGATTTTAGCCATTCGAAAATATCTATACACTGTGGCATATTTTTAAATTGGTGATTACTTGATTCCCCAATACTTATTTTCTGCCATCGAAAGTTCATTACAAATTTGCACACTTGTCAATCAGGGTGTACACTTTGAGAAGTTTTGTTCTGGTTCAACCAGCGGGTTGAATAAAAAAAAACTCACAGCTGCTGCATTAACACAAGCAATGATGATGCAGTAAACTTAGCCTCTTAGGGCCCTTTCACACGTCCGTTCCGTTCGTCCGTTTTTTGGACGTCCGTTAACGGACCTCAATGCTTCCCTATGGGAGCGGATCCGTTAGCGGATGATGCATCCGCTAACGTCCGCTAGATCCGCATCCGTTTTTTCGGACGGCAGAATGTCCTATTTTTCTTCCGTCCGGCCAAACGGATCGGATGCAAAAGGACAGACGGTCCGTTTCCATCTGATTCCCCATAGGGGAGAGCGGAGGAGAGACGGGGCGGTCCCTGCACATTGTGCGGGGACCGCCCTGTCCGCCCGACAGCTCAGCGGAGACCCCCCCGCTGAGCTGACGGACACACGGAGCGGACCGAAAAACGGACCGCACGTGTGAAAGGACCCTTACACTCCCAATGGCTGCAGCCCTGACCTTCCCAGCATGACCATTTGGCAGAAGTCGGTCGTTAGATTTTCGGGACGTGTATACCAAGCTTTACACCGATTGAGCCACATACATACAGTTAGGTCCATATATATTTGGACACAGGCACAATTTTCATACTTTTAGCTCTGTATGCCACCAGAATAAATTTAAAATCAAACAATCTAAATTAATTTGAAGTGCAGACTTTCAGCTTTAGGGGTTGGCTATTCTTAAGAGCTGTAATTCCTAAACCCTTCCTCCGATTTGAATGTACATACCCTCAAATTAAACCTGAGTGTGCACACTTTCAGCCTATATCCATCATATAACTATAGCTTGAATACATTTTGGTGAATACCTGAATTTTTTTTTTATTGCTGCAAATATATATGGACCCAACTGTACATTCAGCTCTTTGATTTTCCTTTCCTTAGCAGAAAATCCAAGTAACCTTTCCTGTATTTATTGTTCTGTTATACTTAAAACATGTAATGTAGGCAAAATTGTACCAGTGATGTTAATGTACCTAGTATATGAAATGTACATGTTAATTTGAATTTATTTATTTATTTATTTACAGTCTTCATCCTTCAGCAGTATTACAGACTCAACCATGTCACTAAACATCATCACAGTTACACTAAACATGGGTAAGTACCATAACTGCTGTGTCGCCACCCTAGTGGTTACATTGATACATAGTTAGGTTGAAAAAAGACACATTTAGTTCAACCATAAAAATAAATAAAAATATCAAACAATCCCATATACCCAATCCTATACCCACAGTTGATCCAGAGGAAGGTAGAAACACCCCAGCAAAGCATGATCCAATTTGCTATAGCAGGGAAAACAATTCCTTTCTGACCCCCAAGAGGCAATGGATTTTCTCCGGATAAACTTTACCTATAAATGTCAGTATTTGGAGATTAAATCTCTTTTCCTCTAGGCATGAAGAGTGCCCTCTTGTCCTCTCTGTTGACCGTAAAGTGAATAACTCAAAACGTTCACTATATGGACCCCTTATGTATTTATACATGTTGATCATATCACCCCCTTAATCTCTTTTTAAGAGAGAATAAATTCAGTTCCTCGAATCTGTCCTCATAGCTGAGCTCCTCCATGCCTCTTATCAGTTTGGTTGCCCTTCACTGCACTTTCTCCAGTTCCCGATACCCTTTTTGAGAACTGGAGCCCAAAACTGAACTGGATATTACAGATGAGGTCTTACTAATGATTTGTACAGGGGAAAAATGATATCACTCTCTCTGGAGTCCAAACCTCTCTTAACACAAGAAATAACTAAACTAGAGCTTGGCATTGCATGTTATTATTGAGCATGTGATCCACCAGAACCGCCAGTTTCTTCTCCACTATATATTCCCCCAGTTGTACTGCTCCTAGTATGTATGATGCATGCATATTCTCAGCCCCAAAGTGCATAACTTTACATGTATCGACATTAAACCTCATCTGCCACTTAGTCGCCCAATTATACAGTGCATTGAGGTCGGCTTGTAAATTAGGGTTGTGAAGGTCCATTTATGCCAATGTGGGTAAGAAGCATGTCAGAACTAAATAACATTACATAATAAAGAAGAATTATATTCGACTTCACCCCAGCAGTTTGGTGTCTAGGAGCTCCCTGCTGGCCGCTGACCTCTTTGTCTGGTCCTATCCGAGTTTCGATATTTGGCTGTTTTGATTGGCTGGACCAGTTGACATCACAGGCATGCATATGAGACATCCAGAGGAAGGTAGAAACACCCCAGCAAAGCATGATCCAATTTGCTATAGCAGGGAAAACAATTCCTTTCTGACTCCCAAGAGGCAATGGATTTTCCCCGGATAAACTTTACCTATAAATGTCAGTATTTGGAGATTAAATCTCTTTTCCTCTAGGCATGAAGAGTGCCCTCTTGTCCTCTCTGTTGACCGTAAAGTGAATAACTCAAAACGTTCACTATATGGACCCCTTATGTATTTATACATGTTGATCATATCACCCCCTTAATCTCTTTTTAAGAGAGAATAAATTCAGTTCCTCGAATCTGTCCTCATAGCTGAGCTCCTCCATGCCTCTTATCAGTTTGGTTGCCCTTCACTGCACTTTCTCCAGTTCCCGATACCCTTTTTGAGAACTGGAGCCCAAAACTGAACTGGATATTACAGATGAGGTCTTACTAATGATTTGTACAGGGGAAAAATGATATCACTCTCTCTGGAGTCCAAACCTCTCTTAACACAAGAAAGAACTAAACTAGAGCTTGGCATTGCATGTTATTATTGAGCATGTGATCCACCAGAACCGCCAGTTTCTTCTCCACTATATATTCCCCCAGTTGTACTGCTCCTAGTATGTATGATGCATGCATATTCTCAGCCCCAAAGTGCATAACTTTACATGTATCGACATTAAACCTCATCTGCCACTTAGTCGCCCAATTATACAGTGCATTGAGGTCGGCTTGTAAATTAGGGTTGTGAAGGTCCATTTATGCCAATGTGGGTAAGAAGCATGTCAGAACTAAATAACATTACATAATAAAGAAGAACTATATTCGACTTCACCCCAGCAGTTTGGTGTCTAGGAGCTCCCTGCTGGCCGTTGACCTCTTTGTCTGGTCCTATCCGAGTTTCGATATTTGGCTGTTTTGATTGGCTGGACCAGTTGACATCACAGGCATGCATATGAGACATTTAATGGTTACACAACCTATCACATTAGTATATAATATTTTTATATGGACTATAAACTGAAGGACTTATGAATAAATGGTTGTGGAACAAATCATCTGAGTTTCCATTATTTCTTATGGGGAAATTTGCTTTTGATATACGAGTGCCTTGGATTACAAGCATGTTTCTGGAATTAATTATGCTCGCAATCCAAGGTTTTACTGTATCTGCATTTGAGACCCCTGTCCAATGCAGAAAAAGACATGAACTAATGGGAAAGAGTGCCAGATCAAAGGATATACAAGTCCAAATGAATTTATTAGTTTATACTAAAAACATCCAACTTAATCAGGGCTTCAGCTAAGATAAGTACCCTGAATGGACCAAAAATAGATTTTTCCTGTGTGATTCTATGTAGAGAAGCTAATTGTTGGCACAGGAGAGCAGCTGGGTACTTAATACAGCAGCCAATCAGTTTTCACTTACTGTAGATAGATGAAAGATAAAATGTGATTGGCTGCTATGAGTTATTGCATTTAACATATTTTTCACTAATAAATTCAAATATATATTTGATGCTGAAAGCAGCTGTTCTGGCCATTGGTTTATATTTTTTCTGTTTTCTTTGTGTTTCCAGAAAAGTACAACTTTCTAGGTATCAGTATTGTGGGTCAGAGTAATGACCGTGGAGATGGGGGAATATACATTGGATCTATAATGAAGGGTGGAGCTGTGGCTGCAGATGGCAGGATTGAGCCCGGAGATATGCTTCTACAGGTATAGTATGTAACAGTGTTTTTGGTTCTCTGAAGATTTTTTTTTTAAGTTAAACTCTATACAAAGAGCTAAATATACATCTGAAATACATATATGGGAACTGTCTTACATGCCAAAATATTTGTAATGTAAAGCCATAGTGATCTAGTCTCGCCAAAGGAACCTCTATTGTCAAAATCAGTTCATCTTGGTCACCTCCTAGCCAGTGGTTAAACGATGGGGATGACCAGAAGCACACCAAAGTGCTTATCCCCCTTTCTGAACATACTTACAGGAGGAGACGTCAGAGGGATGGATTATTTTGTGAGAAGACACCTTATTGACACAGTTATGCCCCTCCCTTTTCCAGTTGGAGTTCCACTGTGGAAGAGGCTAAAATCAAGACAGATTTGGATATTTATGGTAGATTTATACAAAAATATGTACCTTTTTCGTAAATAAATAATTGGGTTAAATGGCGTTTCAATGTCTTTCTAGGGTTTAGCTTTAGGCTGCAATATACACTATAGCATTTGGTGAATGTTTACATGTTGCGTTTGCAGTGCCATTAATTGTGATGTGATTAAAAATGAGCAAAGCGCGATGCTCAGAAAGGTGCATAAGCGACTTTGCTGCTTTTGTTACATGTAGGACAACTCATTAAAATAAATGGTTTGTTCCTAGGCACACCCTAATCACTTGGTGTGGTGCAGACCCCCCCTGTATTTTCACCAAAGCACCCTCATCGGCCTCCTACAAAATTTGTAAAAAGAAATTGAAAAATAAAATTGAAAAAATAAAATAATAAAAATAAAAACTACTGACACCATCCACTGCCCTACTGTCACCAATTTCTGTCCTACTGACACTGTCTACTGCTTACTGACACCGTCAGTATATGTACACATGCACACAGACATATGTGTTTGATCTTTGAGGTGCACATCCTAATGCAATAAGCTGCGCACACCTTTGGCTGTACTATATGTATACTATGACACCATGCAAAAAAAAACAACTCATGTGCGATGCCTGCGGTTACCTGTCATTGTATAAATTTAGCCCTTTACCTGGTCATGTAAGACATAGGGTGGTTGCCTTTGGTGACTTCCTCTTATCAATTAATCCAATCCGAAAATACTAATTTTATGATGTAATTACACCCATGGTGTAGTGCCCTCCCTTCATGCCAGTCCTAAATTACCCATATGCCTAGTACACACGTACGGGATTCCCGGCGGTAAAAACTCTGCCGGCAATCCCGAGGGGAAAACCGAGAACCTGCTCTGTAAGTTTTTTCCCTCTACACACGAGAGGTTTTCCCAACAGGAAAACCTGCAATGAAGCTTTGGTCGGGATCCCGGTGTGTTGCCATATTCTGCTCCCTATCGCAGAATGCTACGGAAGTCACATAGCAGCCAACTGCGCATGCGCGATGCGTTCCAACCGCAAGTGCGGTGCGTTCCAACGGATTTACGACAGTACACACCAGTGAACCCGGCATTCAGGGCGACATGGAATTTAAGGAAAGTGGCCAGTCGGCCTCACGCTCAGCCTCCTGGCTCTTTTTTTTAACATCCTCCAATCCACAGGGATGTTAAGGGCCTGGATGCCGACCGAAGTTTCAATGGTGTGTACTGTTGTAAATCCATTGGAACGCATTGCACTTGTGGTTGGAAAGCATCGCGCATGCGCAGTTGGCCGCCACGTGACTTCCGTAGCATTCTGCGATAGAGAGCAGAATATGACAACTCACCGGCCACGTGTATGCTCCATCGCAGTTTTTCACATAGGAAAAATGCATGGAAAAAGACTGCCAGGAATCCCGCTGGGAAAAAAAAGAGCTGGTTACAGGCAATACACTTTCAGATTCCCTTTTTTTTCAGTCCTCTGTATCGATTAATTCCCCCATGCATTCTAAAAGGTGTGGCTGAAGGAATCTCCCTTCATGCTATTGTATTCAGACACCCGCGACTCTCTGAATACTGGATTTGTGATTGGATCTGATTTTGATGGCCAACAATTTCCACCCAGCTACTTGTATATACTCTAGTTGAGCTGGGTGATGCCCATACTGTCATCATGGCTTGTACTTTTGGTTGATTCAGTAGGAATCGGCAGACTTTTGAGTAGCATATCACCAGCTATACTCACATGTCCCTGATTATTCAGTCCTATGAGAATTTTTACTTCACCAGAGCCCAGAGAACATCAAACTGAATGGAGAGTGCAGGACCACCTTTGGCAGGTAAATCAGCTCCCATATATGTATCAAACCTGCTGCTTGCCTATCGTTCTGCTTTAAGCCATAACCGTCAGCACTGTCAGCACTGTTTAAACATAGAAACATAGAAATTGATTTATAACAAAACATTAAGATGGAGCTTGGAATGTGAAAGGTTCAAGTCATGGTTTGGAGGTTCTGAGGAGCCTAGGCAAATAATTGTAACAGAAAAGATAAAGGAAAAAAAAACAGTATGCAGGAAACAGATGGAGGCTTCTGATTGGTTGCTGCGAGTTACTGTAACCCCCCCTGGATATGCACTGTATTATTCAGTGTGCGTCTTATAGCATTACACCATCCTGGAAGAGAAAAGTGCCGTATCACTACCCAAACAGCAGCTGACATGCGGCTGATTATCACACAGCCTCAGGAGTCATTTACAAGATTACTTGTGTTTCTTTGACTTTGCCGAGAATACACAGGGGATGGTTTAATGCCATCACAGGCTCATGTCAGCTGCCTTTGATATTACTAAGCTTCATATATACTGGGAATTGTTTCCCCTTTCTCCAACCTCCCTATTTACAAGGAGAATGCAGGATAAAAGTGCTGCATTTTAATATGTCCAGGGAAGGAGTCTCGTACACTGAATATAGATTTTCTTATGTTTTACGTATAATTTTACTTTATAATTTTACAAATAGGAACAAGATAAAAGGTTACAGAATACAAGATGTGGTCATAGAGACAGAATTGTTGTACAGTCTTCATGAATCAATCAGTATAATACAATATGCTGCTGATAAATACAGTATGTGTGTATATACTAATATATACTGTATATTAGTAAATATAATATACTGTAAATTATGATAATTTTATTTTTATAACTTGTATATCATTTTTTACAGTATCTCACAAAAGTGAGTACACCCCTCACATTTTTGTAAATATTTTATTCTATCTTTTCATGTGACAACACTGAAGAAATGACACTTTGCTCCAAGTAGCGAGTGTACAGCTTGTATAACAGTGTAAATGTGCTGTCCCCTCAAAATATCTTAACACACAGCCATTAACCTCTTAAGGACTTAAAGGGGTGTTCCAGCCAAATTTTATGTTTATTAAAAGTCAGCATCTACAAAAAGTGTAGCTGCTGGCTTTTAATAAACATACACTTACCTGCTCCAGCGTTCCAGCGACGCGCGGCCGGGGCTTCGCTCCGCTCCCCCCCTTCCCCGGCGGGCATCCTCATTGCTACTGTGGGCACCCGGCCGTGACAGCTTTCCCATTGGACAGGCGGTCGCCTAGGACCTGTCAGTGTCCTAGGCCATCGCCTACAGGGAGGGGCTGTAATAAGGCGATTAAGCTTAATCGTCTTATCAGCCCCTCGGCAGAAGGAGGAAGTGGGACAGGAAGTCCCACTCCTCCTGAAGCCCCCACTCCACCCCCAAAAAAATTACATACCAAATGTGGCATGTAAGGGGGTGAGGAGTGGGATAAGCGGAAGTTCAATTTTTGGGTGGAACTCCGCTTTAAGCCAGTTGCCCCCTTTAACCACTTGTCCACCGCGCACGGTCAAATGACGGCGGGCGGAGGACTCCATTGTTCTGACAGGACGTCATATGACGTCCTGTCTTTTTAAAGCCGCTAGTGGGCTCGCACCCACCGCTCTGCTGGGATCCCGATGCGAGTGCCCGGCGGCAACGATCGCCGCCTGGCACACGCGATTGCCCAGTAACTGAGCGGGGACTTGGAGCTCTGTATGTAAACACAGAGCTCCACGTCCTGTCAGGGAGAGAGAGACCGATCTGTGTCCCTTGTACATAGGGACACAATCGGTCACCTCCCCCAGTCTCCCTCCCTCCCCCCTACAGTTAGAACACTCAGAGGACACACATTTAACCCCTTCCCCGTCCCCTAGTGGTTAACCCCTCCACTGCCAGTCACATTTATACAGTAATCAATGCATATTTATAGCATTGTTCACTGTATAAATGTGAATGGTCCCAAAATTGTCACAAAAGTGTCCGATGTGTCCGCCATAACGTCGCAGTCCCAATAAAAAAATCGCAGATCGCCGCCATTACTAGTAAAAAAAAAAAAAAAATGCCATAAAACTATCCCCTATTTTGTAAACGCTATATTTTTTGCGCAAACCAATCGATAAACGCTTATTGCATTTTTTTTTACCAAAAATATGTAGAAGAATACGTATCGGCCTAAACTGAGGAAAAAATTTTTTTTTTATATATTTTTGGGGATATTTATTATAGCAAAAAGTAAAAAATATTGCATTTTTTTTCAAAATTGTCGCTCTATTTTTGTTTATAGCGCAAAAAATAAAAACCGCAGAGGTGATCAAATACCACCAAAAGAAAGCTCTATTTGTGGGAAAAAAATGACGCCAATTTTGTTTGGGAGCCACGTCGCACGACCACGCAATTGTCAGTTAAAGCGACGCAGTGCCGGAAGCTAAAATTTCGTCTGGGCAGGAAGGGGGTGTAGGTGCACAGTAGTCAAGTGGTTAATGACCAGGCCATTTTTTTGTAATACAGCACTGCGTCGTTTAACTGGCAATTGCGCGGTCTTGCGATGCTGTACCCAAACAAAATTCCACAAGTAGAGCTTTCTTTTAGTGGTATTTATTTTTTGTGCTATAAACAAAATAAGCTTGACAATTTTGAAAAAAAATAACTATATTTGTTACTTTTTTTTTTAAACACATTCTTTCATCAGTTTAGGCCAATATGTATTCTTGAACATATTTTTAGTAAAAGCTGTGATCAGCAATTTTTAGCAGGACTGCGACATTATGGTGGACAGATAGGACGCTTTTTGACACTTTTTTGGGACCATTGACAGCGATCAGAAAATACCCACTGATTATTATTAGGATTACTGTATAAATGTCGCTGGCAGGGAAGTGTTTAACACTAGGGGGCAACAAGGGGTTAAGTGTGTCCTAAGGAGGTTTTTCTAACTGTGGGGGCAGTGTACTGACAGGGAGTAGAGAGAGATTGCTGTTCCTGATCACTAGAGACCTTATACTCCTCCACCTTCCATTTGAGGATGCCCCACAGATGCTCAATAGGATTTAGGTCTGGAGACATGCTTGGCCAGTCCATCACTTTTACCCAAAGCTTCTTTAGCAAGGCAGGGATCATCTTGGAGGTGTGTTTGGGGTCGTTATCATGTGGGAATACTGTCCCGCGGCCCAGTCTCCCATCATGCTCTGCTTCAGTATGTCACAGTACATGTTGGCGTTCATAGCTCTCTCAATACACTGTAGCTCCCCAGTGCCAGCAGCAGTCATGCAGCCCCAGACCATGACACTCCCACCACCATGCTTGACTGTAGGCAAGACACATTTGTCTTTGTACTCCTCACCTGGTTTGCGCCACATACGCTTGGCACCATCTGAACCAAATATGTCTATCTTGGTCTCATCAAACCACAGGACATAGTTCCAGTAATCCGAGTGTGTGTGCCATTCGTGACTCTCCCTCTTGATTGGACGAGACACAGCAGCGGCACCATTGGAGCCCACTGTTGTCAGTCAAATTCGGCTAGCCAATCAGAAGACAGAGGAGGTTGGGCTGGGCCCCAGCTCAGGTGCCCCCATACCAAGCTGCTTGTGATGGGGCCACTCAACAGGTGGGATAGTCAGTCAATACATTCCATACTATAACTATGCAAAGATAACCGTTTTAGTTTCTGTATGCTACTTTAACGATAATTTAATATCATTGAAATATTTATGTATAAGTTTGTGTTTATTACTTATGAGTACAGTTATACCTATATTCAATGCTGTATCCTGGCCTAGGCTAACAAGGCCAAGGCCTAGGGCAGCACTTTGCAGGGGGCAGCACAGACAGTGTCCCCGCCGGCTTGCACTACACTGTTAGGCAAATTAGTTTAGCACCCCCATAAATCGAATGCACCGCTTCCAGTATGTGGGCGGTTGGCATTCTGCAACTGTGTGTGTGTGTGGGGGGGGGGGGGGCATCACTTCTAATTGAGAGGAAATCTGTGCAAATTAAGGGAATCCATTGACCCCCCCCCCCCCCCAGCCATCAGAACTGGTGTCCCCGCTTGACAATTTCAGGGTGGGTCTTAAACCGCAAGGGGTGTGGCCTTGACAGGAAGGGGTGGGTCATATTTAAATTAGAGGGTGCACAAGTTTAGTCAGGCCTAGGGCAGCACAAAACCTAAATACACCCCTGCCTTCATTTGTTCTTATTGTGTGACCATTGGACTAGATTGGATTTACATTGTGTGCACTCATTGCCATGTGACATATCTGAATTTATTCTGAGAGAGTTGGGCAATTTGGAGACTTTGAGTTGACCTGAATCTGCCTGACAAAGGAGGATTATACAGTAAGTAAAGAGAAATTTATAAAAAATGAAGTAGCCAGAATCTGGAGCGGCTGTGCATGGCAACCAATCAGCTTCTACCTTTCATTTTCACTGCTTGACTGAACAAGCTGAAGATGGAAGCCAATTTGTTGCGATGCACAGACGCTCCAGATTCTGTCTGCTTGAGTGTTGATCAATTCCCCAATTATATTATGTTAGAGAGAAATTGTATGCAACAAGCAAAACTAAAGTAAAGAGCTTATACTAAAGTTGGATTAGGTTGTGAAGGATTAGAATCTCTTTTTTCATTGTCTTGATAGAGAGAGTTCCCCTCACTTCCTGTCTGTTTGACATATGTCGGACAAAACAGAGGAGGTTCTAACCCTTTTCTGATCTATCTATCTATCTATCTATCTATCTATCTATCTATCTATCTATCTATCTATCTATCTATCTATCTATCTATCTATCTTCTGTATTTTTGGACATTCTGCTGACATTCGACCATGCTCATTATTATGAAACATTCTATATCATTAATTCTGTTTGTTTTTACCCTTCCAGGTAAATGATGTGAACTTCGAGAACATGAGCAACGATGATGCAGTCAGAGTCTTGAGAGAAATTGTATCTAAACCTGGGTATGTATGTGGTCATTAGGATCCTCAACTAATTTGATTGTGGTGAACATTTAATTATGTATATAACATTATAATATACATTTGCCATAGCTCTCCCACTTGCCTAAATTATGTATAATTTTGTATAATTAGTATAACTAAAGGTAAACATTTTTTAGTTTTGGATAGAATGGAGAGGGATTAGAACATTAGTTATTTTTGCTGTCTGTGCCGCCATTAGGAAGAATCACCTTCTCTATTTGTCTGGTTTACTGTTATCATTGAAATGGGAAAGGAGAACAATCTCAAGTTTTGCGTTGACATCAGACTAACAGAGGGAGCAAATCTTACAATGGGGACCTTAGTTCTGATGACCCTGGTGACACCCTGGGGTCCCCTCACTTTGGAGAGATGTTCTCTCACTTCCTGTTTTGGTTATGAGACAGGAAGTGAAAGAAAAGCTCCCCAAAGGAACACAGATGGTAAAAAAAAAAAAAACTGATGGGGGTTATAACCCTTCTTTACACTATCCAAAAGGAAAAAAAAGTTTTGCCTTTAGTTACACTTTAAGCGTTGGAGGTGTTTTATATGCTAATAAATCTTTCAAAGGTTCAGGTACAATTGTGTATATGTATTTAATAGTGGGGTCTGAACATCAGATTGAGTGGACTGCCCATGCACACGTTAGTTTGAATGGTACCACAGCGCATTAAAGGAACATATCCCGATGCGCCTGCGTTTCAGCGCACCATGACATATAGTATAGTACTATCATGCATTGTGGTGTGCTGTCAGGGAAAATCATACAAGTGCATTTCCTGGTCTGCCATGGAGCGTTGGTGGCCCATATAAATAAATGCTGCCTTAACACAATCAATGGTAATGTGTGATATAACATTAACACCCTGTGCCAAAAAGGAAAGGACTGAATGAGGTGTTCACACTTATGCATTGCAGCAAAATGTGTCTCTTAGGCCGCGTACACACGATGAAATGTATCCGATGAAACCGGTCTGACAGACCGATTTCATCGGATATGTCTGCTGGGCTATTTTGGTTTGATCAGTGTACACACAATCAAACCAAAATCCCCGCCGGCAGACAGCGCGGTGACGTGGCGGTGACGCCGCCACGTCACCGAACCAGGAAGTAAAATACTTCCACGCATGCGTCGAATCCATTCGACGCATGTGCGGACAGATATGTCCGCTGGTTAGTGTACTAACCAGCGGACATGTCGGACAGACGGGTTTCCAGCAGACAGATTTTAAAGCATGCTTTAAAATTTGTCTGCTGGAAAAACCTGTCTGCTCGCCCGTACACACGATCGAATTTGTCTGCTGAAACAGTCCGTCGGACCGGTTTCAGCAGATAAATTTGATTGTGTATACGCGGCCTTACAGTGCATTGCCATGACGCACGGCAAGGCATGAAACTAATTGCGGTGCATTGCATTGTTGTTTTGCATGAGACTCCACTGCATCTCGGCAGCAAAGCTATATGCATTTGTGTTGTAGTGCAGCGTAGCATACAGATGTAAACCATCTGTGTGTGTTTTATTGCACTCATCATGTTAATACAAATTTCTGCCATGTCCGGTTTTTAGTGTAGCAGCAGCCAATTCAAAATGAATGCAATGCACAGTGGTTAAGTGGTTATAATACAACAACATGTTCGAATTCCCGATACATCTCATCTCATAGCGGGACAATAAGAGACCAATAGGCTAATGCGTTTCGAGGGACTTCCCACTTCCTCAGAGCCTAAGGCACAGTGCATTGCACCAGCACTTATATAACCAAATAGCTTGGCTACTGTCGGATAGGGGCACCTCCCCCCACATCGTGGACATGAGTTAACCCATTCATTAACAGACTAAGTATTGTACGGCCAACATGACATGAGACATATAACCAAATGAACCCGCATGTGTTACAAATCTTATATTTACATAGTAACAACAGTTAAAAACTTCACTTATGATGATATGGGTGGTTAAATGAAAAGGAATCATATAATAGTTGGGTGATGACTGCCATAAAAACCAAGTGCTTAGGATAAATAAACATACAGGGGGCATGATAAGTGTAATTGGACCTATGTGAAATTAGTTTACTCACTTTCCACGTATCTATGCAGTTTGACCTGTAGCCTGGAAGCGCAGCTTGGCTCCTCCTTCCAGAAACGCGTTAGACTGTTGGTTTCTTATTTTCCCACTATGAGATGAGATGTGATGTATCAGGAATTAGAAGGTGTTGTAGTATGATCCATGTTTTGAGAAGAGTGCACTAGGCTGATGCGCCATCTGTTATGTTCTTTGATTTCAGCCTTACCTGTTGTTGTCAGCCATGGGTTTATAATACGGGAAGGCGGCCCTGTGTGCAAAAATTTCACTCACACTAACCAAAGTCTTGTCTCTGCTCGCCAAATTATCTTAAAATTAGGATTCCCAAGTAGTGGTGCTTATTCTTTAGGACTGGTTTACACCAGGTGTGTTGAGCTGCATTGATCAGCTAGATCAATGCAGGTTAAATGCAATGACCCTGAGTGAACAATAGATGTTGTGAACAACACGCTGTTGCACATAGTGTTAGATCAAATTTTTTTTTAGGCTTCAATGATCATTAAAAAATTATATAAATACTGCAATGCTTTTTTACAATGCCTCGGTACACCAGCGTGCACATGTTGTATTCAGTATAATGCATGCCTACTGGTGTAAAGAATCCTTTAATGTAAACTGGTAGCACCGTCACCATAACCTTGGCTTCTATTCTGGACTTTCAGCTTCAAGGGAAAATGAAACGGCACAAGAATAGCAAGCGATGCTGAAAGAGTGTTTTATTTTTCATGCGGTTTCCATGCCTCCCAAATGTATAAAATTGCTTTGGTGTGAAGGAGCATTAGAGTGGGCTCACATAAATACATTTTCAATGAAATGCATATGTCATTAGGTTGATAGTTTCCATGGCAACCAATTCCAATGTGTATTGCAATAAATTAGCACAGAAGTGACACAGGTATTATGAATTAAGAGAGCGGAATGGTCATTTAGATCCTCGTGGCGGAGCTACAAAATGAGACTTGTGTTCACAAACAGATGCCTCTTCCAACAGACTCTCCTCCAACATTCATCGGGTGCAAAGACCTAACTAAACAGACCATTCAATTTGTTCGCACAGGAAGGTCTTCAGGCCTTCATACTGCATAATATTGGTAAATCTAAATGATTTAGATTTACAGCCAGCTTGTAGCATGTGTGGGCAGCTTAATGCCATTTCGCTCTATTCAGAACCAAATGAAAAGTTTCGGATGGAGGTGAGCTTGTTCCACATTGTAGCTTCATTGTACAGAAAATTTAGACACAGATTGTAAGGTATGTGACCAACTTTTACAGCCTCTGTCCAATTGTGTCTTTAGTGGGGAGATTTCAGCTCATTGCCCGTCAGCATAGGAAGGGATGGGACATTTCTCTACTAAGGACACAGACAAAACACACATTTTTAGTAGCATGGGAACAGCAGCTTAGAACCTCCACCAATCATTTTATTGCTGTGTGTGTGTGTGTTGGTGTCCCAATGGCAGTTGGACCCCCCCAATGTCTTGAATGGGTGTCATAGGGACAGGAAGTGAGGAAAAATGCTCCCAGGGGGCTCAGACAGAAATTGTAATTCTTCCCCATTGGTGCTAAGCTGGACCTGCTGACTTGGCCGAATTTAAATCCATGTATGGGCTTCCTGTTTGTACAATCTACCAATCGACTTCTGTGCAACCAGCCTGCCGAGTTGTACCGGATTGATTAGTGCCACTGGCTATAGCTGGCAGCACTGATTACTGTTACATAGTATAGTATACGCCAGCCCCTGTGTCAGTACAATCCTGTGTTCTAATTTGTCCAGATTTTACCACTACCAGCGCATTGTAAACATCCTTTACCCAGAACTCTTCATCTATAGCTAATGGGTATATTTGTGTCACAGAAATAATTTTCAGATATTAATGGATTATTATTTTGTGTCCTGTATTTCATATTTACAGTCCAATCAGCCTGACTGTAGCAAAATGCTGGGATCCCACCCCTAGGAGCTACTTCACCATCCCCAGAGGTAAGTGACATGTCCACCCTCACCAGTACAGCTGTGCTAGTGATCTCTATGCAACAGGTAGGAACATGTTTTAAGAAACATATGACCATTGTTAGATGGAGAAGTCCACCTTTAACTCGTCCTACCACAATTCTGCTCTCTATTACATTTTTACCTGTAGGAGTGACACAGGCCATGTTGCCTTTGCCAAAGAGAAATTTTACATTTGGGTTCAACTTTATAAAGTCTTATACTTAACAGTTTGGTCCTTCCAAAAGATATATTGTAATCACTTTAAATATCATTTTAGGATGGTAGGGCTTAAAGCGGAACTTTACTCTGCAATAACCTCTGCCCCTCACCACTATTTCTGTGGGGGTTTTTTCTCCCCTAAATGAGAAAGATGTGTCCTCATCCTGAAGCCCCCTGGAAGACCCAATCACATATCCCAGGAGGCTGTGGGAGCCATTTCAAAGAGTGGCCTGGGGGGACAAAGGTCCATCACACAATCAGGGGCTAGGCTATCTGAACCTGGAAGAGGCAGTTGGCTGAAGAGGACCAAGATGGTGGCACTGGGCACAGGATATGACACCTGAACAGCGGATCACTGCAGGACAACGCTGGATCTGCTGGGCAGGTGAGTGTGTATTTTGAAGAGAACCCAATATAACAGGTAAGGGGGATGGGGAGAAAAAAAAGCACGGGCCTGGGGGATTGAGGTTCCATTGGAACTATTTATGTTTTAGTTATTGGCAGAGCGTGGTAGGTTACATCAGCCCCTGACTCTAAGGCTCCATTCAGACCTAGGCGTTTTGTCGCCCTATGCCCGACGCTGAAGCAGCCCTAGATACGCTGGAGGGGCGAATTAACATTGTCGGCTATGGAGATGGTTCACATCTCCACGCCAAACGCCCGTACGCCTGAAGCTCAAACAAGTCCCGGACCCTTTTTTTCAGGCGTATCGGGCATACGGGCATAGCCGGCAATGTTAATTCACCTCTTCTGCAAAAATTAATAGGTGTTTTGTCGCCGCAAATCGCGGGGACAAAAAGCCTATTGATTTGTCGCCGCAATACGCCGCTACAGCGTACGCCTAGGTCTGAATGGAGCCTTAGAGCCGGTTCACATAGGGGCAACACAACTTCCAGCACGACTTTGGGAGGCAACATAGACACGACTTGAGTATGAATCATCAAGCAACTTACAAGGCAACTTCAAGTCGCTTCCAGGACAGGAGGCTTTCCAGTGGCCAATCAAACAACAATCATCTCTGTGAGAGGAAGGGGTTTGCCTGAGAAATGTATGTTATCTTCCTGTATTGTTGCTTCAGTTAAGACAGTGATCCGACTTCTGAGGCAACTTCCATTGAAATCAATGGGTACAAGTTGCCTACAAGTTGTCTAGAATTTGGATTGAAGTAGTACAGGAACCTTTTCTGAAGTGGGAGCGACTTCAGTATTAGTGTACATTAAGATGGCTCCATTCACTTCCATTCATTTTCTCAACCACGCGACTTGGGACAACTTGGGGTAACTTCAAGTTGGATCCCAGGTTGCCCCTGTGTGAACCGGCTCTTACAGTGATGTTACATTTTTATTTTTATTTTTGAAATAACAAACATGTCATACTTACCTGCTCTGTGCAGTTGTTTTGCATAGAGCAGCCCCATTACTTTTCTTCTCAGGACCCCGTCTGTGCTCCTGGCTCCTCCCCCTCCCCTTGACCAGTGCCCTTAATAGCAAGCCGCTTGCTATGTGGGCACTGTCGTGTTTCAGCTTCCAAGCCCTGCTCTAAGCACCTATAAGACACATAGAGCCACGGCTTGCACCCGCTCTTTCTCCTCATTGGCTCCCACTGCTGTCTCAGCCAATAAGAAGAGATAGACCCAGAACAGCCAAGGCTCTTGTGCACATTACTTAATCGAGAGGGGGCTCAGGTGAGTATTAAGGGGGGCTGTGGGGGGAGCAGCACACAAATGTTTTTTTACCTACATGCATAGAATGTATGATGATAACAAAACCTTCAGCCTTTACAACCACTTTAAATACTCTGGCAGCAAGATCTCCGGACCAGGAAAGCAGTACTGAGAGGCAAGTGTGCTTATGAGTAGGAATGAGCTTAGGTTCAGTGCAAACCCAAAAGTTAGGTGTCACTGCTAAGTCAATGAGCTGCGGGTGGGAGATTTCCTGCCCTGAAAGGGGCAGGGATTTTCCTGACATCAATGGCCATGTGCTCATATTAGGTCAACGATGTCAAGAGCATCCCCGCCTCTTTGTGTTTGTGGAATCTCCTGCCCGCAGCTCAATGGCCAAGCATTAACAGCTAAATTCCGGGTTCAGAATGACAAGTGCACAAGTAAGCAAATCTGTCAGAGGATAAGAGGATACAAGCATAAGGAAAACTATTGATGAAAGTTGTAGAACATTTATCGCTTAGTGGGTTGTTGTGTCTTGTACCTGTCTCCCTCCTGATAACTCCATCTTCTTTTGTCTCCTTTGTTGTGTTTGTAGCGGAACCTGTGAGGCCGATAGACCCGGCTGCCTGGATCACTCATACCTCAGCCCTGACGGGAACATACCCCCGTTACGGTATGAGCCCCTCCATGAGTATCATCACATGCACCAGCTCCTCATTAACAAGCTCTATACCTGAGTCGGAAAGTAAGTCACACTGCAGCCCCTCACACTGTGCGCAGGATTGATCCTGCACCGGGGCAGCAGTGTAACCCAATACTAAAATCTTGCTAACCGGCCAAGCAGACTCACCTGTCATAATGCCTCCTGCTTGCTGCTTCCAACTAGATCTAGCCATGTAATAGATACTAATGCATGCAGTAGAATAGACATGAATGGAACTGCATAGAATATAGAAAAGCAGACTATGGCTTTCTACCCACCATGCCATATCAGATCCCAGCATGCTTTGCAAACTGTTGGCCAAATAAATAGGTGTGGTTTGCCTAAGATGGATTCAAGGAAGCCTGTGCTAAGAATGGAAGGAATGGAATCTGCCTTTGTGAAAATACTAATATTTTTTGGACAGTCCAATTGTCAGTACTTTCTGAGTCACTGACTTGGATCTGGATCTTTGATTTTCTAATCTGCATGCTTGTTTTAGGTTAATGTCTCAATATATTGAATCCAAAGACAGCTTTTTCAGAAGGAGGACTTCTTCCTTTTTTTCTCTTAGTACAGATTCCCTTCAAGAGTTGATTTATAAAGAAACCACTCCTATGTTATATTTATTTGGCTGTAAGCTTTCATTTCATGATCTACTTTATTATTGTTATTATTATATAATTTTATAGCATTTTAAACACATAAAGCATTATAATTGTATATCTACGGACCATTGCTGTAAATGCATCATCGTTGCTGTGGCATGATGGCACCATCTAGTGGCTGCATTGAGTCATTGTACATGCACAATGGATCTTTTGCACATCATGGCAGCAGGTGTCTGAAAAATCCTCTGCAACAGGGAGGAGCAAAGTCCACAGATTAATCTTCATGGTGAATGTAGAGGTCACATGTACACCTAGCCTATAGGAACTGGAGCCCACACCAGAATATTGAAATCTAAAATACATTTAATCTCCGTCAAAATGTCAAACAACTGTAATCACCAGCTGTTGACAAGGGTATTTTAAAGCAGTTCATTTTTGATTCTTTAAGTCTATTCTCTACACCAGGGGTGTCAAACTTTATTTCATTAAGGGCCAAATCAGAAGTATGGTTGCCGTTAATGGGCCAGATCTATCTGGGGTGCACTACGTACAGAATTCAGGTGTACGTTAAGTGCAGAGTTTAGGGGTGCACTATGCACAGAGTGTATTTCCAGGAGTCTCTTAAGCACAGAATGCAAAGTGTTCAGAGGTGCACTACATGCAGGGTTTAGGGGTGCGCTACATTCAGAGTGCAGAATTGAGGGGTGCACAGTGTGCAACCCAAAACTCCAACCCCCCAAAAAAGCTTACTTGCGTCTCTAAACAATACCATAGAAATTCTCGGCTCGGCTTACTGACCAGTCTGCTAACCAACCGAATTGTCCTGCCTAACAGTATACGTTAAACACAAGGGTTTAGTTTGCATAAACCTGCAAATACATGCGTAAGCTACAGAGCCCTGTCAAGGCACCCCAGGATCTGTAATCCTAACTCTAAATTTTGAGAGCCTCCACAGTGGAAGCACATGCATTATAATGGGTAGGCAGGGGGCAGGTGAGCCCTGAGGGAGCCCACCCCTCCTTAAAGTGATTTTTTAAATCAGGGCAGCCCGGATCCTCCTCTTCTTGGGGTTTTCTTTGCTGCTTCTAGCCCCTCCCTCCTTTGAGTGCCCCTCAGCCATCAGCTTGCTACAGGGGGCACCCAAGCCGAGTAAGAGCTCCGTGTATCAATTCAGACATGGAGCACTGACCTGGCCCGCCCCCTCTCTCCCGATTGGCTGACTGGCTTTGATTGACAGCCACGGGAGCCAATTGCACCACTGCTCTGTGTCAGCCAATCAGGTGGTGTGTCCTGAATGGATAAAGGGTTTGTGGACATTGCTGGAAAGAGAAGGAGCTCAGGTAGGTAATAGGGGGTTGCTGAGGGGGCTGCTACACACATTTTCATTTTAATGCATAGAATGTATTAAGATAAAAATAACTTCTGCCTTTACAACTCCTTTAAATGCACAGGGGCGCACAGGACACCCAACATATAGCATAATGGCGACAATGGTGTCCAGTACGTCCCCAATGTTTCAACAGTACAACTGGCCACTGGCCTTTGCAGCAAGCTGCACATGGAAGCGCACGCTCGCAAAACAAAACCAAAGAAATTCCCGGCTCTGTTTACCGATCAGCCTGCTAACCAACCGTCTAACAGTATGCGTTAAAAACAGGAGTTTAGTTTGCCCACATTTGCAAATACATGCGTAATCTACAGAGCCCTGTCAAGGCAACCCAGTATCTGTAGACTCCTAGCTGCAAAGGCCAGTTATAGGTGAGGGCAGTGGCTATTTGTTTTTTTATTCCCTTGCATCTCTACTCTATCCTACCTGGCTTGACTCTGGTACCTCTCTGTGTAGGTGGCTCTGCCCTGCAGGGAGATCACTCTCTCTCTTTCTGGAGAGCTGTCCCTGCTGCAAGTGCGCTCAGGGATCGGTTACATCCGGGAGCCACTCAGTGCAAAGCTGTCCCTTGTAAACACAGTAGGCCTTTACTAGGGTTGTCCTGATACCACTTTTTTAGGACCGAGTACAAGTATTGATACTTTTTTTTCAAGAACTCGCCGATACCGAATACCGATACTTTTTTTTAAATGTGTCCCTAAATGCAGCCATGTCCCCCACAAATGCAGCCATGTCTCCCCACAAATGCAGCCATGTCTCCCCACAAATGCAGCCATGTCCCCCACATATGCAGCCATGTCCCCACACATATGCAGCCATGTCTCCACACATATGCAGCCATGTCCCCACACATATGCAGCCACGTCCCCACACATATGCAGCCACGTCCCCACACATATGCAGCCATGTCCCCACACATATGCAGCCATGTCCCCACACATATGCAGCCATGTCCCCCACATATGCAGCCATGTCCCCACACATATGCAGCCATGTCTCCACACATATGCAGCCATGTCCCCACACATATGCAGCCACGTCCCCACACATATGCAGCCACGTCCCCACACATATGCAGCCACGTCCCCACACATATGCAGCCACGTCCCCACACATATGCAGCCACGTCCCCACACATATGCAGCCACGTCCCCACACATATGCAGCCACGTCCCCACACATATGCAGCCACGTCCCCACACATATGCAGCCATGTCCCCACACATATGCAGCCCTGTCCCCCCATAGATGCAGCCATGTCCCCCATAGATGCAGCCATGTCCCCCCACATATGCAGCCATGTCCCCCCACATATGCAGCCATGTCCCCCCACATATGCAGCCATGTCCCCCCACATATGCAGCCATGTCCCCCATATATACAGGCCTGTCCCCCATATATGCAGCCATGTCCCCCCATATATGCAGCCATGTCCCCCATATATGCAGCCATGTCCTCCATATCCCCCATATATGCAGCCATGTCCCCCATATATGCAGCCACGTTCCCCATATATGCAGCCATGTCCCCCCACATATGCAGCCATGTCCCCCCATATATACAGCCATGTCCTCCATATCCCCCATATATGCAGCCATGTCCCCCCACATATGCAGCCATGTCCCCCCCCACCCCATAGATGCAGCCATGTCTCCCATATCTAAATGCCGCCGCCGCATAGTTAATATGGGCAGGTAACATTACAGCTTTCATTTAATTAGCTGTAGTGTTTCCCGCCGCGCCGCGTATAGACACTACCCCTTGCTCGGGATTGGACAGATCACCCACATCTGCAAATACTCGGTATCGGTCCCGATACTGATACTGGTATCGGTATCGGGACAACCCTAGTGTTTACAGATGATAGCGGGGAGCGTAAGGGCGAGAGCTAGAGTCGGTAGAATGGAGTTCCGTCATGTTTCGGCTGCAAAACTGTGTGCAAGGGCCACATCACAAGGCCAGGTGTCACAAATTTGGCCTGTGGGCCTTGTGTTTGACATATGTGCTCTTGAATTTTCAGCCATTTTTCAAACTATAATGAAAGGAGCACACCCCTACTATCTATATGAACTTTAATTGGATTGAACATATTTTGGATTTTCAAGCTTCGGCGTGGCTCTCCAATCCTTGTATCTTTCTCTCCAGTATCAGTTTCAAAAGTCCTTAAAAACCCATTGATTTAGGAGAGTGGTCAGCCCCGTGTCAAAACACTGGTATACTACCACTTCCAGACATAAACCGCTTTGAGGATTCGGTGCCATCCAGGGACACAAGGACAGTAACACTCTTATGTAGCCTTTGTATTTCTACCTTACAGACTCTCCAGATATATTATGTGATATTTAGCTGTCAGTATATAAACCAGGTTCTCCTTCATAGGTCAGTTCACTGTCAAGCTGTTTGCTTAGCTGGTGTGATCTCACTAATACTGTAGAATATTTGTGCTTTGGGGTTTGTGTTCACATCTTTCCATTCTGTTTGTATTATGAAGTGCCTCTGTTTCAAAAATTCTGATCGTCTATGGTTGAACACTGATGTCTGCTTAATAGTCTGTCTCTGTGTGTGTGGGAGCCATCTTAGCTCCAAACTCGATTTTCAGTGGGCACTGAATTGGCTGAAAGGGATGTAAGGGATGTATATAAATTGCTTTCTGTAGAAGCGAGATGTAGTGTAGCATCTTCTAATTTCATTGGAATCATGTAAGAGACTTTAAAATCTTTTTACATATTGCTGCTCACTATTATCTGAGAGATACACAAGCACAGGCATTACAAAATATCAATATGCTAACATAGAAATCATGTATTGGGTATTCTAAAAATCTAAAAATAAACTGCTTAACCACTTAAGCCCTGGACCATTTTGCTGGCCAAAGACCAGGCCACTTTTTGCAATTCGGCACTGCGTTGCTTCAACTGACAATTGCACATGGTTCCAAACAAAATCGTCCTTTTTTCCCTAACAAATAGAGCTTTATTTTAGTGGTATTTGATCACCTCTGCGGTTTTTATTTTTTGTGCTATAAACAAAAATAGAGCGAAAATGTTGAAAAATATGCAATATTTTTTACTTTTTGCTATAATAAATATCCCCAAAAAATATATAAAAAAAACATTTTTTTCTCAGTTTAGGCCGATAAGTATTCTTCTACAATAAGCGTATATCGGTATTCTTCTACAATAAGCGTATATCGGTTGGTTTGCGCAAAAATTATTAGCATCTACAAAATAGAGGATAGAATTATGACATTTTTATTATCTTTTTTTTTTAACTAGTAATGTCGGCGATCTGTGATTTTTATCATGACTGCGACTTTATGGCGGACACATCGGACACTTTTGACACAATTTTTGGGACCATTGTCATTTTTACAGCAGCAGTGCTATAAAAATGCACTGGGTACTGTGAAAATTACACTGGCAGTGAAGGGGTTAACCACTAAGGTTAAAGATGTTGTAAAGGTACAATTTTTTTCCCTAAATAGCTTCCTTTACCTTAGTGCAGTCCTCCTTCACTTACCTCATCCTTAGATTTTTCTTTTAAATGTCCTTATTTCTTCTGCAAAATCCTCACTTCCTGTTCTTGTGTCTGTAACTACACACCGTAATGTGAGTCTTTCTCACTGGTGTGGAGTGTCGTGCTCGCCCCCTCCCTAGGACTAAAGGAGAGTCAGGACACTCTCTACATTGCAGATAGAGAAAGGAGCTGTGTGTTAGTGGGTGTCCTTCCTGCCTCTCCTGTAGTCTAAGGGAGGGGGTGAGCACGACACTCCACACCAGGGAGAAAGCCTTGCATTACTGTGTGGAGTTACAGACAGAAGAACAGGAAGTGAGGGTTTCTCAGAAGAAATAAGGACATTTAAAAGCAAAATGGAAGGATGAGGTAAGTGAAGGATGATTAAAGAACTCTGAAACAAACAAGGCTCTAGACTGTTGATCAGTAGAATCAATTGGATGAGCATTCAGTGGTAGTCGGGTAACAAATCCCTGCAGTTTATTCTTTCATCTTCCTGAAGAAGACCCCTCTGTCCATTGTGTCCAGTCACCTGTCTGAAGAAGGAGGTGATATTGTATTATATTTCCTGTTGGCTACAGGCCAATTGTGAGGAAAGACCTGGTATTGTATGTCTGGTGACATTGGTAGCCTGCCGTAGCTATAGCCATTGCTCGTTCTGATTGCAGCCCTCGTGTTTACTCACGTTATTGAACAAGGCAGCTTTTTGTACAATAAGTAACTAGAAAGATGCCATTATTATTTGCCTGCTAATTTACAACCCTGGTTGGAGGTATGCAGGGTTAAAGCACACATGTCACCAAAACACAAAAGCAAGCTGCATGGGCAACATAGACAGTAAATCAACCTCTCTCAATCAGGGTGTTGTGGAACTCTTGGGTTCCTCCAGTGGTTGCTAGGGTCCTTCACAGGTTTCCCAGGCAATTTCGGAATCTCAGGATGCCGCTTACACTGATGATCTTTTTAGGTATCTTTAAAGGGGGCATTCATTCCCACGCACCAACAATGTAAGGAGCATTCTTTAGATGGACCGCTTTTGTATTGGGTGCCCTACCACGTCTGACCAGCAGATGAAAGATGCCCTTTTCTCCCTTTCCAACAGTGGATTGGTCAGTGGACTGACCTCCAATAAAAGGGGGCCCTTTTTAAAGACCATCTATGAGGGAACACTACAATTTTCACTGCCTGTTTCTTTTCTGGCCATTATTATTATTCATTTAATTACATTATAATTACAGTAGTTAAAACTATTTTGTCAAATAGAGCAGCCATGGGTTTCAAATACTTAATCTCAACTTACTGTTCCCGCTAATGTACCATGAGCTGTAGATATAGGGGCAGATCCACGTACATCCCGCGCCGGCGTAGCGTAAGCCATTTACACTACGCCACCGCAACTTACTAGAGCAAGTGCCGTATTCTCAAAGCACTTGCTCCGTATTTTGCGGCGGCGTAGTGTAAATGGCCCGGCGTATCCCCGCGTAAATCGAAGAGGGTGGCTTGTATTTAAATTAAGCGTGCTCCCGCGCCGAACGAACTGCGCATGCGCCAGCCGGAAAAAGAAACCAATGCGCATGCTCCAACTCACGTCGGAAAACGTTGATGAAACCGACGTGAAAACTACGTGATCGCAATACTTACGCAATGCAATGCAATGCAAAAACTTACGCAATGCCCTATTCGCTAACGCTCACTTAACATGGCATAAGACGGACCTTCGTAAACGTACCCCTCATACAGCAGGGGTAAGTTTACGCTTACGAAAACGAGGTAAACAACGACCTCAGGATAGGAAAGTTATTTAAATGTTTCATTAATGGATAAGGTGTTCTTAGCTTAGAAAATCCCCCCTCCCCTCATGAAGACTCCGGGGATATATATCATCCTTTACCTAGGCCTGGAAACCAGAAAGTAACAGTAGCAATGTAAAAAAAATACTTTATACCTTCTTATCCAACTATCTTTTTTTTTTTTATCTTTCCTTTACTTAATACTATTAGGATCATAAAAATTAGCAATGTATATAAAGATATCTGACTTTTCTGACATAACACGAGCATCACAGTCCACAATGGTGACAGTAGTTCTCTTATAGCTCTGATCTTGTACCCAACATTAGATGATTCATTTGTCTGATTCAACAGGGACTGTCCAAATATTGGTTCATCTATAGGCAGGCTGGTTGTGCAAAAATTAATCTTTTGATCTACTTCTGTACAACGAGCCTGTTGGGAAATGTTTGCCCGATCAGTGCCACTGACTATAGCTAGGAACGCGTCACACTGTCGGAATTCAGTAGCTCCACGGTAGGAATACGGTAGGAATACCCCTATGCACCTCGAATGCGTGGATGGGGGAATCTATTAATTTTCCTTTGTTCAACCCACTGATTGAAAGCAGGAAAATGAATACTGTATGGCCTGCCTTACACTTTTACACAAATAGCGAAGGATCCACCCTTTTTCTTGTTGTTTGGAATTGTAGGGGATGCAGAGACAAAATCTTTTATGCTCATGTAGTACAGATGATCTGTTTGAAATAATAGATTTGTGACTAGATGTAAGAATAATGTGCATATTTTACATGAGAATTTAATGTAAAGATTGTCCCTCTTTTGATTTTAGACAGTTGGCTGGCACACATACTACACTGAAAATATAAAAAGGGAGAACCTAATTAGGTGGAGTTACTAGACTTGTATAAACTATAGATGGGGATGGTACTTAGAATTGTAGAAACATTTATTTTTAGGGCACACTAGGGAGAAAGTTAAAGCTTAGGAATAATTTTTATGCATAGTTACGTTGGTTCAGCTTGGACCATTGTACGTATGCGTATCTCATATCTCATTCCTATGGAAGCTGAAAATTACTGTAGTAGTCACTGCTACTACAGTGATAACAGCAGTCTTCTGGGTCTATTACAGGGCAGCTGTCCTTCTGCATAGTAATCACAGGTGGTCTCTGGCTCGGCACTGCTGCCTTTCACAGAACACCTTATATTTTTTTACAAGACGATCTCCAGTTGAGGCAAGGTGGAGATCATAATGTTATTGCCTTGCCTCTTTAACTTGTCCAAACAGATTCACCTTGTATTCATAAAAAAAATGAAGGTGTTCTGTGAATGGTGGCAGAACCAACCAACCTCCCTTCCTGTGGATACTGTGCAGAAGAGAAGCTACTTGAACTGGTCCCTGGAAGCTGCTATTACTACAGTGATTTGCAGTTTCTTCATCGATCGCTCAGGTATGAAATATGCTTACTTACATTGGCCCAAGCTAGACTAACTATTCAATAAAGCTGCTACCCAAACTTTATCAATACCTTAACGCTTTCTGCAATCCTCTCTGATGTCCTGCCGCTGTAAGCTATGGGAGACGCTCTATGTTGTATATGTTTTGGAGCTGTCATGTACCACACACCTTCTGGAACTAGGGGGGAGACATAGCTTATAGCCTGATGCGGCATAGATTCTCGGCAGAAACCAGCGAGAAGCTCGCTGGGATCCTCATTCTGCCGAGAACCTCGGCCGTGTGTACGGTTTCGGCGAGCATCCCGTCGGGAAAGCCGTCGAGCCAAAATAGAGAGCAGGTTCTTTATTTGCTCGATGGCCCATCGAGAACCATGGCTCGACGCCTTTCCCGATGGCTTGGTCGAAGATTTCGACGGGCGGAACAATGTGTTTGACCCGTCGAGGTTCTCGTACGTGTGTACGGGGCCTAACAGATGTCAATTTGGGGACTGATCCAACAACCTTTCTTCTACACCTCGCTCCACTTTCGACAACATTTTATATACGTTCTCTGTTGATATATCTGCTAAATGCTACTAAAGTGTGTATCCTCTTCTATTGAAAATAAAACAGTAGCACTCCAGATCAGCATTTATCCATGTAAGATTGAGGAAACTTCCCGTATGGAAGAAATTGTAGCTTTGCAAATGGAAAGAAGGAAATGTTTCAGAAAATCTGGTTCTGTTGGTTTGATTTTGGATTTTTTCCTGAATACCATGTGCTGATGTCCTCAGACAATAACTATTTTTCATGTAGTTTGGCCTCTTATTGTCCACTGACATTACAGGAGAGATGGAGTGGTTGGCTTTCCCGAGGGGTTCCCATGTGCTTCCGTTCCCTCTTTTTTTTCCTCCTCTCCCCCTCTTCAGCTCCTTCTTTGTAATACTTTTCTTTAACCTAGCTCTTAATTTCCTATTCTATTGCTGCTAGGAACTCACACTAAATGGGCCTCTCTTCTGATTTGCCTCTATTAACCACTTTAGCCCCGGACCATATTGCTGTCCAAAGACCAGAGCACTTTTTGTGATTCGGCACTGCGTCGCTTTAACTGACAATTGCGCGGTCGTGCAACGTGGCTCCCAAACAAAATTGGCGTCCTTTTTTTCCCACAAATAGAGCTTTCTTTTGGTGGTATTTGATCATCTCTGCGGTTTTTATTTTTTGCGCTATAAACAAAAATAGAGCGACTATTTTGAAAAAAATGCAATATTTTTTACATTTTGCTATTATAAATATCACCAAAAAAGATATAAAAATTTTTTTTTTTCCTCAGTTTAGGCCGATACGTATTCTTCTACATATTTTTCGTTAAAAAAAAAATCGCAATTAGCGTTTATTGATTGGTTTACGCAAAATTTATAGCGTTTACAAAAAAGGGGGTAGTTTTATGACATTTTTATTAATATTTTTTTTTTACTAGTAATGGCGGCGATCAGCGTTTTTTTTTCGGTACTGCGATATTATGGCGGACACATCGGACACTTTTGACACATTTTTGGGACCATTGGCATTTTTATAGCGATCAATGCTATAAAAATGCATTGGATTACTATAAAAATGCCATTGGCAGTGAAGGGGTTAACACTAGGGGGCAGAGAAGGGGTTAAGTGTGTTCCTATTTGTGTTCTAACTGTATGGGGGGGGGTGGACTCACTAGGGGGAATCACTGATCTTCCGTTCATACATTGTATGAACGGAAGATCAGCGTTTCCCCCGCTGACAGGAACGAGCGCTGTGTGTTTACACTCACAGCTCTCGTTCCCCGCTCTGTAACAAACGAGCGTGGGTGCCCGGCGGCGATCACGCCCGCCGGGCACGCGCGCGGGACTCGGGGGCGAGCAGGGGGCGCGCGCGCGGGCCACCGGCGGTGCGCACGCGCCCCCTAGCGGCCGCGAAAGTCCCGACGTAGAGCTACGGGCTCTCGCCCAGGAGAGCCGACCTGCCGCCGTAGAACCACGGCGGCTGGTCGGCTAGTGGTTAACCTCACCTTGACGAACCATGGTAAAATCGCGGTTGCAAAATCACGGTAAAATCGTGCGACTTTGAAGTCGTACAAGTGTGAAAAGGGGCTTAATCGGCCCCTGATCTTGGTTGTTATTATTATGTGCTACTGGCAACTTTGTGTCCACCTTGTTATACTGAATGCTTTTGATATTGACGGAATGCCTTTTGTGTGCCTTTTGCTATGTATCTGTAATTTATTTAAAAAAATTCTACCCTTGGCGTCAGAGCTCTTAGAGTTGGATTTATTCAACTGTGTTAAGGGTTGTGTGGTCAGGCAAATACAGCATGTACAGATGCATCCAGTTTGTGATCAAACTGCTTGTACATCAGAATCCTATGCATGTTATTCAGACTGTCGTTTAGCCTGACACACCTAAGCCTTGGTGAAAGATATCATACCCACTCCATTACCTCCCTGAAAACCTCTCCTTCACAGCTTAACCGCACCTGCATTTTTCTTTTTCCTTTTTCAGCCACTTACTTACTCAAGTTGATGACTATGTATAGGATATATGGATATGACTTGGTAATCTCTGTGGTCCTCCCAAAAGCACTGGCCTTAGTTGCAATACGAACCTCTGTTATCCTTCTACTTACATTTTTAGTCACTTGCAGTTAGAGGCTTCTAATGACTCCAACTCATAGTGAGCTGCGCACTGATAAGCAAATGAGCTGAGAGTTCAGACCCCATCCAGGCTTGTCTCAGGTGTGGTTGCACCATCTGTAGTTACAGCATTACACTGAGTGCAATATCCTTGTTAGTGCAATGTTAAAATGTCTCTTAAACATCTATAGATGTACATGAAAGTTTTCATATGCTATGGCTATTGTTTTCCCAACAGCAGCCAGCCAAATGTTAATTTTTCAGTGCACATAAAAAAATATGATCTGCAATGTGATTGGTTAGATTTTCTTCCCCCTTTCATTAATTGCAGTAGAAAGTAAGTTCTGAAATGAAGGTATTTTGTATTCCTAATATTTGCAGAACAGGAAGATTCCCCCCTGACTGTAAAGAGTGATATGGCCACAATCGTGAAGGTGATGCAACTGCCAGATTCAGGTCTGGAAATAAGAGACCGAATGTGGTTGAAAATTACGATATCTAATGCAGTTATAGGTAAGTTTGCCTTTGCGCTTTACAATTATAATATAGCCAGGTTTTCTGTATGGGTTTAATTTATATTAAAATGTTCATATTTTCTGTGCTTTTATTTTTTCGTAAACATAGCTGATTAAGGATATATAGAATGCTGGGATTTGAACATTGTTGTGTGAATCACCATGCTAAGGTGTAGAGCAAACCTGACTAATTGTGCCTTTTAATGGAAATTATTCTCCCTTTTTATATGACCTTTAAAAGGAACCTGTCAGTGCAGAGCTGATGTGTTTTAAAGGTGCAAGTTCCAGGTCTGTCATTCTCATACTTTATATCAATACTTGATCAGGATGCAAAAATAAAGAGCTCTGCACATTTAAAAAGCACAGAGATTTGCTTTACAATGTCCATTGCGCTCCACGAGTTTGCCCGTCCAAAGCTAGTGATGAGGGATTTAAAAAATAAATCGAATGGGTACTTCTCAATTAACAGTTCTCTGCTGTGTAAAGCTGTAAAGGTTCAATTTATGCATGGGCAACAAAATATGGGCTGTGGCATGAGCGCGGGATGCCGGGCATAGTTTTTTTTTTGCTTTTGCAATCCACAATACATTCAATATATTTTTACAATTATCAAAAAAACACGATTGGTACATAAAACAGTGTAAACACTTACCTGATATCTGCTCAGCGATCTTGTGGCCATTTCCATGTTAGCTGTGGGCATGAGAAGCCCAGTTCCTGTGTTTACCTGGATTTCCCTAGAGCAGGGGTGGCCAACCAGTGGCCCGCGGAGCCCTCTGATGTGGCCTGCAACCTCCTGCTTTGGAATGGTGGGTTGGCAAACCCAGATATCAGGTTGCCCACCCGCCATACCACAGCATCAGTGTTGTGAATGAAGCTGGTGGTAGAGGAAGAAAGCGGCTGTGGAGCAGAGCCCCATAAGCTAATGCTTCCTTTACAGTGCTGGCTCTTGCCACAGGCGATGTCTTTGGTAAAGTTCAGTTTACCCGCAGGATAGACACAGTTGCCCAATACTGCGCACCCATGGTGTGGGTAAACCACAGCACATCAGTCTTACAGTCTTAGGCCTTTTTCACACGATCAGCCTGACCAAATGGGACACCTCTATAGAGCGACAGATGTCCATTTACGCCCGCCTACCTCCAATCGGAAAAACACAAGGGAATTAGTCTCCTTCCATCTGAGCAGATCTGAGGGCCTATAGAGTAGCCGTGACCTGTCATCCCTCCGCTCTACTCATTGTGGCCCGCGACTGGTTACCAAGTTGCTTTAGTGGCCCTCGCTCTTCAAAAGGTTGGGAACCCCTGCCCTAGAGAGTGCTGGGATTTTTAGGCACAGTAATGCCCAGAGACTCCTGGGAAATGAGTGTCATCATTTCCCAGGAGGCAATGGGGTCTTAGGACAGAAAGTTGAACCACCGCGTACTAGGAACTACCCAGATTATGAAATCTGCCTAGTAACAGCCATGTACAAGTGAGTAAAAAAACAACAACTTTTTTTTACATTAAAGGCAAGCTGTTAATAAAAAGTTTGTTTTTAGGGTGGAACTCCGCTTTAAGTAATATAGTAGATTATAATGAAGAGCAATTAACAATATCAGCTTTTTTATAAAACGTGGCCCCTTGATTCTTTTTTATCCTGTGCCCAGTCTCCCTCCCAGTCTTATACTCCCTTGTCTGTGATCCAGCAAAGTAATGGCTGTGCAGCTGTCTCGGCACTGTTATACAACCTCTTCTTCAGAATTGCCTCCGTCGGGTCCACGCATTTGATATCTGGCAATGAGTAGACACTACACCACACATGCATGGGCGATGTGGCAATGATTCTGTGGAGGTTTGGGAACATGTCAGTAGAGGAGTGGGTGACAGGCAGAATTGGGGGTTTCAAAAATTAGTATAACTGCACTAAAAGTCTGCATATGCATATCAGGAGTCATGACCCTGTTTTATTTCTATCACATATTAATTGTATTTTGTACATTTGAAAACACAGACTGCTTTAAAAAAAATAATTACTAAGTATAATAGAGCCACAAATTTTCGCAGCTTTTACAGCAGAGATTCCTTTCAGCATGCTATAGGTAATCTGCTTATTTTAAAAGTGCATTAAACAGAAAAGGCAACCAAAGAGCCTAAAATTCTTACAATTTGAAACCCTCATTCACTCAAAGATTAGTTCACTTTGGGAATAGTGATGTGCCCTCTGGTATCAGCCAGGGTGGGTCATGGCTATATCATAGGTGTCTGGTTTTACATGGCTGTTCTTGCAATGGTTGAGTTGAATGGTATTTCTGCATACCTTATTGACTATTCTGCCATTGTTCTAAGGGTCAGAAGTTAAACAAGTGTGACCAACAGTAATTAAAGTCAAACTCCGGAAAAATGGTTGTAAGTTAATAGAGGCTTGAAGGTTAGCCTATATCAGTTACATACACAGATCTTTTTTCACTTGCATACAATGAGCAACACAGCTGTACATGTGAGCCTATTTGTCATTGTGTGAGGTCTCTGGTGTCTGTGAATTATAGAGCAGTGGCAGGTAAAGCATTTCTATAGACGTTCTCAAAGTGCATCCATGGCTGCAAAGGGCTAACTATTGTTACCAACACTGGGATTGAGTTACTAAAACTGGAGAGTGCAAAATCTAGTGCAGCCAATCGGCTTCTAACTTCAGCTTGTTCAATTAATAATACAAAAAAGAAAACGGAAGCTGATTGGTTTCTGTACAGATAGGCACCAGATTTTTCACTCTCCAATTTTAATAAATCAACCCCACAGCCTATTTGTCACTATTTGTGATCCCATCACCTTTAGTATTTCACCATTACTTCAAAAGAACAGCTCCAGGCACATATTTTGAAATCTGGTTCATTAATGTCAAACTCCAGTTCAGTTTATTTATATTAATTGTGTATACAATTAGATTAGAACCCCTGCCTGATTATAATGGCTGTGTAAGGCCCCTTTCGGCTTGCTCAGCAGGGAGGGATCGATCCACTGATTCCCGCTAAGCAGGTGGATGACAGGTCCGTCTCCGTTCTCTGTGCTCAGACGGACCTGTCAGAGCACCGCTCTACTCTATTGGGAGATTGGATGAAAACTGACAAAATTGGGAGATTGGATGAAAACTGTTTGTTTTCATCTGATCCAATCTTCCTGATGGATGAAAAATAGGGTCACCATCCATCTGGATTTCATGGATCGGATCAGATAGCGGCGGCGTCAGCGGACATGACACAGCTGACATCTGCCGCTCCATAGGAGTAAATGGAGGGTCCAATCAGGTCCGCCTGAAAAACTGACCAACGTACCTGATCAGAAAGCCTGTGTGAAAGCTGCCTTAGTTGTCTGTAAATTATAAATATAATGGTTTAAGCCTAGTACATACGATGAGATAATCAGACGAATGATCGTCAGTTTTTTTGGATCAACATGTACAAATATATAAGGGGTCCATATAGTGAACTTAGTGTTGAGTTATTCACTTTCTGGTCAACACTGAGGACAAGGGGGCACTTTTTACGTCTAGAGGAAAAAGATTTAATCTCTAAATATGGAAAGGTTTCTTCACAGTAAGAGCTGTGAAAATGTGGAATAGACTCCCTGCAGAGGTGGTTCTGGCCAGCTCAGTAGATTGCTTTAAGAAAGGCCTGGATACTTTCCTAAATGTACATAATATAACTGGGTAATAACATTTATAGGTAAAGTTGATCCTGGGAAAATCCGATTGCCTCTCGGGGAATCAGGAAGGAATTTTTTCCCCTGCTGTAGCAAATTAGATCATGCTCTACTGGGGTTTTTCACCTTCCTCTGGATCAACTGTGGGTGTAGATTGGGTATATGGGATTGTATGATATTATTAAATTTTTGTTTGTTTTTTTATGGTTGAACTGGATGGACTTTTTTCAACCTGACTATCTATGTAACTATGTACAGTAAGAGGATGACATCCTGGAGATTACACTTTAATAAAAAAAAGTCAGCGGTTCTATCTTGACAGGTTTCCTGTATATATCTCGTCCATTTGCTGTTTTCACTATCTCTATGACTTCATTCTTTTGGGGACATGGAGTATTATGGAAGTTCCTAAAAAAAACTTTTTTTTTTTTGTTTGCCACAGTGCACTAAAGCTGGCCATAGATGGACTGAAATTCTGCCGGTTCAGCAGGGACTGGACAAATTTCGATCCATCTATGGCCATTCCTGTTCTTGAGAAGTCGATACAGCATGCATCAAAAAATAAAGCCTCTAAAGTCAGTGGTGACACTCTATATTATGCTCGTTGGAGTATCCGGTTACCCAGAAGCCTTTGCTGCAGTCTGACCTTTGCTTTCCTTGTCTCCGCAGGTGCCGATGTTGTGGACTGGCTCTACACACATGTAGAAGGATTCAAGGAGCGTCGGGAAGCCAGGAAATATGCCAGCAGCATGTTAAAGCATGGCTACCTCAGACACACAGTAAACAAGATCACCTTCTCAGAGCAGTGCTACTATGTGTTTGGAGACCTGTGTGGGAGTGAGTATCACATGCTGCCTGCATTGTATCATAATGCAGAGGAGTAATGAACGGTGTGAGGACTGAGAGGCAGGCAGAAAGTGAATGTGCCACTTCAACCTGTATGCAGCCTTTAGGAGATGGATCGTGGTCACTGTCCCCAAATCTGTGACCTGACACTATGAGAGTCAGAGTAGAGGAAAAATTGGGCTATTGCCAATGGCAACCAGTCACGTCATTGCCAGGCCTATAGAATGTGATTATTATGGCAACAGTGCTATTTCTTGCTCACTGCAGACTTCATATTTTTGCATTTGAATAATTCTTATGTGGTATGGAAAAATTTCTGACATGTCTACATGCAGGCTGACAAAAAGGCCTCTCTTGTGGTTCCACAACACTAGGGGTCAAGGAGGTCAGTTAAAGAAAGCTTTACCACAAGCAATATTTCTTGTGATATTTTAGTACATACCAAAACAATTTAAATGGGAAAATCAGTTCACAAAATACTAGCACACAGGTTATCACATCTTAAAACAGACTTATCTCAAACTTTTTACCCTAGAGAAATTCCTAAAAAAAACTTTCAGGTCTTGGGAAAAACACTTCTGAAACCCAAGTCTAGTAATTACAAAAATTTACCTTGCAGTGTTCCCCCACATTGCAAGAGTTAAATGCTGTTTAACCCTACTGGATGAGGAATAAAGTGTAATCAGGGCCGGTGCTACCACTAGGCAAACTAGGCAGCCGCCTAGGGCGCACTGCTGCCTAGGGGCACCCAGGCAGCTAGCTTCCCTCCCGGTTTGCCTACTCTGCAGGCTGCAGCATGTACAAGTCAAACCGGTAGTGTAATTAGAGGTGCAGCACAGCACTAGAGGAAGCAGAGCCCATGCTTCCTGTATGGCGGGGCCTTCTGTTACATGGGCAGGGCAAAGAGAGTGGGGTCAGAGGTGGAGCCTTGCTCCTGCATCCTCCCCTGGTCTGCGTTGTGGGCAGTCCCTTCCTGTCCTCATGTACAATGTAGGGCTTTTGTCATTGTGCGACCGCGGCCAGACCACTTTATAGAAGAAGCTGCAAGAGACCAGTTGCATACATGCAAGCCTACTGGGGCAAGAAGTGAGGTAAGTATTACACCTTTATCAGAAAAAAGCACAGAAGCACTAAAATACCTGTGAGATGAATTAGAGCAGAGACTCTGAGCCAGGCCTTCTCATTCACATCATTGCCTGACCTCACAAATGCAGAATGGTCAAACATTGCCATAGACACACTCCTAAACCTTGTGGACAGCCTTCCCTGAAGAGTTGAAGCTGGTATAGCTACAAAGAGTGGGCCAACTCCATTTTGAACCCTACGGACTCAGACTGGGATGCCATTAAAGTTCATGTGCGTGTAAGGCCGTGTACACACAATCAGTCAAAACCGATGAAAACGGACTGAAGGTCTGTTTCATCGGTCCAAACCGATCGTGTGTGTGCCCCATCGGTCAGTTATCATTCGGTCAAAAAAAAGAAAACTTGCTTTAAAATTTAACCGATGGACGCCTAACCGATAGGTCAAAACAGTATGCAAAAGCATTGGTTAAAAAGCTGCACATGCTCAGAATCAAGTCAACGCATTCTTGGAAGCATTGAACTTTGTTTTTTTTCAGCACGTCGTTGTGTTTTACGTCACCGCGTTCTGACACGATCGTTTTTTTAACCGATGGTTTGTAGACACATCAGACCATCAGTCAGCTTCATCGGATAACCGATGAAAACGGTCCTTCGGACCGCTCTCATCGGATGGAATGATCGTGTGTACGCGGCCTAAAGGCAAGTGTCCCAATACTTTTGGTAATATAGTGTATATATTACCAGCCTAAGGATTTGTAATGCTTTGCTGTACACAGTTTCTACTCTGCATAGCTAGATATATGATGCACATAGTTCCTGATTAGGTAATTCATCATTCTAATCCAGGAACTATGTGCTCAGCTTGTTATGTTACCTGTCGATCCTCCTCACTGGGGAGAGAATCAGTAGATCAGCATTACCACCTGTGCCCTGTGAGCAGGAAACCATCCTGGTTAGCAGTAATGGTAAACAAGGCTGTAGCACATGGACTGCTGGCTCCATGACCGTGCCGGCGGGACCCGTGGACCCGATTGCAGCGGGTGTCCCGTGATCGGGTCACAGGAGCTAAAGAACAGGGAGAGGTGAGTGTAAACAAACCTCTCTGTGGCAGCGTCAGTGATCGTCTGTTCCCCGATATAGGGAACGACGATCACTGACGTCACATGTCCAGCCCCGCCCCCCTACAGTAAAAAAACACACATAAGGTCACACTTAACCACTACAGCGCTCCCTAGTGGTTAACCCCTTCACTGCCATTGTAATTTTCACAGTAAATTGTGCATTTTTATAGCACTTTTCGCTGTGAAAAGGACAGAACGCAGAGGTGATCAAATACCACCAAAAGAAAGCTCCATTTGTGGGGAAAAAAGGACGCCAATTTCGTTTGGGAGCCACATCGCACGACCGCGCAATTGTCAGTTAAAGCGACACAGTGCCAAATCGCAAAAAGGAGCAAGGTCCTAACCTGCATAATGGTCCGGGTCTTAACCGATTAATTAGAAAACAGAAAGACTAATTAAGTTGGGTACCATTTCATATTGGCTGGATACAGTTCTTCCCAAATGTTCATTTTTTCATCCCATCCTGTTTCATAGAATTACCCATTTATGTACAGTAAGGTCAGTGTATACATTGTAAGGTCACTGTATACATTACATTTTTGTTACATCTGAGTTGTCCGTTCTCGGCCTACTGTGTATCCTGCATCAGGGCTCCATCGGAGCTGTTTGGTAATTAAAGGTTTTTATCAGATAAAAAAAAAACATTCTCATAAAGAAATGAAGACCAGGAAATATGCAGTTACACTAATGTATATGTTGAAGGCACCGATCACCTTTCATCATTCAGTACAGTGTGTCATTTGTAAACATTTTTCATTATTACCAGAAGTACAACATTGTTCTTCAGCACTGTAATGTCTCATGTTTAGTCAGTAAATATCATTATCCTGACTATTGCTGTACTGACCAAAACGGCAGACGGCAACATGTACACTTTAAACAGGAACTGTAACATTACTCTCCATGATATAACTGACACAAATCCTTTGTATTTGCTTATCAGATGTAGCTGCACTGAATCTTAACGATGGATCCAGTGGGACATCTGATCAGGACACACTTGCTCCTCTCCCTCATTCGGGCGCCCCCTGGCCTCTGAGCCAAGGCTATCCGTACCAGTACCCTCTAGTGCCACCTTGTTACCCCTCAACATACCAAGAGCCAGGATTCAGCTATGGCAGTGGCAGTGCAGGAAGCCAACACAGCGAAGGTAAGTAGAACAGGCCTCTCCAGTACCCCTTCCTCTCGTTGCCTGCCTTTCATGCTTTCTTTTTTTGTTTGTCCTATGTGCTTGCATGACTGCCACTCCACAAGCAGCGAATTCAGCGTAGCCATCATTTGTCAACCTGTTTTGTGAAAAGAACAAGCATTCACTTGATGTCTACTCATGGAACTCCTGGTGGTTCAGTGCTGCCCTTTATAGGCGTAGCAGTGTACATGAACATTCACACTGCAAATTGGGCTTCGAGGCAAGGTAGATTAAAGACATCAAAACCGCTAGTGGAGATACTGCAAAAAAAATAAAAAAAATACAAAGAAGCATATATAGTCAAAAAAATATGCTTATTAGCTGTCCACATACAATACATTTATAGCATTATAAAATGAAACAGTGTCAAGAGCTACAAGTATTGTTGTGCAAAGCACATTAACCAACAGCAGCCAGTTCTATCATGTCGAGTCAATAAAGGATAACAAGCAATTGGTTGCTGGGGGTTACTGCACTTTACACAAGGCTCTTTTCCTTTTTAAATCAGCATGTTTTTGTAGATCTGCTTTAGTAGAACAGTTTCAGGATTATGGAAATGTATAGGCAGCTACGGATTTGCAGTCATGTGCTTTCTTCTAATAATTCAGTACAGTAACATGCTCCTTTATCCCCTGCTGTATGCCTCGCTGATAGTAACTGTGTTATTCCCTTGTTTTGTGCTGAACAAGCATTAGACTGAAGGATGCATGGAAGGAATGGAGGAATCTAGGTCATTCGGTAAGCTTAAATCTCTGGCCCAAAGACCAGAGCCCAAGCATGTCCATTTGGATCCTTGTGGCCCGTCCTTCACCCACCTAGACCATTCCCAACCTCCCTCCAACAGTCCACTGGGTAGCAGGAGAAGGAGAACCATGTGAGGGCTCATTGCTAAATGCACACCCATAATCGAGTCTGCCTTGGTGCTTCTCATGTTGTGTGGTGGGTGGGGCAGTGTCAATAGGTATGGGACACTTTACTGTAGGCTGCACTCAGTCAGGTCATTAAAGTGCCAATCCACTCACATATAGCATCTAGTGGGTTGAGTCAGCCCCTGACTACTTATAGGTCTTAGATACTCCAAGAGTGAGAGCTCCTTGCCAGGATTCCAGACTCTGTTCCTGTCCACTTGGAAGGTTTGGCTGTTCCTATTCACCTTTGTGTGTTCCAGAATCTCCTGTTACATTTTCTATTATATCAAATAAACATTAACTCTAACATGGAAAGTAGGAGCCCTCTCATAATAGGCCCAGGAACTCAAGCACAGATAACTAACCAATCAAGTCCCCAAGATATATAAGAAACTATCAGGTACTTGAATTCTTCAGCATCTTCCAAAATGCCAGTTTTGGGTGGACTGACCCTCTCAAAGTGGTTTTAACCTTAATGAAGTAATTACTTCCATCCCCTCCTCTTGTGTTGGGCCATAACACACTGTGTAAGTGTTTTTTTTTTTTAAACAATGCCTCTAAATACCTTTTTTTGCATATCTCTTTTGGCCACTCACGTGATTCCCGACTGTTCTCCTCCTCTGATACAGGGCTACAGCGGGAGGGGCCGAGATCTCCCTCTGATGTCAGCCAGGCTGATCCTGTGACTGCCGTGCTGCCCGCTCAGCCACTCCCGCTGTAGCCCTAGATCAGAGGAGGAGAGTGGCTGGGAGTCACGTGACCAGCCTGAAGTTATGTGAAAAAAGGTATTTACAGGTAGAGGCATTGTTTTAAAAAACACACTGTGTGTTATGGCTGAAGAAAAGAGAGGGGCTCGCAGTGACATTATTTTAAACCTTTCCGCTAATAGCAGCAGGAGGGGAGGCAGAGACGGCTCACACAGATACACACACAAGAACTGACAGGCGGGAGAGAGCAGAGCAGCAGAGGCACGTAAACTGATCACGGTAATCAGGGCTCAGCAGCTATGATTACCATGGTCAGTACACAAAGAGGGACACAGGAACTTGTAGGATCAGGCAGGTTTTCTACAGCTTAGAGACGGACAGGTTAGACAGCACAAGCACTGTGCTGTTTAACCTGCTATAAGGGAACAGGATCTATAATTTTTTTTAGGGTTACAATCCATTTAAGACAGTGAGGTTGATTTATTAAAACTGGACAGTACACAATCTGGTGAAGCTGTGCATGGCAGCTTCTAACTTCAGCTTTTTCAATTAAGCTTTGACAATAAAACATGGAAGCCAATTGGTTTCTGTGCAGAGCTGCACCAGATTTTGCACACTCCAGTTTTAATAAATCAACCCCAGCGTGTCTAACTTTTTCATCCACATAAAGCCATAGAACAGCTGGTACCTGCCAGACTAGAACATTAGGCAGCAACTATAGATTGCCAGGTAAGGCTAAGGTCCATGCATGACCGAGTCCAGATTTCCCCTAAAACCTGCTAGTTTTTGAAAACACACGTTATTGCGTTGCTTATCCACACTAATCAGCTGCAATTTAGATTAAAATGATAGGTGGAATTTGATAGATTGTTGTGGTCAACACAGACAGTTGTTTGAGACATTTTTTATACCCAATAACTTAGTTTTTTTGAAGTGTTGAACACTCTGAGGTCACTTCCTAAAGACAACCAAGTATATAGGAATATGGTAAACTGCAAATACACAATACAGAGAGCTATAGCCCCACCTGGTGGCCAATCCTGAGACTACCATTCCTTCACTTTGGGCATTGTTCATTGATTCAAGTTTACTATTTTGAGTGCAGTGAAGCAAAATGTATTCAGCTTCACTGCAAATGTTAGGCTCCTTTCACACAGGCATCTCCATTTGGCAGAATCTGCTTGCTCAGGGGGGACAAGCACACAGTCCTGCTCTCCTATATGGAGCAATCGAATAAAAACTGCCGCCATCCGATCTGACTCACCAGACAGAGGGAAAATTGGACCACCATCCATCTGTTTTTGCCAGACAGGATTGGATCAGATGGCGGAGGGTGTCTGCTGACATCGACCGCTCCAAAAAAGACACACAGAGGTCCAATCAATTCCACCTTAAAATCTGACAGGCAGACCTGATCGGACAGCCAGTGTGAAAAGGGCCTAGACTGAAAGCCAGTAGTTGAAGAATGCCAACTTCCATTTAAGGCATCTGCTTAGTGGCAGATCGGGTTAATTAGGGGTCTAGCTGTTGCCCTGCAAAAGGGTATATAGGCATACCCCACTTTTAAGTACACAATTGGGTTTATTTACTAAAGCTGGAAAGCACAAAATCAGGCTCACTTCTGCATAGAAACCAATGAGCTTCTAACCCCAGCTTTTTCAATTAGGCTTTGGTAATAAAACCTGGAAGCTCATTGGTTTCTATGCAGAAGTGAGCCTGATTTTGCGCTTTCCAGCTTTAGTAAATAAACCCCACTGTGTACTTAAAAGTGGGGTATTTGTACAAAAGTGGGGTATTTGTACATTCCAAACTACAAGAACAATTTTTGGTTGCACAAGCAGCTGTTGAAAACTGCACCCATTCACTTCTCTAGAAGGATCGCAGTTAACTGATTGGTTGTACAGAGCTGTGCAATGACTACATTTTAAATTAAATGCAGCCAATTGCAATCTTCAAGTGATAACTAGAAAAATAACTAGGTGCAGTTTTAAGTGACTGATCACAGTGGTATGTAGTTTATTAGATACAAATTGCCTATAAATAGCCTATGTTCGTTTGAACTGTAAAGCTCACGTTACAACCTCCTTTAGCTCTACCAACAACTACAGTGGGTATGGAAAGAAAAAAATCACTCCCTTTAAAATAATTAAATTTTGTTGCTTTGCAGCCTGAAATGAAGACAGACAAATTTGTTTTGTCTTATCCAGCTGTATTTACTCAGTGCAACTTCACCCCCTCCTAAAAAATACTCAATCAAGCATAGCTAATGGCACACAAAGCCATTTGACTTTCAACTGTGATCATTTTGATTTAGCTCACCATGAAAAGAGCTTTCCTGGAGCATGTCAGTTCCTGATAGAGCAACTGAAGCAAACAATTAACTATGAGTAGCGAGGCACTGGCAAAAGGTCTTGGAATAAAGTTGTGGACAGGCAGAAGTCAGGAGATTAATACAAAAACAATTCAAAGACTTTATCAATGCACAGTGAAGTCTAATATTAAGACGTGGAAGGTATTTGGTACAGCACAGATAGACCCTCCTTGAATCAGGACGTCACTTCAAAATGGATGAAAGAGCCAGGAGGAAACTGGTCAGAGAGGCTACCAAGAGGCCTACAACATCTTGTGTGCATGTGACAACAATATCACAAATTCTCCACAAATGTGGCCTGTATGGGAGGGTTGCAAGAAAAAAGCCACTCCTCAAGAAAGACCACATGGAAAAATGTGCTTTGGACAGATGGGACTAAAATTAAATTATTTGGCCTCAACCCCCTACGATATGTCTCATGGAAATCTAATACATCTCATCATCCAAATAACACCATTCCTACAGTAAAACATTGAGGCGTTAATATCCCCTTATGAAGGTGTTTCTCTGCAGCAGGGACTGGAGCACTTGTCAGGATAGAAGGAAAAATGGATGGGGCAAAATACAATCAAATTCTTGAGGGAAAATCTGCCGCCCTTTGCCAGAAAGTTGTCAATGGGAAGAAGGTTTACCTTCCAACATGACAATGACCACACATTGGTTGAAGGAGAAAAGGGTCCTTGCATGGCCTAGTCAGAACCCCATTAAAAATCTGTGGAATGACTTGCAGACTGCCGTCCAAAAACGCCACCATTAAATTTAACTGAACTTGAGCAAGAACAAGAAGAACTACGCAAATATTGCAAAGTCTAGATGCGCAAAGTTATTAAGCACTTCGTATCCAGGGTATTGTACTTTGACGGCCACAAGGTGGTTCTACAATGCCGGGAGGAAAAAGTTAAACATATTGTGCCAGATTCAGGAAAGAGATAAGACGGCTTATCTCCACATAAGCCGTCTTATCTTTGCGTCTGAGCCCTCCTATCTATGCGTCTGATTCATAGAATCAGTAACGCATAGATTTCCATTGGATTCAACTGGCGTAAGTCTCTTACGCCGTTGTATCTTATTTTCATATTTTAGGCTGGACGCTAGGTGGCGTTCCCATCTAAAATATGAAAATGAGCCTATACGCCGATTCCCGAACGTGCGCCCGGCCGGCGTATCTGTTTACATTAGGCTTATGCCTGGCCTAAAGTTATCCCTGCTATATGAGGCGCAGGCAATGTTAAGTATTGACGTCGGGACAAACGTCGTTTAAGTCGTTTGCGTAAGTCGATTCAGAATGGGGCTGGCCGTACGTTACGTTCACGTCGCTTTCATTGACAATTTGCGACGTGATTTGGAGCATGCGCACTTGCAAACTTTCACGGCCGGCGCATGCGCAGTACGTTCGGCGCGGGATCGCGATTCATTTAAATAATAGACGCCCCCTACCCGCCCAATTTGAATTACGACAGGCCATTTATGCTACGCCGCCACAACTTTACAGGCGTAGTGTAAACAGCATACGCTATGCCTGTACAAAAATAGGCGATTCTACCTGAATCTAGCCCATTGTGGTTTTTTTTTTCAAAATTGTCGCTATTTTTTTGTTTATAGCGCAAAAAATAAAAACGCAGAGATGATCAAATACCACCAAAAGAAAGCTTGATTTGTTGGAAAAAAAGGACGTAAATGTATTTGTTTGGGAGCAATACCACACGACCGCGCAATTGTCAGTTAAACAACGCAGTGCCGAAAGCTGAAATTTTGCCTGGACAGGAAGGGGGTATATGTGCCCAGTAAGCAAGTGGTTAAATACATATCCCAACAGACTAAAGGCTGTAATTGAAGTAAAACTTGGTTCAACAAAATATTGACACAAAGGGGCGATTCTTTTTTTTGTTTCAACTCTGGGATTCTGTTTTTTTTTTTTCTGAAATGGTGTTCTATCTTTCACTTGGATGTTATAAGTTGCACGGAGTAAATACAGCTGTATATATAGTGCAAGGGCCTGCCTGATTTGATATAGATGCATTGGCTAGATTAGGTAGGTTCTCATATCACATAGTTTTGATAACATTTTAAGTTGATTGTACAGCCAGGTTATATTGTGTATGGTGACCCTAAGCTGTGCACTGCAACATACTGTAGTTAATGAGCACATTGCTAAGCAAAACTTGGAACATGTTTATCAGCAGCAGCATCCCAGCATTTACTATACAATATGCATGCCAATGATAGGAAAGGCTCTACTTCATATCCACCAATGAGAAACAGTATAGTTTCAGCGATCTTTACTAATATATATGACAGTCCAGGTGGCCCTGGGGCACTTGCATGATCATGCATGTCCTGCTTTACCTCCGCTTCATGTGTCTTTCGTGCATGTATCTCTTGCAGTCAGTGTTCCGTTATATAATATCCTGTATGTCAGCAAGGCAATTATAACATAGATCTTGGTGTTTCTGAACTAAGAAAACTATTGTGTGTTTGATTTGGAACATAAAAACAGGTAAGTTTGACCCTCGATCTTCTGGAGAGTTCTGATCCAGAGGTGTATGTATAGCTGACTTTTGTTTGATAGATTAGTAATAAAGAGCAGGGGAAGCAAATCATGTTTAACAAAAGCAGTAGTGAACCACATTAAAATAAAAAAATAGGCACTGGGCAGTTTAAGTCATAATGTGCTAGTATTCATCAGATACTAGTACATTATGACAGACGTACCTGAAAATGAAGCCCTCCAGCAGCGCACTGTCACCACTGAAGGCGATTCCACCTTCACGCGGTCTTCTTTCTGGGTTTGCAGGCTTCGGTGATATGAAGTCCAAGCCTACAATGACATCATGTGGGTGGGAGTCACTGAAGGAACGGCGTGGGCACGTTTAGGAGATATTTACTGTACCTATAGATAAGCCTCGATTTATATAAGCTTACCTATAGGTTAAAATCATACAAGGGAGTTTACTCCCCCTTTAAGATTAATTGCCAATAAGATTTTACCATTCCTATGTAAACTGGGGTACAATATCATAGAATAGGAGTTACAGTATATCCGGAAAGTAATCACAGCACTTCACTTTTTCCACATTTTGTTCTGTTATAGCCTTATCCCAAAATTAATTACATTCATTGTTTTCCTAAAAATTCAACAAGCAATACCCCATAATGACAACGTGAAAGAAGTTTGTTTGAAATCTTTACAAATATATTAAAAATTGCATTCTGTTTCCATCCTTTGGCGTTTTCCAAAAGGCACCTGAAGGACACTCAGACCATGAGAAACAAAATTCTTTGGTCAGATGGAACAAAGATTGAACTCTTTAGCCTGAATGGCAAGCGTCATGTCTGGAGGGAACCAGGCACTGCTCATCACCTGGCCAATACCATCCCTACAGTGAAGCATGGTGGTGGCAGCATCATGCTGTCAGTATGTTTTTCAGTGGCAGGAACTGGGAGACTAGTAGGGATCGAGGGAAAGATGAATGTAGCAATGTACAGACATCCTTCATGAAAACCTGCTCTAGAACGTTCTGGACCTCAGACTGGGGCGAAGGTTAATCTTCAACCCTAAGCACATAGCCAAGATAGCAAAGGAGTGGATACAGGGAAACTCTGGGAATGTCTTTGAGTGGCCCAGCCAGAGTCCAGACTTGAACCTGATTAAACATCTCTGGAGAGATCTGAAAATGGCTGTGCACTGACGCTCCCCATCCAACCTGATGAAGGTTGAGAGGTCCTGCAAATAAGAATCGGAGAAACTGCCCAAAAATAGGTGTGCCAAGCTTGCAGCATTGTACTCAAAAAGACTTGAAGCTGTAATTGGTGCCAAAGGTGCTTCAACAAAGTATTGAACAAAGGCTGTGAAAACTTATGTACATGTGAGTTTTCCATTTTTTTAAACAAACTTCTTTCACAATGTCATTATGGGGTATTGTTTGTAGAATTTTAAGGAAAATTATGAAATTTTGAAATAAGGCTGTAACATAACAAAAAGTGAAGCGCTGTGAATACTGTCATTTACCACTGTGTATACCCCCACATGTGTGACTCTATAGTCACATGGGCTGCTCAGATGTGAGAGGAAATGCTCAGCATAGAAACTCACTGAAAATGTGGCATGTGCAGAGTTGCCACCACAGCTGCAAAATCCATAGCTGAATTGGGGACATGAACAGAAAGGGGAGATAGAGTGTGTGCAGCAAGATCAACCAGGTTTTTTGCAGAATACAGAAAACAAATCTCAGAGACCGAGTGAGTATGAACAACATGTAATACACCAGCAGTTCAGCCCCACCTACCAGAGCATCTGCTCCATGTTTATCTTAGCAAGTAGAAGTCTGGAAGGCTGCTGAGTCACTGCTGGGAAGGGGAGCAGTGTGAGCTGAGCTGCAGATGGTGTTGAAGTGTACCCAAGTGGATGACACCACTGCCTCCTACATATGACTCCATATGGTTCCGGCGATTGACTGTCACATGGGGAAGGTTACATTAGAGCAACAAAGCAAGGGTTCCAACTCAGATGGGAGGTAAAAATGCAGAGTGGATAGGTTAGTATACATGGGTTGGGGTGTATTATCAGTAGACATTGCCAAAATGCTGAATGATTCACAGTGGAAGTACTGAGGTCCACAATTCATTCTCCCTGCAGTGACTCTAATTTGTAATATAAACAGAGCGTTAGCCTTGGGAGGGGGACAATGGGAGATGAGCTGCCCAGAGAATGACTTGAGTGCTTGTGCTATAAAATTTGAGGATGATGTACTCCAGCATACCTGAAACTACAAAGGTCAGTAAGGGCTTCAGAATATGTGCATAAATATTTAATTGTCCAGGTGGCATTTGAAGCATATTGGGGCACAGACAGTATAAACTTAACAGAGGTTCTAGCAATGTCTCACTATATCCAGAAAGCCATAAAAAAACATTTTGTCTAGAGTTCTGTAATAATAATATCTTTTTTGGCACAGGCAGCAAAAGCAGTGGATCCAGTCGCAGTAACCGAGAGGGAAAGAGATCATCCGGTCGAGAGAAGGATCGTAAGTCCACTGGCAGTGGTAGCGGATCTGACCGTGCCGCCAGCAGTGGAGGAAAAAGGAGCGAGAGGCCACTAAGCCAGCACAGCAACCGGAGCCACAGCTCAGCGGCACGCAGTGAGCGTAGTCATCGCAGCAGCCACCACTCTCATGGGCCCCCCGGTCTACCTCCGCTTTACAGCCTGCCAAAGATCGGGGGCAAGGTGTACAATAGCGGTCCGCCGGGTGGTCCTCCAGTCCGCGAACTAAGCAACATCCCTCCAGAACTGACCGGAAGTCGGCAGTCCTTCCAGAAGGCCATGGGAAACCCCTGTGAATTTTTTGTGGACATTATGTGACAGCCAAAGTGCCTTCTGCTCCAGCCACTAGAAAAGCTAAAGAATTGCATAGCTCCCTGCAATGGATGACCACTGCCATAATCCGATGCCAAGCCATAGGAGAGGAAAAAATGATGGCTCTTTTTATTGCACTGTAAGCTTTGGTCAACATCAAAGTACATTTGAAATGCTGATTTCAGAAGATGTAAAGGATTTGGAGAGATCACCTCAGAGTTCATGCTAAAGGCACAATCCTAGTGATGTCACATGTACTGTAGGTGATGTCAGACAAGCCTGGAAGCCATGCAAAAAAACTGGTTGCAGTAAAACCAGGTATGCAGAGCTTTCACTGCAGAACAGCTGTAGAAGAAAGGACAGCTCAATCCCCTACCATGTGATACAGACTAGAGTATCACTCAATAGCTTGTCTGACATCGACCTGAGCGCTGGCCACACACGCACATTAATCTCCTATTGTTTTCCAAATAATCCTCATGATACAAAAGCACATGCTAGAATTGCACTGTTAAAGTGAACCAGTCATAAACCTGAGCAGTTCAGACTATACCGGTAAATATGAAGAAAATGTATAAGCAGGGGTAATCTTGTCCTGTAAAAGTCCCACTTTGCTCCCAGACATTTATGGGAACAATATGGAGGCAGAGGAGGACGGGGACAGGTTTGACTATTTTGACTCAATTTTTAAAAAGTAATTATACACGTCAACATTGCCATATAAGTTTAGATGCCTCTAATTCGGGATCTATTAATCATTTATGAATCTTACTGAAAGTAACCTATGCCTCTGCATTATTTCATTGTGCGTGAAGTCTGAACCACCCAGGTTAATGACGGCTTTGTTTACTTTAAAATTCCACTTTTAGAATGGCTTATGCATATGTTTTGGTTGCAGCCACTGAAAAAAATGCCAGTAGAGCAGTTCTGCCTCCTTGTGGCCTAATTGCCAAGATAAAACCAGCCAGCTGTATTGTTTTGGGGCTGTCTGGCCAGACTGAAAGAATTGCCTTGATAGGGTAAGACAGCAAAGTACAGTCACTGCAAAGCTTAGAAAGCAAGCAAATATGACTGCCTTCAAGTTCATATATTAGTAAAAACCTGACCATCTACATATGAATATTTGAGGCAGCTTTGATACTTTTTATTTTTTTCCCCCATCAGGATCATAAGGTGTGTTTGCCCAGTGTTAAATCTAGCAGGTGAAATTAAGGTTAAGACAATCTTTATGTTGCCAGTACAAATTACACAGTCAGTCCCACCAAAACTGTGATTTCAGATAATGGTAGATAGGAGCATGCTGAATTACTAAACTGGATGTATATAATCTGCTGCAGCCATATCCGGGCAATGCTCATCTTTTATTACAATCCTTTATTTATTTTACAGCCAGTGGGTGAGTCAACCCACCAATGTGAGCCTTTGCCGGAAAGATCAGTTTTGGGTAATGTGCCCTGTAAACGTCAGTCCAGCCAAAAGTGATATTTCTGTTACAGGTGGTGTCTTTTGGACTTAGTCAGCTAATGAATTATGTATCTCTGGAGGACTGTAGTGGTGAGATCTCTATTCCATAGTTTGCTTCTGCCCAACTGGGTTTTTGGTGTTCCCAACCACCATGATGCATCTCATTCCACTCTCCCGGTTGCCAGCTCCATATTGTTAATAAAACACAAAACGATCCAAATCTAGACTTTGCAAAACCTGAGATGTGGAGCGTGGAGATCTCACCTGTAGTCCCTGAAAGACCTAAGAAATCGGTGCATTAAAGACCAAATCAAGTCTCTCAGAACATTATGTAAACATTTAGGCCTCATGCACAGTGGACATTATAAAAACGCCAGTAGCTGTAGAATGAGTTTTATAGTAGCATTTTTTTCAGACTTTTTTTTTTTTTTTTTAAGCAAAACTATACTCCCACAAAAGCTTATGGCTCAAAAATGCTCATAACCGCTGAATAGCCACATTATTTAGTGTTTTTGAGCTTTTTTCAGAGTTATGCCACGTACACGCGATCGGACATTCCGACAACAAAACCATTGATTTTTTTCCGACAGAATAATGGCTCAAACTTGTCTTGCATAGACGCGGTCACACAAATGTCGGAAATTCCGAACGTCAAGAACGCTGTGATGTACAACACTACGAAAAGCTGAGAAAATTTAAGTTCAATGATTCCAAGCATGCATCGAATTCATTTTTGTGCGTTGAATTGTGTACACACAGTCTGAATTTCGGACAAGAACTTTGTTGTCGGGAAAAATTGAGAACCAGCTCTCAAATTTTTGTTGTTGGAAATTCCAGCAGCAAATGTCCGACAGAGCATACACACAGTCGACAACAAGCTCACATCGAACGTTTGTCAGAAATTCCGACCATGTGTACGCAGTATTAGGCCTCGTACACACGATAGGATAGCCAGAGGACAATGGTCTGATGGATCGTTTTCATCGGTCCAAACTCAAAACCGATCGTGTGTGGGCGCCATCGGTTATTTAAGTTTCGGTAAAAAAAAGCCAACTTGCTTTAAAATTTAACCGATTGACGCCTAACCGATAGGTCAAACCCGATCATTAGTAGGCACGACCATCGCTTAAAAATCCATGCTCAAAATCAAGTTGACGCATGCTTGGAAGAATTGAACTTAATTTTTTGTCAGCACGTCGTCTTGTTTTACGTCACCGCGTTCTAACACGATCGGTTATTTAACTGAAGGTGTGTGGACGCGACGGACCATCAGTCAGCTTCATCGGTTAACCGTTGAGAACGGTCCCTAGGACGAGGCTTTAGAGCGTTTTTACAGCCGAAAAACTTGTCTCAAAAAACACTAGTTCTGAAAAAAGGTGATAAAATCCTATGTGTGCATGGACACATAGGATAACATGCTGGGGAATTTACTGGCTGTAGAAAAAAAAAATGGCTGAAGCAAAAAACGGCAGCTGTAAAAACATCCTAAATGTGCTGAGAAATGGTAAGTCTTAAGCTGGCCAAACACTGGGCAAATTTCTGCCAATTACTGATGAACTGGAAGAAATTCACTTAGTGGGTGACCCTCTTGATTCTGCTCGGTTCTACAAAAGTCAATTGATCACTCGGCTTTGTTAAACGAGTTTTCTGGTGGTTGTATCCAATCAGATGCCGCTGCTATTCAGGTACACTGATAACCTCTGCTGGCAATTTTCCGAATATGATGGCCTAGCAGAGCGATTGGTCTATCTGCACTGTTTTAGCGTTAAGGGAGGAATCTGTTATATTTCTTTTGTTCAGTCCATTGGATTAGGAAAATTAATCTAATATGGTATCGCCAGCTTTGCAGCGTTATGGTAAAGCAGCTCTCCCTAATCAGCCTGTTGGTAGTCTACAGAGCTTTGTGTGAGTAGTGACCTCTATGCAGCAGTCCAACATACTCTGGAGAGTAGCAGCTAGAGCTTTCCAACCAGAAAAGCTCATGCTACAAACTCTAGATCTGACTGTGGGTGAAAATGTTCACCTGCTGGGCAGAGATTGCTACCGTCACACAGAACACAATGGTCCCTCACTGTAGGACAGGCTGATTAAAGCTCGTCAAGCTCTTAATTTTAACAGATTCCTCCATCCACACAATTGGCATGGATCAACAAATCCCTCCTGCCCTGCTATTCTATTCTAACAGCTGTGAGTGGCATGCTCCTTGTTGGCTTCAAGTGCTATATGGCTGGCAATTTTTGACTCCTTCGACAAGTCAATCGAGTAATTGACATTTGGTGGGCTGGCAGGGCCACCTACTGTTGGAATGTATGCCAATTCCTCTAAAACAGGTACAAGTCTAACAGTGTATGTCCAGCTTAAGGAAGCTGCGTTGGCAAAAATAAATTAAAACTTAATAAGATTTTGTGCACCTAGTGATGCTGGCAGACAGGCTACCCTGCATACATAATCCAGCCTCTAAAGATCCTTCTCCCAAAGATTATGCAAGCATTTTTGCATTAGGTCTAAGAAAGAGGAGCACATAAAAAACTGGCTTAGTTCATGCCCTGAGAGTAATATCAGGAATGACATGCAGGCACCTTAAAAGAAACCTGTAGTGGGAGAACCAAGTACGCTGCCATTGCTGACCTCCTTTTAAAAAATGCTGATTGACTGGCTGCTCTGGCTCCAGCACTTTTAAGTTACTGGCCAAAAACTTGGATTGGAATGACGCAATGATCTGAGTACTTGTTCCAGGTTAGCGACTCAGAATGTGCGGAAGTGCATGGCAGGATTATTCAGAAGTCATCAGTCGCAGCCTTCCAATTTCATTTAGCTCTTCAGCATCTTCTAAAACAAAGACTCAGTTTTGGGTGGACTGACTTTTTATCCCAAACCACCAGACAGGTGGATAAAGCACTTAAATCATTTTTCCCATAGCTTGCTTCCACTCCTTCCCCCACAGACCTGGCTAAGATTCTGTTCCTACCAACTCTGCTAACTACTAAGAATGTACATATCATCTATGTATAGATAACAAGATGTAATTTAATGTTTTGTTTTTTAAATATATGTGTATATCTGTGTAAATAACAGTTACAACCGATTCGACTGAACTTTTTCTTTGCATTTATTCCAACCAGGGCGGGTTAAGTTGGTGTAGCCTGAGTGGTTTGTAAACTACAATCCCCATTTATATTAAGAGCCCATTACACCTACACACAGCTAGCATGATAATGCGCACGTCCATTGTGGTGCCAGGCATTTCAGTGGCACACCAATGCACTAAGACAGTGCACATTTGATGCACGTACTCCAGGGTGACATGCGGAAAATGATAATGCACTACTCTGCATTTTGCCCGCTGTGTCGTGTCATTTTTTGGGGGAAGGGTTGTCTTAACACAACACACCTTAATATGTATGAATGTTTGGATAGGTCCGATTGGGTGCTCTGCCAGGGTTCCCTGATGCATGCCATCCACAGCACAAAGAGAATGGTGCATTATGCAATATTAATTAGTCCTTTTCGGTCTCCTGAACATGAATGTTGTATGCACTCCTCCTGTGCTTCTGTACTAAGTGCAAAGAGGGCCGTTGATCTTCCTGGAGACATCAAACACAAGTCAGTCCCATTCTATTGATTTCTGACCACCAACCATCTGTTCTTTATCCAGTAAGTGCCGGCTATTAATGCACCAGAGACTCGACTCATAGTAGAGTGCCCATGTACACTGCATGTGCCGTTCCCTTGGAGACTGACCTCATCAGTGTCTGGCTAGAGTGTCCTTTTGTATTTAAAATACATCACTTTACAAACTAAAATTATTTAGAAAGGTGCTACAAGGCTTTCTTCCATAAGGAATTATGGCGTCTTATAGAGAAATACAGTGGTCGCCAATGGCAATCACCTTCTAAAAATGCTAGTTGTCAGTTTATTTCCTACACATATTTCAAACAAATTATTCAAAGTTATAATAATGTATATATTTTAAAAATTATTGATAAAAGAATACAAAAATACAATTAACCCAGATGCATTCAAAATTTTACATTTATAATTTAATGATACAAATTATAAAAATCACATTGATAACATGATTTCTCCTTTATATAGATTGAAAATATTTATTGTAGAGCATACAGAGTTCATTACTAGAAATGTAAAATGGCCACACCGTTACAATTCACTACAGAGATACATTTTTGAAAGGCATTTTTTTTTTAACTGATACATTCCCATCCCAGGTGCCTGCCTTCCCCAACTGTAAGCAAAAGAGTTATCCTTGTCCTGATTCTTCAGTATTAATGCTATTGCTGGTTTAAACACAAAGATGACACTTTCTCTGCAGGACTCAAATTTGATCTGGAGCTTTCTGTACTGCCTCGATTCTGCGGTAGAATGACACCCAGTATCAAACCCAGAAAACTATGGACACCCTGAGTGGGCATCAGTACAACACTCTGTACTCACAGTTAGGGGTGCAACAGATCAAAAAACGTACAGTTCGGAACGTTTCTCAGATTTGAGACACGGATCGGATCAAAAAAAAAATAATGTCGTAACGTGGCTTAAAGCGGAGCTCCACCCAGTATAACAACATTTTACAATGTTGTTTGAAAAAAATAAAAACCTGAAAAAAAAAAAATACTCACCCGAAATAGCTGTTGCTATGCGGAAGTCCGTAATCTGCCTCTTCCTAATCCGCGGTGTGTTTTCTTCTTCTTCTTCTCCTTGTGAATGGGCGCGCTGCTTCCTGGGAACTGTGTGTGTTCTCAGAGAGCAGCGCGCCCATTCACAAGCCAGCGTGAGACTCGCGGAGACGCAGTAGGAAACGGGCAGTGAAGCCGTACGGCTTCACTGCCTGTTTCCCATATTGTGAATGGCGGCGCGGGACCCGGAGCGATCGTGGGACCGGCATCGGGGGGCCCATCAGCGCGGGCGCCTAGGACAGGTAAGTGTCTTTATTTAAAGTCAGCAGCTACACTGTTAGTAGCTGCTGACTTTAAAAAAAAATTTTACCGTGGCTGGAGCTCCGCTTTAAGCACTTTCAGCATGCGTTTAAAGCCCTCGTATTGCACAACCGAATATGGCCTCATGTCTGCACCTATAAACACACCAATAGCGTTTGTGATGGTCGTTCAAGCTCCTCTGTTCCTCCGCTCGCCGTTACCACGCTGTGTGTGGACTGAACATGCGCACAACTTTTTTTTTTTTTTTAGAAATCAATCCTCGGATCACATGTGTGCGGTTCGGATCAATGACGATCTGTTGCACCACTACTCACAGTGTAAGGATGCTGAGAGCTGTGCCCATATCATTGCTACACTCTGCAATAATGTGGACCACACAATGCTGGAGAACCATCGCAGCACCTGACTGGCCCAAGGCATCTAGAAAAAAGGTGTGTGTGTGTGTGTGTAATATATATATATTCGCATCGGTTGTTATTACAATATAGTCGACGGTCCGCTCTAAAGAACGTAACTGCACGCATCACCCCAGTAAAATACCTAGAAGCAACATAGGTCAGTTTTTTGACGATACTTCTAAAAAAGTGAATATCGGCCACGCCGATAATCGGTCGATCATTGCTTTCTGACAGTACAGCCTCTTTAACCGAAACACAAAGTACCAAATGAAAGAGGGTTTGGCTCAGTAAAGGTAAAGGAAGATTTTTGTTTACTTTATGAGGTTTGTGCATCACATAGTAATGGGATTTAAGCTCGGTTCACAATCTATGCAAGTTTCGGTTGATGCATTTTTTGCACAAGCATTTGACATGTTTTGTGGAGGTGTCTGTTATCAAACGCATCAAAAACACAAGCCCTGCCTTTTTGGAGGAGTTTAAATGGGAATACAGCAGAAGCCTGTGGAACCAAAAATACAACCCACGTTGGGCAGAAACTCCCCAACCCTTTCCTATAAAATGCAACGGTTAAAAATGCACAAATGGGAACTTTACCCATAGGAAATCATGTTAAATGGACTGTAGTGCGTTTCTGCAAAACTGAAAACACAAGTGTGAACCTAGCCTTAGGTCTCGTTTAACCACTTAAGGACCGCCGCATTTACATTTACATCGGCACAATGGCACCGACAGGCACATCAAGGTGTATATATACGTTGGTGCCTTGAGGGGGGGGTCCGATCGGGACCCCCCCAGTACATGCGGAGGTCCGCGCGGCTGTGCGATCGATCCGTGACAAGGGGGCGGCTATTCGTTTTTGTCCGCCCCCTCCGGATCGCTCTCAGCCAATGCCCCCCCCCCCCCCCCCCCCCCCCCCCCCCGCCCTGTCACTTCCTTCTCCTATGTAAACACAGGAAGGAGGAAGCGATGTGATCTCTCCCTCTGCATTTTTTTCAACCACCGCTGAGGAGAGATCACATCACAAGTAAGTCTGCACTAACACTACACTGACACACACTACATATAGGCACATTTATCGCCCCCCCTGTCACAGTGTCACTGAATGCAGTAATCATACATGTATGATTACTGTATTTAGTGTCAGTGTGACAGTCAGTTAGTGTTAGGTTCAGGGTAGCCCCCGTACCCCCCCTAATAAAGTTTTAACCCCTTGATCACCGCCCTAGTTAACCCTTTCACTCCCTATTGCCAGCGTCACCAAGCGATCATTTTTCTGATCGCTGTATTAGTGTCGCTGTTCCCGCTAGGTAGCTAATTTTTTTTTTATTGCGATTTTTTTACTAAAGACATGTGGCTGAATACATTTTGGCCTAAATGATTGACTAAAATTTAGTTTATTTGATTTTTCTTATAACAAAAATTAAAAAATATTGTTTTTTTTCAAAAATGTCGCTCTATTTTTGTATATACCGCAAAAAATAAAAAAAATCGCAGAGGCGATCAAATACCACCAAAAGAAAGCTCTATTTGTGGGAAGAAAAGGACGCAAATTTTGTTTGGGAGCCACGTCGCACGACCGCGCAATTGTCTGTTAAAGCGACGCAGTGCCAAATTTTAAAAACCCCTTGGGTCATTTAACAGCATATTGGTCCGGTCCTTAAGTGGTTAAACTGCCAGACAGGAGCCTTTAAAGTTGAAGATTGAGAGTTGGATTTTCTCTCTAAAAACAGTTAAATACTGTAGGTTCCAAAGGGGAAAGTTCCATGGCAAGAGGTTCCTTCCGGTCAGGTGAGAATTTTCCATTTTCTAGTTGAAAGCGGAAAATTCATGAATTTTTTTTTTTTTTTTTTTCAAAGACAGACTGTCATTATATTACCACAGTTTAAAAGACATCTGTATAGAATAACAAGGATACATAAAATACATTCAAAATCATTCCTAGCCTGGAGCCAATTTTAAATATTAGATTAGACAAGATTAAAAGAAAAAAAAAAGCTCAGTGATTTGTTAGGGGACCATTACTGATCCATGTTCATAAACACGATGTACTAAACGTTATGTAAAGCCCCGTACACACGATCTGAATTTTTTCATTGGAAATTCCGACCGTGTGTATGCCCCATCAGACTTTTTCTGAGGAATTCCATCGGAGTTTAGATAGAGAACATGTGTGTACGGGGCAAAAGAAGCAACACATTCATCCATATATCACTGGAACTATTAATCTATAGCTCTCCTATTGTGCCACTGATATTCGGGACTTGAAGATATACCAAAGCCCTAAGGCATTCATCAGCCAAGACTTCCGGGATTGTTGGATGCCCATGTCCCTAGTAGTTCATTTTGAAGTCAAATATCGATTTAGTTTGGCAGTCTTGACTAAAATGCCATTTTAGTTATCCGAATTGTTTTAGTCGACTAAAATAGAGTTAATTTTAAATAACAATGGTCCGTAGCCACACTTTAGGTTTCCTTCTGCCCAGCAAGGGAACCAAGCATACGATGCTCCCTGAAGTCTTGGATGCCGAAGACTCTAGGCTGCAGTAGCTCTTCAAGTCAGCAAGCAATGCCATCCAGCATTAGCAGCAGAACAGGCAAGTATTAGACTGGGTTCACACTTATGCAAATTGGATGAGACTTTCTCTGCATCCAAATCGCATGATAGGAGTGTGACCAGCTCTCAATGGATCCGGTTTACACATCTCTGGGGCGGCCATGGAGCTCACAGTAGAAGAGTCCCGTGCGTCTTTAGCTCAATTTTTGGTCCGAATTCAGAAAAAAAATTGGATCTGGAACGGGGATGCACCAGACCCCCTCCTGTGCCCCGCGGCCACACAATGTGAACCCGACCTGAACATATGTTTACTGCTCCTTTCTTGTTTAATTTTTTGCAGGAACAACAGACAGTGACTTTGGACTGAAAGGTACCTAAAGGTATTATATGATGTTTGAAGAAAGGGTAGGTTTATGAGGCACATAAGATTTTAGAAGACTTCTCCCAATACATTTGCCTCTTTTTTCATCCCTGGACATTTACAGGTAAACGTAGCAAAATAACTTTTAAGTAGCAAAATGTAGAAGAAGCTTAGAAAAGTCACAAGACTCTCTGACATGAAATCGTCGCCCATTTCAATTGTTTGATGGACTGACTGCTCAGTTAAAAAGAAGCACTGCACTTAAAGTATAGCTAAGGGAAAAACATTTTTTTAGTTTTGGATAGAGTGGATATGGATTAGAACCCCTATCAGTTTTTGTAGTCTGTGCCCCTATTAAGGAGATTCACCCTCTCTATTTGTCCTGATTACCATTATCATTGAAAGTAAAATAAAACCCCAAAAGTTGGGTTGTCCCCAGAAAAGTAATAGAGGTGAAGTCTTCCAATGGGGACACTAGTTCTGGTGACCTGGGGGTCCCCAAGAATTCCCTTATTTTTTCACTTCCTGTTTTGGCTATTGGACAGGAAGTGAAGGTGAATCTCCCCAATGGAACAAAAATGGCAAATATAAGCCTTACAGCAGGTGTGCCCAACCAGTGGCCCGGGGATGTGGCCTGTGACCTCCTGCTCTGGGATGGAATAAAATAGAATACTGTTATTAAAGGTAAGTTTATTAAAAAAATCACAGTGTATATATGGGCATATCTGTTCTGCAGTAGTTACTGGGCTGCTTTCAAACTGATCCACAGGTGCAGAAAAATGCACCTGTGGGTTACCTGCACTGAGCCATAGGCTTCTATTACCTGTGAGTTTGGTGTGCGGAGAGTAGAGTGGGCTCTATAGAGCCAAGTGGGCTGGCATCCACCCGCTCCACTCATTGTGGCCCACGACCGGTTACCAAGTCGCTTAGGTGGCCCTTGCTTTTCAAAAGGTTGGGCACCCCTGCCTAACAGTATAACCCTCCCTTACTCTATCCAAAATGAAAAAAAATGGCCAATTTCCAGTACATTCAAGTATTATGTGTGAAATTTGTCAATTGTGTTAAAACACACCCGTCATACGGCTACCGTATATAGAACTATTGGCATTACTGGCCGATTCCCTCTCTGTTGCTGCAGCATCCTAAAGCCTAGTACACACAATGAGATTAATCAGATGAATGATTGTCCCTTTATTTATTTTTTATAGCATGCTAGGTTTCCATATCAAAAACGAATAGGTTACGAAAGTATGAGAATTCTCTTACAACAGAATGGAAATTCGGAAGTGCCGTAAGGTACTGTATTGTATTCCTGGATGAAAACTGTACTGATTAAACTAAATTTGTACAAGAAAAATGTTTGAGGTTTGTCCCTTCGGATAATTTGGGATGAAAGCAGTGTGCCAACGATCAGATTATAGCTCGAAAGCGGTATTTTGATCATGTGTACTTGGCTTATAGAGCAAATGCAAAAATCTGATGTTTGAAAAAGTCAATATTTGCATATGGCTAGGCTACCCCATATAACATTGCTCAGCCCAGAGGTCACATGGGCACAAAGTACCAAAAATGCAGATTGGGGGTATAAAGAAATGGATACTTTACATGAGACTTTTAAAAAAAATTCATGTTCCTGGGAGTACTAACAAGGGGTTCTGTTTTAGACAAACTTTAAAAAATTATTTACTTTGGGCTGTAACATGGCCATTTAAAATATACAAGCTTACTGGAGTTAGTGCTGTACACTGTATACAAATATGCCTGGAATGTGACAGCAAATGAACAAAGTCACTATACATCGAAGTGCGTTTTCAGCCTTCACCATTTAAAACCAAGGGTAGAACAACTTATAAATAGCCAATATTGGAGGACACGTAGGTAGAACCTCAGCATCACTCATGGTAATTCAAGGAGGTTATGCTGGCAGTAGAGTTCCTGAGTAAAGTCATAGACATTAGAGACATATGGCATAGCTTCTCCAAGCATGTCCACCACCTCTTCTGAAGTCCCAACATTCAATACCTCGAAGAATGTGTTCCGATTTGGAAGGACCAAGAAGGCGACATTTGCGGTTTTACGTATAAGCCAAGGGTGATGGTTGGCCAAAGAGTCATTGTAGGCCTCTGCGCACAGGGTGGAGGTCTTGCTGTCCTCCGTGCTGGTTCTTAGCTTCTCCAAAAAGAGTTGGAGCCAGCGCAAGGCCCGGTGTAGTCGCAGGATGGTGCGGCAGCCTGATTCTGGGTGACTGCCGCGTTTATTTAGATCCACCAGGTTAGAGCTGAGCTCATATTCCACCATGGACTGAAGGGTGCGGTAACGTTCTCTGTGTTCCCCGCCCAGATAGTTTTCCATTATCTGGATTTTGCTTACAGCATCTTTGGAGACAAATGAAAACACAGTTCCCAGACTGTTCATAAACCTGATTTTAAGAAGAAAAAAAATATATATGATGAGATATCTTGATATAAAAGGGAAAACAAAACAATAACCAACACTATGTAAATTTTTCAGGTTTAATGAAAGAAGAATATTTTGTGATTCTACTAAAATCTGGTCTTACCCATGAGCTTAAGCTGTCACATTTTCTTAACCATTCCAATAATTTCCAAGCTGTTGTAAGTTTTAATTTACACTTATGCAAAAGGTGCTTGACACACCTCATGTTTTTCAATGACAACCATTTAAATATGTGCAATTTAAAGTCAAAGCAGCATTAAAAAGATTCCTGCGCTACTTTGGTCTGGCTTTCATGAGATTTGAGTGCCATAGACTGCAATGGACACCCTCAAAAGTCGCACCTGCTTGTTATACATTAAACAGTTGTCCATTATCATTGGTCAAAGTCACACAACAGAGATTTACAAGTGTAAATGGAGCCTTAGGGACACGCATGGCTTCTCTAAGCATTTCCAACACATCTTCTGTAGTCTCACAATTCTTCTAATAATGTCTTCCGAGCTGAGGAGCCAGGAAAGTAACAGTTGCAGATGAAAGGAAACAGGAACAGAGAATGCGTAGGCTGCCACTGCTGACCTCTCCTGCAATTGCTATTCACCTGGCTGTCATGCTGATCCAAAAGCTTCAATATGCAGTCGAGTTGTGCTCAACTCCATCTTTCTTATTTCTCTGCGTTGTTCAGCGTCAGGTACTTAGAAAGTACAAAAAAGGTACAGATACCCAGGTACATAGTATTCTTATTAGCAGGTCAGTAATGGCAGACCCCCAAATGTCTCAGTATAGGTTTATTTAAATTCATAATTTATAATGAGAATGCTTACTCAAAAACTGAAGGTTTAGTTTCAGAGGAAATAAAACTGGAATGCGTTTTTCCACACGATTGGATAGATAAACTTTCTCAATTCCTTTAGTAAATCTGCCTCAGTGTTACTGAAGGCCTTGACTTCACCAACCAGAGATGGACCCACGGTAAGGAGGCCCAAAGTCATCACAGGAGGATAGCAGGTAAATCTGCAGTGCTACATGTAGTAAAGTGAAATGTGGAAAAACAGTATACACCCAACTGGGTGCGATAGTGAAACAAATTACAATCAGTCCACACGTGACATCATAATCAAGTAACACAAAAAATCCAATGTAATGAAAGTGTCTATCATAAGTGGATGTACATAACACAGTAGAGTCTTAAGATTAAATGGACCATTCCAACGACAATTCTTCAAGCCAAAAGGTATGGATAAAATACGGCTTACCAGAACTGTTAGACCCGGTAACGGATCGATCGAGCATGCGGTATCCCAACCGGGATACACTTTCATTACATTGGATTTTTTGTGTTACTTGATTATCATTTCACGTGGACTGATTATAAATTTGTTTCACCATCACCCCCAGTTGGGTGTATACTGTTTAGTGGTTTTTCCACATTTCACTTTACTACATGTAGCGCTGCACATTTACCTGCACTCGTTTTGAATTGTTGTCACATTCCTATGCAGCTGCTCCCCTTTTCCCTCTCTTTCTGGTTTGCTTGCGTTTTTTTGGGATAGCGCAATTATTATTCACATTTACAATACAGAAGGATAAAGCCTTTTATATGGTGCAGACACACACTGGGAATCTTTATTTGTCTTAAGCAGTATAGATATATATAACGTGTATGTTGAATAATTTCGAGATTGGGTCACAACAGTGTAACTTTACACAAGGGACAGAGCTATGACCTCCACAGAGGAGATCTCAGGGCATGAGAAATACAAATGGCAGCAAATGATTCAACCCACTGGCATCTACTCAAAACTAATATAATCTGTA
>JAJQKJ010002345.1:0-105000 GCA_029574335.1 Rana kukunoris | reverse complement strand
AATCCATGCCCAGTGCCCACCTATCAGTGCCCACCTGTGCCACCTATGAGTGCCCACCTGTGCCACCTATGAGTGCCCACCTGTGCCACCTATGAGTGCCCCATACCAGCGCCGCCTATCAGTGCCCATCAGAACTACCTCATCGGTGCCCATCAGTGCAACCTCATCGGTGCCCATCAGTGCCATCATATCAGTGCCCGTAATTGAAAGATAAAACATACTCATTTACAAAAAAAATAACATAAAAAAAATAAAAAAATAAACTTTATTTATTTTTTCAAGATTTTCACTCTATTTTTAGTTGTTGCGCAAAAAAAAAAAAAAAAAAAAAAAAAAAAAAAAAAAAAAATCGCAGAGGTGATCAAATACCACCAAAAGAAAGCTCTATTTGTGGGGAAAAAAAGGACGCCAATTTTGTTTGGGTGCAGTGTAGCATGACCGCGCAATTGTCATTCAAATTGCGACAGTGCTGAAAGCTGAAAATTGGCTTGGGCGGGAAGGTGCGCAAGTGCCTGGTATGGAAGTGGTTAAGCTAGTGCATTGTGGGTTCACTTATCTTTTCCTTTGATTTCCCTTCTAAATGTTTTTTTTTTCTTTGTCTGAATTTCTCACTTCCTGTTCCTCCTCAGATGGCTTGCCCCCATCATCCGAGCCTCTCCGAGCCTCGCCTCTCCCTTGGGACTACATTCCTGCGGGGTGACGCAAACAGCTGCCACCGACACCAACGATGGGGCCTTATTCCTCCCACTGACACCAACGATGGGGCCTTATTCCTCCCACAGACACCAATGATGGGGCTTTATTCCTCCCACAGACACCAATGATAGGACACTATTCCTCCCCCTAATACCCAAGAGGGAATGCTGTTCACTCCCACTGACAAAAGGAGATTTTCTACCCCCGCTAGCCACAGTCCTGCCCCCCTAAAGTTTGAAGGACAGAAAACTGGCTCTTTGTTTAGAACGTTTGGAGATCCCTGTCCTATTCCATCCAAAATGCAGAAAAAAAGGACGATTTTGCCTTTAGTGACATTTAAAGCTGGAAATGCGAATCACAACCGCAGGTCAAACAGAGGCCAAGATGGCAGCTTCCTTGGCTGTAAAGGATAAGAGAGTTTAGTTCCACTTTTAGGGCTGTCAAAAACAGTATGACACATCAATATACACAGATCATATTGTGGAATTACTAAAACCCATAACATACACAATACTCTCAGCTGATTTTGGCTGAATCCTGTACACTCCAAAACAGATGATCTCCAGATGCAAACCAGGTCTGAACTACAAATGTAATCTTTAAGCTCCTACTGCCCACGTAACACATATGTGCCATGGCAAAGAGGGTATGCTTAATGCGGCAGAGCTTTCTATGCCAAGTGTGTGCTCACTACTCGCTCCCAGTATAGTGACTGAGCTGTCAAAGACAGTTCTCAGTTCCTACCAATAATCAGATGCCTCCCAATCAGGTGACCACCATAACAGCTAATCAGTGGTCCCCCGATCCTTCCTGCCCCCGACAATAATAAAGGGATGCCGGGGCTGGGCAGGAAGTGGTTAAAGAAATAAATACTGGATTTTAAAATCTCACTTCTCTGTGATCAGTAAACACCAAATGTCCACTTGTTGATGATTAGTAAATACAACACATAACTTTCTATATGACTGAATCCTGCATAACAACTAACCTGCGCTTCCTTTTCACCGACAAGATATTCCATTGATCAGGTCAGGAAAGGGTCAGAGTATGCCCGGATCTTTAGACACACGGGAGGAAAGAATTGCTATTGAAGGGGAACTGACAAACTGGAGGACAGACAGTAAAAGACAAACAGAGGTTATAAACCTCCCCTCTCCATCCAAAATGGATCAGTTATAAATGTCATTAGAAGAAAAAAATAAATCCTTTAACCAGAAACAGTAATATAGTGGATCAGTTTCTAAGGACTTAAAGGGTCACTAAAGGAAACATTTTTTTTTTTGCTGAAATGAAAAATCAATCATATAATGTGCCTACAGTTTTAGTTTCATTTTTAAACTGGTTTCATGTTTCTGTGATGTAAAGAGACACACAAAACCAGAACAAAAACAAACAAATACAGGGCAGCGTTTTGTTTTTAAAATTAATCTGATTGGTTCGGAGGAGTTTTAGACACACAGTATTGACAGCTTGGACCACAGTAAAAAGCTGCCATGAGATTTTTCATAAGGAGCCAGACAAGCAGGAAGTGTGGAGATCAGAGCGGAATTACAGCAACTTCAAAGCAAAAACGAACAATGAGGACATGAAACCAGGACTGCAGTAAGGTAAAGGAAGCTATTTAGCTTAAACATTTTTTTTCCTTTAGTGATCCTTTAATGCAGAAAGGCTCCTGGCACAGGGAAAGGTGGGTATACAAAATAGTCCCATTGCACAGTCTACCAATTGTGCATGGCAAGTGTCAGAACTGCTAGTCATGGGTCTGAATTTTCAGCCACAGGTCTGAAGTGATGGGTCCGACTTGGCCAACACAAGGCAGTAACTGCCAAGTGACAGGTCCAATCTGGCCAACACAAGGCAGGACTGCCAAGTGACAGGTCCGATCTGGCCAACACAAGGCAGGACTGCCAAGTGACGACTCCGATCTGGCCAACACAAGGCAGGACTGCCAAGTGACGACTCCGATCTGGCCAACACAAGGCAGGACTGCCAAGTGACAGGTCCGATCTGGCCAACACAAGGCAGGACTGCCAAGTGACAGGTCCGATCTGGCCAACACAAGGCAGGACTGCCAAGTGACAGGTCCGATCTGGCCAACACAAGGCAGGACTGCCAAGTGACAGGTCCGATCTGGCCAACACAAGGCAGGACTGCCAAGTGACAGGTCCGATCTGGCCAACACAAGGCAGGACTGCCAAGTGACAGGTCCGATCTGGCCAACACAAGGCAGGACTGCCAAGTTACAGGTCCGATCTGACCAACACAAGGCAGGACTGCCAAGTTACAGGTCCGATCTGACCAACACAAGGCAGGACTGCCAAGTGACAGGTCCGATCTGGCCAACACAAGGCAGGACTGCCAAGTGACAGGTCCGATCTGGCCAACACAAGGCAGGACTGCCAAGTGACAGGTCCGATCTGGCCAACACAAGGCAGGACTGCCAAGTGACAGGTCCGATCTGGCCAACACAAGGCAGGACTGCCAAGTTACAGGTCCGATCTGACCAACACAAGGCAGGACTGCCAAGTTACAGGTCCGATCTGGCCAACACAAGGCAGGACTGCCAAGGGACAGTCTAATATGACTAACACAACCCAGATCTGCCAAGGGACAGGTCCGATCTGGCCAACACAGGGCAGGACTGCCAAAAGACGGGTCTGATTTGGCCAACACAAGGCAGGACTGCCACCAAGTCATGGGTCCGATCTTCCAGCCATCATTCCAAATTGCCCAACACAATACAGAACTACCACGGGTCCAACTGGGGGCGGCGGTGTTGAATCAGGAATTTAGTGGTGGTTGGATTATGGCACGTTCCCAATGGCAGTTCACTGCTCAGTTTGGAGTCAGAGCTATACAGCCAACACTGACAGATATGTCCGGATGTATTGGAAGTCCCTGGCAAGGAAGCTGTTAATTAATTAGTTTGTAAGTAGGGAGATAAGAGCAGGGTCAAAATTCATCTGAGAATACAGACCAACATGATAAACTAGGAGCAGATTTCATTCCCAGAAACCAGAATCTGTGTGCGTCCACCCCATGTCAGACCAGTGTCAGAGTACAATGAGATGGCTTCTACTGGATGAATGTGTAGGAGAGGTGTGATGCCTTATTACTCCACATGGTTTTTAACTTTTTTTCAAGTGTCACAAAATGACACTTTGTTCAAGTCTACGCACTGAAGTGACAAATGCAAGACATACTGCAATGGTATGAGCCTGCATTCATCTATTGAGATCAATAGGCACGGTGTGAATGAGCCCCAATGGTTCTACAAGACCTCATGTACATGGGCATTTTTTTTTTTTTTTACAATTATAAAAGCAGCTTTAGGTCCATATGCATATTGTGTCATTTCCATGTGTATATAGAGCAGTGTTCCGTTCAGGGGCGTGAAAAGAGATGCCCTAAGCCCACTTTTAGAGTGCAGTTTATTGGCGTATACATGTTAACACCATTTATTCCAATGACCAGAATAAATTAATATTCTGGTGACTAGTATGTGTTTACGCTCAACGCAATACGTGCGAATACATATGCGACAGTTATTTTCAGTGAAGACAATGCGATTTAGAAATGGCAGTTACATAGATATAAAAATATCCCATTGCGTTTTAAAATGATATAGTCTCTTTGGCTGGAATTCTAATCACATGCAGATCTGATTAGCCGCTTGTCTACCAAGATACCTTTATAAAAACGCCATGATAGACAAGTGGCTAAATCAAGCTTACTGCTGCTACTGCCATACCATATTGATTTATTTATTTTATTCCACAGATGTGCGCAATTTTAAGATGCTTGGTATGTATTTACCCCATGCAACCCCATATTTTATACTTTACCAAACAACTGGGTATAATATTGTGTTTGTTTGCATTCAAATTAATTTTAGTGAATTTCTACTGAAAATATGCATTAGCTAAATACCATGCGACAAGAGAAATTGCAACTACAGCCAATTTATATACTTTTTTTTTTGAGGGGGGGTTAGAGTCATTTTTAGCAAAAGAATAATAATAAAAAAAAAAACATGCAGACTTTAACATGTGTGGCGAAAATTAAGGCAAGTAGTTAAAGTGGATCTTAGCGCCCAGAGGCGATTTGGTTCGCATGTGCCGCGCTATATAAGTTTTTCATTCATTCATTCATTCATCTCCGACCAGATGACACAATTTTTCCTTGTAGTTCTAGTGATCAGGGTCATATAGTAAATGAGGGCTGAGTGCATACATACATACATGCATACATACATACATGCATACATACATACATGTGCCGAAATCCTACACAAAATATGGATGGAAGGTGTTGTATTTTTTATTTACATGTTAAGCCAACCACTAAATTCTTCCATAAGTTTAATTTCAAAAGTAGCTTTTAATATTTTTAAAATCTGCAGCTTTCATAAAAAATCTCTGGTGATCCTGCATGAAGCTCCTTGTTCAGGCACTTAATGTAGGACCCCTTTCACACTGACACGTTTTTCAGGCAGTTTAGCGCTAAAAATCGTTCTACCGCCTGAAAAAAAAATCGTGCCCGAGGGCTTTCACACTGAAGCGGTGCGCTAGCAGGACCGCTCTAAAAGTCCTGCTAGCCGCATCTTTGGAGCGGTATAGGAACGGGGAGTTTACCGCTCCTTCCCATTGAAATCAATAGGAAACCGCAGCAATACCGTCCGCAATGCGTCTATGCAGAGGCGCGTTGCAGGCGGTATTAATCCTTTTTCAGCCGCTAGCGGGGGTTAAAACCACACCGCTAGTGGCCGAATATTGCGGTTAATATGACGGTATATCGGCGCTAAAAATCGTGCCGTTATACCACCAGCGCACCTCCACTGCCCCGTGTGAAAGGGGCCTTATAGAGTGACAAAGCTCTGTCTCCGTCTCCCAATGGTGAGTTGTCTCCTGTCATATGGGGTGGAGACACAGTAATCCCACCCCGATTGTTATGCAGCCATCGCCAGAGTACAAATAGAAAGTAAGTAGCTACAAAGAGACTTCAGTAGATCAGCAACACTGAGATGTAACAAAAAATGAAGAAAAACAGGTCAGAGCCACGGTACTAACAGTCTTATATTAGTACAGCGACCTCCCCTGTTGAGCTATTGTGTCATCCCCCCAGAACCCCCCCCCCCCGGTCAGGGCTCTCAGACATTGGCTGAGAGTGCCGATTGGTAGCCGGTCGGTAGGCCTTTTCTGGTCACGAGCCTGAATGGCCAGCTTCTTTTGGACTGGCTGCTGTACACATGGGCTGAATGTTGGCTGGTTTCTATTGAATCGGTCTATGCCACCTGATATTCAGCCCCTATGCATTATGCCGCGTACACATGATCAGTCCATCCGATGAGAGTGGTCTGATGGACCGTTGTCATCGGTTAACCGATGAAGCTGACTGATGGTCTGATGTGCCTACACACCATTGGTTAAATAACCGATCGTATCAGAACGCGGTGACGGAAAACACAACGACGTGCTGAAAAAAATGAAGTTCAATGCTTCCAAGCATGCGTCGACTTGATTCTGAGCATGCGTGGATTTTTAACCAATAGTCGTGATTACTAAGGATCGGTTTTAACCTATCGGTTAGGAATCCATCGTTTAAATTTAAAGCAAGTTGGCTTTTTTTTTAACCGAAGGTTAAATAACCGATGGCGCCCACACACGATCGGTTTTGACCGATTAAAACGGTCCATCAGACCATTCTCATCGGTTTAACCGATCGTGTGTACGCTGCTTTAGGCTTAAATTGGCTAGACTACTATTCACCTGACAGGACGGTTGACTTTTCTAGATGTATTATTCTAAATGGTATTGTATGTGATGACAAGGTGTGAGATCAGCCAGCCAATACTTCTCCACATAGTCACCTTGAAACCAAAGCCATTATTATTTATGGGATGAAATGATTCACCTAAACAAGAATACAGCAGACTGAACAACACCGGATAAAGTCGCTTTTCTGCCGATCTCCAGCTCCTGATCTTATGGTGGCCATACACACTTCAATAAATCATCAATTTCTTATCTGACTGACCTGTCCCAAAAGCAATCAACACTTCATAACACAATCAATAGATACGACACACATGGGGAAGTGGACTTTGATCATGAGTTATCTTATCTCTGTATTCTCCAAACAACCTCATAATCCAATGGATGGAAAAAATATAAAATTCATGATCAAATCATCTCAGTGCTGCCGATTGAAGAAAAATAATCAATCATTTTCCACCCTTGCCAATCAGCTTAATTTGATCAAATCTGATCTAAATTGAGTCTCAATTGATCAGAAGGGAAGTTATTTTCTAAGCTAGTGCATTGTTGGTTCACTTACCTTTTCCTTCTAAATGTTTTTTTTCTTTGTCTGAATTTCTCACTTTCTGTTCCTCCTCAGTAAGCTGTTCAGTCTGACTAACCCCCAGCCAGAATGGCTCGGATGATGGGAACAAGTTTACAGGAAGTGAGAAAATCAGACAAAGAAAAAAAAACATTTAGAAGTCTAAAAAGGAAAAGATAATGCACTAGCTTAACCACTTCAGCCCCGGACCATATTGCTGCCCAATGACCAGAGCACTTTTTGCGATTCGGCACTGCGTCGCTTTAACTGACAATTGCGCGGTCGTGCAACGTGGCTCCCAAACAAATTTGGCGTCCTTTTTTTCCCACAAATAGAGCTTTCTTTTGGTGGTATTTGATCATCTCTGCGTTTTTTTTTTTGCGCTATAAACAAAAATAGAGCGACAATTTTGAAAAAAAAACAATATTTTTTATTTTTTTCTGTAATAATTATCCCCCAAAAATATATAAAAAAACTTTTTTTTTCCTCAGTTTAGGCCGATACATATTCTTCTACATATTTTTCGTAAAAAAAAAAAAAAAAAAAAAAAAATCGCAATAAGCGTTTATTGATTGGTTTGCGCAAAACTTATAGCGTTTACAAAATAGGGGGTAGTTTTATGGCATTTTTATTATTTTATTTTTTTTACTAGTAATGGCGGCTTTCAGCGTTTTTTTTCAGTACTGCGACCTTATGGCGGACACTTCGGACACTTTTGACACATTTTTGGGAGCATTGGCATTTTTTTTAGCGATCAATGCTATAAAAATGCATTGGATTACTATAAAAATGCCATTGGCAGTGAAGAGGTTAACACTAGGGGGCAGGGAAGGGGTTAAGTGTGTTGCTGGGTGTGTTCTAACTGTATGAGGGGGGTGGCCTCACTAGGGGAAATCACTGATCTTCTGTTCATACATTGTATGAACAGAAGATCAGCGTTTCCCCCGCTGACAGGAACGAGAGGTATGTGTTTACACACAAAGCTCCCGGTCCTCGCTCTGTAACGAACAAGTGCGTGTGCCCGGCGGCGATCGTGCCTGCCGGGCACGCGCGCGGGACTCGGGGGGCAAGGACCACCGGCGGCGAGCACGCGCCCCCTAGTGGCCGTCGGAAGTACCGACGTAGTATGACGGCTCTCGCCCAGGAGAGCCGACCTGCCGCCGTATAATGACGGCAGCTGGTCGGCAAGCGGTTAAAGGAACCCATTTAGAAAATAAAAACTTTTACAACCCCCTTTAAAGCACGTATGGCCTCCACTAGAGCTTGTTTGGACTATTTACACTCCTACACAGCCCCCCCCCCCCCCTCAAAAGGTGAGGGGTGTCAAATGCAGCTGGACAGGGGTGCCATGGCTGCAATGCTTTGTAATTGCAAAAATAAAATTGCCCAATGAGACCCCTGACCATGTTTGCAGCGCTCTACAAAATAGATCCCAGTTTCGTGGCCCCTGAGGTAAGACTGCATGGCCTGGAAAAAGGACTTGGGCATTGACATGACGGAGGACTGGAAACTATATATTCCTATACACACACAAGGGTTCCCTGGATGTCTCTGTGGTTATAAACTTTTTCTCATTGGTATAAAAAATCCCCTTCATACTTCAGAAAATCTCTTAGTCTGTTCCAGATGATTGCTGGCAACGTGCCCGAGAAGACGGCTCTCCAATTTGGTGGTCCTGTCCTAGGATCCAGGAATAGTGGAGGAAAGTCCATGAAAGGACCATGGCAGTACGGACTCTCCCACTGGAATCTACATCAAAGCAATTGCTACTTCACTTCTCTAAGATTCATACACACTTCTATCCAGAAATCTATAGCAAGGCACATGATTAATCGGCTTTGTATCCCCGGTATACTGGTTCATGTGTTTCCCGATGATAGAGCGTTTCAGAAAACCTGAACACATGGCAGGAGATGGAGGAGCGGACACACAGATCACATGACAGTTATCACATTTACTTGGGCATGGTCATGTTGGAGGCATTTTGTGGAGACTTCCTTTTAGGACGCGTACACACGATCGGTCTAAACCGATGAAAATGGACTGAAGTCCAGTTTCATTGGTCCAAACCGACTGTGTGTACAGCCCATCGGTCTGTCGTCCTTCGGACCAAAATTTTAAAACTTGCTTTAAAAATCGGACTAATGGACGCCTGACCATCGGTCCAAACTGATCGTTAGTACACAAAAGCATCGGTTCAAAAAACCCGCGCATGCTCAGAATCAAGTTGACGCATGCTTGGAAGCATTGAACTTCGTTTTTTCAGCACGTCGTTGTGTTTTACGTCACCGCGTTCTGACACGATCATTTTTTGAACTGATGGTGTGTACGCACATCAGACCACTTCAGCGGTGACCCGATGAAAACGGACCATTCTCATCGGGTTGGACCGATCGTGTGTACGCGGCCTTATTGTAACCTCCTGAGATCACGCCTAAGGCCCATCTATGGGCATGAGATGACACTAACCTTTTCAGATGTGAGTGTGCCATCCTCTATTGGGGCAACAGAAGGCCCAATTCACTCCTGTAGTTGGCGGAGTGCAATGACACCTGGGATTGGGGGTGATGAAAAAATGTTTCCACTACCCCCCCTTTTCTACAATCCCTCTACCCTAACCCTACCCATCCACTGTTTTTTTCCCCTCTTTCCCTCACTTCTTCTCTTGGCTCCATGCCTTTTCTTTTGCTGGATCTAGACTGATCCCACCGGTGGACCTACCATGGTTAGTGACGCTATGCTCAGGAAAACAATTTATATTCTTAAACTTACCTCTCTTCTTTCCTTTATGCCATATCCTCCCTCACCCCCAATCATTGCCGAATTAGAGGGGAGTCACATCTCTGACCATGGCTGTCATTACACACATATACCATGGGAATTTGACTGTGCCATCTGCCTCAGGGGCGGACTGATCATTGGGACTTTCAGGCACTGCCCGAGGGCCCCATGCCTCTAGGGGGCCCCATCAAGGTTGCCAGGCTCAATAAAACCAGGGATAGTATGTAAAAATCTGTTTTTTTTTTTACATCTGTCCATGCCATGTCTTAACCCGACATGCTTTTGATGTGAAAATCCTGAAATTTTAGCTGCCCCGCCTCTGTACTGCCTCCTGGTGTGGTGGCCATCTGTAAGCCCGGGGGCCACATAATCTTCTATTGCCTGGGGGCCCCATGGGTTGTCAGTCCACCCCTGCTCAGGTCATTGTACTTTTACTAAACTTGACTGAGGAGAGACAAAGAGCTGAACAGCACGGCGCGGTCCTTTTGAGGCGGTCTAGCCTTTCTAGTTAAGTTACTTTCCCTTTATCGGAGTTTGTATGGTATGTGTGTCTATATATTATATAAACACTTCACCCATGCAGGTAGTGGAAACATCTCCACGACGTGTTGTACTTTTTATTGTCTTGTGAACAACAAGTGGTGAAGTCTCAACAAAGTTACTTGTGGAATCTTAAAAAAAAAAAAAAAAAAAAGGAAGGAAGGAAGGAAGGAAGGAAGAAGGACCCCCCTGTGGTATTCATTGGGCAGTACCAGCTTGGAATACAACACATTCAAGTGAATGGGGCCGTGGTGCAGCCATGTGCATTGCACACAGATACAGCACAGTGTTCTGCATTCACGGGGTAAAAGCAGGTAGTGAGGAGAAGGAAGATTGCCTCCTCACCGCCTGTCAACCGACAGTAACAGACACACAACTAAACATAGCCTTAGGCTCACCATAAACATTAAAGGGTTTTTTTTTTTTCTATTGAAAAGCCTGTGGCGTGCAAAACACAACCCAAAAAACTTCACTCGGTGCAGGAAAAAATGTGCACACACATAAAGAGTGAAACACAAAAAACTGCGATGGGTGCCATCGTCAATTGGTCCTCCGCAAAGGACCCAGCTCTGATCCCCCGGGGCGTTAGGCTCCAGACAGGGAAAAGAGTTATTGGGGTCAAAGCAGCCGAAACCACTAGGACCCCACTATGGCCCATGCAGCCGAAGCCACATGGCCAAACATCCTCGGAGGGACTGCCGAGAGAGAACCCTCCTCGGTGAGGCTCCCCCGAAGGGAGACCCCATGAGAGCAGGTGAACTAAACCAGAAGGCCATGTCCACCTACTCCCAAGACTTTCAGAGCCAGCCCGCGGACCAGCACCCTACTCGCCACACATAACGTGCCCCAACCAAAAAAAGACAAACAGGGGGTAACATAAAAAAGAAAGTGGGGGAAAAGGAAGGTGGGAATGGTGAGTGGAAAGTGGCCATTGTGCAATACAATGGCCGGCCCTCCGGCCAGGAACAAAAATTCCTCTGGTCCTAGCCAAAAGGCTCGGCCCTAGAGGCAGGTGCTAAAAAGGTGTGTGTGGAGATATGTGACCTAAGGTGCCACACGTTGAGTGCCCCTCAACACTCAGTGCAATGTATGGCACCCCTGGACTGCCACTCCAGGGGCACTATCTCCACAGGCTTTTCAACGGACCCTGACCCCCGGTCCAGACCAGCAGCACCCTTCCCAGCCAGGAAGGTGGGAGAAGAGGTTGGGGAGAGCCAGCCGCAGCCAACTACTACCCACAACCCCCATCTCTCCCACCTAATTACATTCGGGAAGTACTACCCGCCTCTCCCCGAAAGGATTAGCAAAGGTTCCCTCGCCGAACAACTGACTGGGGCAGACACCACCGGATCCAGGCCAAAGGCCAGGGGCCCAGCCCTTCAGCTTCGACCTCATGCCTCTCTGCCCCGATCAGAAGGCTTTCGCCTCTACACCAACAGGCTTAGCGTCCACCGACTGCCATCCCTTTCCCCCTCGCCGTGTACTGGGGACAGTCAGTATAGCACCACCTATTGGCAACTGATAAGAACAGATACTACACTTGATCTTAGCCAAAAGGCCGAGAAGCAGTGTGCCACCCAAATGTAATGTTTATTAAAAGTCAGCAGCTACAAAAAGTGTAGCTGCTGGCTTTTAATAAACAGACACTTACCTTCTAGCGACGCGCCGACCGGTGCTCTGCTCCTCTCCCCCCCTCCCCGGCCGGCGTCTTCATTTCGACTGTGGGCACCCAGCCGTGACAGCCTTCGGCTTCATGGCCGGGCACCCACTGCGCATGTGCGCGGCGCTGCCCGCCGCTGATTGAACAGGTGATCGTCTAGGACCTGTCAGTGTCCTAGACGATCGCCTACGGGAGGGGGCTGCAGTAAGGCGATTAAGCCTAATCGCCTTACCAGCCCCTCAGCGGAAGTAGGAAGTGGGACAGGAAGTCCCACTCCTACTGAAGCCCCCACTCCCCCCCAAAAAAATTACATGCCAAAAGTGGCATGTAAGGGGGAGGGGAGTGGATTAAGCGGAAGTTCCATTTTTGGGTGGAACTCCGCTTTAAATACTAACAGTACAATCAACTTTATACATTAAAACATAGTAATAGGAGCACCTACCTAAACTACCCATCCAATTTATATCCATAAAGTAGAATTCTGGGCTATCGCTAACTTCTAAAACTGCTCCCACCCTCCTCCTCAAGCCCCGTACACACAATCAGAAATTCCGATGGAAAAAGCCTGTTTGACTTTTTCCATCGGAAATTCCGACCGTGTGTGTGCCCCATCTGACTTTTTTCCATCGTTTACATAGAGAACATGTTCTCTTTTACTCTGATGTAATTCCGATGTATGTTTGGTCAGACAAAGGTCCGATCGCGTGTATGGGGCTTAACACATATACTAACTACACTGTAAAAGAGAGATCTGTATATACAGTGCCTTGAAAAAGTATTCATACCCCTTACATTTGCAACATTTTGTCATGTTACACCCAAAAAGCTTAAATGTAAAAGTCGGCTAACTAGTAACTAGAGTCTACCTATGTGTTAGTTAGAGAACATTTGCATCACAAAGCCCACGTAACACACCAGACAGGTCAGGGATAACATTGTGGAAAAATGTAAAGCAGGGTTAAGTTATAAAAAAATATCCCAAGCTTTGAAAATCTCAAGAAGCACTGTTCAATCCATCATCCAAAAATGGAAAGAGTATGGCACAACTGCAAACCTACCAAGACATCCAAGGCCGTCCACCTAAACTGACAGGCCGGGCAAGAAAAGCAATAATCAGAGAAGCAGTCAAGAGGCCCATGGAGGAGCTGCAGAGATTCCCAGATCAGATCCACAGGACAACTATTAGTCGTGCACGTCACAAATCTGGCCTTTATGGAAGAGTGGCAAGAAGAAAGCCATTAGATGTCCTGTTTGCAGTTTGTGAGAAGCAATGTGGGGGACACAGCAAACATGTGGAAGAAGGTGCTCTGGTCAGACGAGACCAAAATTTTACTTTTTGGCCTAAAAGCAAAACGCTATGTGTGGCAGAAAACTAACACATCATCCCCACCGTGAAACATGGTGGTGGCAGCATCCTATTGTGGGAATGCTTTTCTTCAGCGGGGACAGGAAATCTGGTCAGAGTTGATGGAGCCAAATACAGGGAAATCTTAGAAGAAAACCCGTTAGTCTGCAAAAGACTTGAGAATGGGGCGGAGGTTCGCCTTCCAGCAGGACAACGACCCTAAACATACAGACAGAGTTACAATGGAATGATTTAGATCAAAAGCATATTCATGTGTTAGAATGGCCCAGACCTAAATCCAACTGATAATCTGTGGCAAGACTTGAAAATTGCTGTTCACAGACGCTCTCTATCCAATCTGACAGAACTTGAGCTATTTTGCAAAGAAGAATGGGCCAACATTTTACTCTCTAGATGTGCAAAGCTGGTAGAGACATCCCCAAAGAGACTTGCAGCTGTAATTGCAGTGAAAGGTTCTACAAAGTATTGACTCAGGGGGGCTGAATACAAATGCACACCACACTTTTCACATACAGGCATACCCCACTTGTATGATGGGGGCAGTATGTACAGGAGAGGACTGTGGTGGGTATGATGAAGGAAGTATGTACAGGAGAGGAGTATGGAGGGTATGATGGGGGCAGTACGTACAGGAGAGGAGTATGGAGGGTATGATGGGGCAGTATGTACAGGAGAGGAGTATGGAGGGTATGGTGGGGGCAGCATGTACAGGAGAGGAGTATGGAGGGTATGGTGGGGGCAGCATGTACAGGAGAGGAGTATGGAGGGTATGATGGGGGCAGTATGTACAGGAGAAGAGTGTGGAGGGTATGATGAAGGAAGTATGTACAGGAGATGAGTATGAAGGGTATGATGGGGGCAGTATGTACAGGAGAGGAGTATGGAGGGTATGATGGGGCAGTATGTACAGGAGAGGAGTGTGGAGGGTATGATGGGGGCAGTATGTACAGGAGAGGAGTATGGAGGGTATGATGGGGCAGCATGTACAGGAGAGGAGTATGGAGGGTATGGTGGGGGCAGCATGTACAGGAGAGGAGTATGGAGGGTATGATGGGGGCAGTATGTACAGGAGAGGAGTATGGAGGGTATGATGGGGGCAGTATGTACAGGAGAAGAGTGTGGAGGGTATGATGAAGGAAGTATGTACAGGAGATGAGTATGGAGGGTATGATGGGGCAGTATGTACAGGAGAGGAGTATGGAGGGTATGGTGGGGGCAGCATGTACAGGAGAGGAGTATGGAGGGTATGGTGGGGGTAGCATGTACAGGAGAGGAGTATGGAGGGTATGATGGGGGCAGTATGTACAGGAGAAGAGTGTGGAGGGTATGATGAAGGAAGTATGTACAGGAGATGAGTATGGAGGGTATGATGGGGGCAGTATGTACAGGAGAGGAGTATGGAGGGTATGATGGGGCAGTATGTACAGGAGAGGAGTGTGGAGGGTATGATGGGGGCAGCATGTACAGGAGAGGAGTATGGAGGGTATGGTGGGGGCAGCATGTACAGGAGAGGAGTATGGAGGGTATGATGGGGGCAGTATGTACAGGAGAAGAGTGTGGAGGGTATGATGGGGGCAGTATGTACAGGAGAGGAGTATGGAGGGTATGATGGGGGCAGTATGTACAGGAGAAGAGTGTGGAGGGTATGATGAAGGAAGTATGTACAGGAGATGAGTATGGAGGGTATGATGGGGCAGTATGTACAGGAGAGGAGTATGGAGGGTATGGTGGGGGCAGCATGTACAGGAGAGGAGTATGGAGGGTATGGTGGGGGTAGCATGTACAGGAGAGGAGTATGGAGGGTATGATGGGGGCAGTATGTACAGGAGAAGAGTGTGGAGGGTATGATGAAGGAAGTATGTACAGGAGATGAGTATGGAGGGTATGATGGGGGCAGTATGTACAGGAGAGGAGTATGGAGGGTATGATGGGGCAGTATGTACAGGAGAGGAGTGTGGAGGGTATGATGGGGGCAGTATGTACAGGAGAGGAGTATGGAGGGTATGATGGGGGCAGTATGTACAGGAGAAGAGTGTGGAGGGTATGATGAAGGAAGTATGTACAGGAGATGAGTATGGAGGGTATGATGGGGCAGTATGTACAGGAGAGGAGTGTGGAGGGTATGATGAAGGAAGTATGTACAGGAGAGGAGTATGGAGGGTATGATGGGGGCAGTATGTACAGGAGAAGAGTGTGGAGGGTATGATGAAGGAAGTATGTACAGGAGATGAGTATGGAGGGTATGATGGGGCAGTATGTACAGGAGAGGAGTGTGGAGGGTATGATGAAGGAAGTATGTACAGGAGATGAGTATGGAGGGTATGATGGGGGCAGTATGTACAGGAGAGGAGTATGGAGGGTATGATGGGGCAGTATGTACAGGAGAGGAGTGTGGAGGGTATGATGGGGGCAGTATGTACAGGAGAGGAGTATGGAGGGTATGATGGGGGCAGTATGTACAGGAGAAGAGTGTGGAGGGTATGATGAAGGAAGTATGTACAGGAGATGAGTATGGAGGGTATGATGGGGCAGTATGTACAGGAGAGGAGTGTGGAGGGTATGATGAAGGAAGTATGTACAGGAGAGGAGTATGGAGGGTATGATGGGGGCAGTATGTACAGGAGAAGAGTGTGGACGGTATGATGAAGGAAGTATGTACAGGAGATGAGTATGGAGGGTATGATGGGGCAGTATGTACAGGAGAGGAGTGTGGAGGGTATGATGAAGGAAGTATGTACAGGAGAGGAGTATGGAGGGTATGATGAAGGAAGTATGTACAGGAGATGAGTATGGAGGGTATGATGGGGCAGTATGTACAGGAGAGGAGTGTGGAGGGTATGATGAAGGAAGTATGTACAGGAGATGAGTATGGAGGGTATGATGGGGGCAGTATGTACAGGAGAGGAGTATGGAGGGTATGATGGGGCAGTATGTACAGGAGAGGAGTGTGGAGGGTATGATGAAGGAAGTATGTACAGGAGAGGAGTATGGAGGGTATGATGGGGCAGTATGTACAGGAGAGGAGTATGGAGGGTATGATGGGGCAGTATGTACAGGAGAGGAGTATGGAGGGTATGATGGGGCAGTATGTACAGGAGAGGAGTGTGGAGGGTATGATGAAGGAAGTATGTACAGGAGAGGAGTATGGAGGGTATGATGAAGGAAGTATGTACAGGAGAAGAGTATGGAGGGTATGATGGGGCAGTATGTACAGGAGAGGACTGTGGCAAGTATGATGGGGCAGTAATTACAGGAGAGGAGTGTGGAGGGTATGATGAAGGAAGTATGTACAGGAGATGAGTATGGAGGGTATGATGGGGCAGTATGTACAGGAGAGGAGTGTGGAGGGTATGATGAAGGAAGTATGTACAGGAGATGAGTATGGAGGGTATGATGGGGGCAGTATGTACAGGAGAGGAGTATGGAGGGTATGATGGGGCAGTATGTACAGGAGAGGAGTGTGGAGGGTATGATGAAGGAAGTATGTACAGGAGAGGAGTATGGAGGGTATGATGGGGCAGTATGTACAGGAGAGGAGTATGGAGGGTATGATGGGGCAGTATGTACAGGAGAGGAGTGTGGAGGGTATGATGAAGGAAGTATGTACAGGAGAGGAGTGTGGAGGGTATGATGGGGGCAGTATGTACAGGAGAGGAGTATGGAGGGTATGATGGGGGCAGTATGTACAGGAGAGGAGTATGGAGGGTATGATGGGGCAGTATGTACAGGAGAGGAGTATGGAGGGTATGATGGGGCAGTATGTACAGGAGAGGAGTGTGGAGGGTATGATGAAGGAAGTATGTACAGGAGAGGAGTATGGAGGGTATGATGAAGGAAGTATGTACAGGAGAGGAGTATGGAGGGTATGATGAAGGAAGTATGTACAGGAGAGGACTGTGGCAAGTATGATGGGGCAGTAATTACAGGAGAGGAGTGTGGAGGGTATGAGGGGGCATTATAGGGAGGGATTTCTTGCAGTGTCTATGGGGTTATCAGGGAGCGATGTTGGATAGAGAAGGGAAGGTAAGTGACCATGGAATGATGTCTCTCAACTGGGGGGTAGGAAGCAGCTCTGAGTGGTGTCTATGAAGTGGTATGGGGGGGGGGGGGGTGATGTAAGGTTGGGGGGGAGTGGGGGGCTGAGAAGGGGGTCAGATAGCGATGTCTATAATGAAAAAAAAAAAAACCTCATCCACTACTATATACAATACTGCTCAATGAAAACTATGTGGTATAAGAAGTACATATATACTGTAATGCAGCTCCCAGCACTCTGTATACCTGGATGATGTGAAGTTAATGGATGACCATTCATGTATCCCTGTGTTATCCAAGCACTGAGTCACTCTGTACAATCACACCACACACACACACACACACAGGGTTACATGATTGGTAATTAATGATGGTCACATTATCTGCACTGAGGATTTGGGGATGTTTGTATGGACAAGTGTTTAGGTTTGGGAGATAGACTGTCAGCTGTGATCGGGCTGCAGACTCCCCCCTCCCCCCACACACACTCACTATCTCCTCCGATTCTAATGTCAGCTTAACCCTTCAATGCATCAGTAAAAAAAAATCCTCCTGAAAGTTTACAACTTCCCATCCATGGAGACTTGTCACAAAACACAGCTCACCTCTCCCTGTGTGCAGTGTGAGCTGCAGCCAGCCCGACAGAAGTTACAGTGAGCTCCGCCCCCCGACTCTCTCACTACACCGCACTGGTGATTGGGGGGGGGGTTCAGTCAAAGATCAGAGAGACTCTGCCTGCAGGACACTGGAGGGGGGGGGGGGGGTGTAACAGAAAGGAACTTTGGATTTTCAACACACACTACAGGCACAGTGTATTTAGAAGACATGCCTTTTCAGCTGTCTCCACATTGGCAGGTGTTCTAATGTACCCCCTGCCCAGATGGTCCAGCCCTAGTCTGCGCTGAGTAATGTGCCCGGGCGTCAAGCAGTACAAAACCCGGGCACATGATTCAAGACCCGTACTGTCCGGGTCAATCATGGACAGGTGGCAACCCTAGGCCCCCTATCCAATCTGATCCCGCACACACACAGCCCTCACCTCCCCAATCTGATCCCCGCACCTCTCTGTCCCGTGCACCCATAACAGCTCACTTTCCAACTCCTCACCTCTCCCCGATCTCATCCAACACTCACCTATCTACAGTTCCGCACACAGCCCTATCCCCATCACACACCTCCGCCCCTTCCACCTCTACACATCACCAACCTGCCGGCCAATCACCACCGCCCTCTCACCTTTCCCCGCACACCAGCAACCAATGCGGTGGAGGGGAAAGAAAAACAAGCGAGAGTTCTACTAGGAGCCACGCCCCTCAGTGGCGAATGAACACGAATTGGCCAGTCTGATTGTAGGAGGCGGGCTGCTGCTGGCCATGTGACTTGTTGACGTAACCGGTGTCATGGCGCTGCCCTGTGTAGGGAAGTAATGGTGATAGAGAGGTAAGATTTGGATGTTCTGCTGGTTTCCAAAGCCAGTCATAGGATTTGGACATTTATGTGTGAGAGTTTCTGTATGCATTGCTTGTGAATGGATACCAATAGGGTTACTAAAATGTCCCCTTCCCAAAAGTGCGTACTACATCTACATGTGCCCCTCAGGGCCCCTACACACAGTCTGTGCTCCCCCCACACACATATGTGGCCCTCAGGGCCCCTACACACAGTCTGCTCCCTCCCCACACATATGCACAGCTCCCCCCCACACATATGTGGCCCTCAGGGCCCCTACACACATTCTACACACCCCCCCCCCCACATATGTGGCCCTCAGGGCCCCTACACACAGTCTGCGCCCCCCCCCACATGTGGCCCTCAGGGCCCCTACACACAGTCTGCGCCCCCCCCACATGTGGCCCTCAGGGCCCCTACACACAGTCTGCGCCCCCCCCACATGTGGCCCTCAGGGCCCCTACACACAGTCTGCGCCCCCCCCCACATGTGGCCCTCAGGGCCCCTACACACAGTCTGCACCCCCCCACATGTGGCCCTCAGGGCCCCTCAGGGTCCTACACAGTCTACACGCGCTGCGCCCCCCCACATGTGGCCCTCAGGGCCCCTACACGCAGTCTGCGCGCCCCCCACACATGTGGCCCTCAGGGCCCCTACACACAGTCTGCGCCCCCCCCACATGTGGCCCTCAGGGCCCCTACACACAGTCTGCCCCCCCCACATGTGGCCCTCAGGGCCCCTACACACAGTCTGCGCGCCCCCCCACATGTGGCCCTCGGGGCCCCTACACACAGTCTGCGCCCCCCCCCCCACATGTGGCCCTCGGGGCCCCTACACACAGTCTGCGCCCCCCCATCCCCCCCCCACATGTGGCCCTCAGGGCCCCTACACACAGTCTGCGCCCCCCCCCCCCACATGTGGCCCTCAGGGCCCCTACACACAGTCTGCGCCCCCCCCCACATGTGGCCCTCAGGGCCCCTACACACAGTCTGCGCCCCCCCCCACATGTGGCCCTCAGGGCCCCTACACACAGTCTGCCCCCCCCCACATGTGGCCCTCGGGGCCCCTACACACTGTCTGCGCCCCCCCCACATGTGGCCCTCGGGGCCCCTACACACTGTCTGCGCCCCCCCCACATGTGGCCCTCGGGGCCCCTACACACAGTCTGCGCCCCCCCCACATGTGGCCCTCGGTGCCCCTACACACAGTCTGCGCCCCCCCCCCCACATGTGGCCCTCGGGCCCCTACACACAGTCTGCGCCCCCCCCCACATGTGGCCCTCGGGGCCCCTGCGCACCCCCCCACATGTGGCCCTCGGGGCCCCTACACACAGTCTGCGCACCCCCCCACATGTGGCCCTCGGGGCCCCTACACACAGTCTGCGCCCCCCCCATGTGTCCCTCGGGGCCCCTACACACAGTCTGTCCCTCAGGGCCCCTACACACAGTCTGAGCTCCCTCCCCACACATATGTGGCCCTCAGGGCCCCTACACACATTCAGTGCTCCCCCCCACACATATGTGGCCCTCAGGGCCCCTACACACAGTCTGCGCCCCCCCCACATGTGGCCCTCGGGGCCCCTACACACAGTCTGCGCCCCCCCCACATGTGGCCCTCAGGGCCCCTACACACAGTCTGCGCCCCCCCCACATGTGGCCCTCAGGGCCCCTACACACAGTCTGCGCCCCCCCCACATGTGGCCCTCAGGGCCCCTACACACAGTCTGCACCCCCCCACATGTGGCCCTCAGGGCCCCTACACACAGTCTGCGCCCCCCCACATGTGGCCCTCAGGGTCCTACACGCAGTCTGCGCGCCCCCCACATGTGGCCCTCAGGGCCCCTACACGCAGTCTGCGCGCCCCCCACATGTGGCCCTCAGGGCCCCTACACAGTCTGCGCCCCCCCACATGTGGCCCTCAGGGTCCTACACGCAGTCTGCGCGCCCCCCCACATGTGGCCCTCAGGGCCCCTACACACAGTCTGCCCCCCCCACATGTGGCCCTCAAGGCCCCTACACACAGTCTGCGCCCCCCCACATGTGGCCCTCGGGGCCCCTACACACAGTCTGTGCCCCCCCCCACATGTGGCCCTCGGGGCCCCTACACACAGTCTGCGCCCCCCCCCACATGTGACCCTCGGGGGCCCCTACACACAGTCTGCGCCCCCCCCCATGTGGCCCTCGGGGGCCCCTACACACAGTCTGCGCCCCCCCCCATGTGGCCCTCGAGGGCCCCTACACACAGTCTGCACCCCCCCCACATGTGGCCCTCAGGGCCCCTACACACAGTCTGCGCCCCCCCCCCCACATGTGGCCCTCAGGGCCCCTACACACAGTCTGCGCGCCCCCCCCCCCCACATGTGGCCCTCAGGGCCCCTACACACAGTCTGCTGCGCCCCCCCCCCCACATGTGGCCCTCAGGGCCCCTACACACAGTCTGCGCCCCCCCCCCCACATGTGGCCCTCAGGGCCCCTACACACAGTCTGCGCCCCCCCCACATGTGGCCCTCAGGGCCCCTACACACAGTCTGCGCCCCCCCACATGTGGCCCTCAGGGCCCCTACACACAGTCTGCGCCCCCCCCCACATGTGGCCCTCAGGGCCCCTACACACAGTCTGCGCCCCCCCCACATGTGGCCCTCAGGGCCCCTACACACAGTCTGCATCCCCCCCCCACATGTGGCCCTCAGGGCCCCTACACACAGTCTGCGCCCCCCCCCCCCCACATGTGGCCCTCAGGGCCCCTACACACAGTCTGCGCCCCCCCCCACATGTGGCCCTCAGGGCCCCTACACACAGTCTGCGCCCCCCCCCACATGTGGCCCTCAGGGCCCCTACACACAGTCTGCCCCCCCCCACATGTGGCCCTCGGGGCCCCTACACACTGTCTGCGCCCCCCCCACATGTGGCCCTCGGGGCCCCTACACACTGTCTGCGCCCCCCCCACATGTGGCCCTCGGGGCCCCTACACACAGTCTGCGCCCCCCCCACATGTGGCCCTCGGTGCCCCTACACACAGTCTGCGCCCCCCCCCCCACATGTGGCCCTCGGGCCCCTACACACAGTCTGCGCCCCCCCCCACATGTGGCCCTCGGGGCCCCTGCGCACCCCCCCACATGTGGCCCTCGGGGCCCCTACACACAGTCTGCGCACCCCCCCACATGTGGCCCTCGGGGCCCCTACACACAGTCTGCGCCCCCCCCATGTGTCCCTCGGGGCCCCTACACACAGTCTGTGCTCCCCCCCACATGTGGCCCTCAGGGCCCCTACACACAGTCTGCGCACCCCCCCACATGTGGCCCTCAGGGCCCCTACACACAGTCTGTGCTCCCCCCCACATGTGGCCCTCAGGGCCTCTACACACAGTCTGTGCTCCCCCCCACATGTGGCCCTCAGGGCCCCTACACACAGTCTGTGCTCCCCCCCACACATATGTGGCCTTCAGGGCCCCTACACACAGTCTGTGCTCCCCCCCCCCCCCCCACACACACATATATGGCCCTCAGGGCCCCTACACACAGTCTGCGCGCCCCCCCCCACATGTGGCCCTCAGGGCCCCTACACACAGTCTGCGCCCCCTGCACACAGTCTGCACCCCCCACATGTGGCCCTCAGGGCCGTTGCACACAGTCTGCACCCCCCACATGTGGCCCTCAGGGCCCCTGCACACAGTCTGCACCCCCCACATGTGGCCCTCAGGGCCCCTGCACACAGTCTGCGCCCCCCCCCACCACATGTGGCCCTCAGGACCCCTACACACAGTCTGCGCCCCCCCCCACAGGTGGCCCTCAGGGCCCCTACACACAGTCTGCCCCCCCCCCACATGTGGCCCTCAGGGCCCCTGCACACGGTCTGCACCCCCCACATGTGGCCCTCAGGGCCCCTGCACACAGTCTGCGCCCCCCCCACCACATGTGGCCCTCAGGACCCCTACACACAGTCTGCGCCCCCCCCCCCCACAGGTGGCCCTCAGGGCCCCTACACACAGTCTGCACCCCCCCACATGTGGCCCTCAGGGCCCCTACACACAGTGCACCCCCCCACATGTGGCCCTCAGGGTCCTACACGCAGTCTGCGCCCCCCCCCCACATGTGGCCCTCAGGACCCCTACACACAGTCTGCGCCCCCCCCACATGTGGCCCTCAGGGCCCCTACACACAGTCTGCGCCCCCCCCCACATGTGGCCCTCAAGGCCCCTACACACAGTCTACGCCCCCCCCCCCACATGTGGCCCTCGGGGGCCCCTACACACAGTCTACGCCCCCCCCCCACATGTGGCCCTCGAGGGCCCCTACACACAGTCTGCGCCCCCCCCCACATGTGGCCCTCAGGGCCCCTACACACAGTCTGCGCCCCCCCCCCCCACATGTGGCCCTCAGGGCCCCTACACACAGTCTGCCCCCCCCACATGTGGCCCTCAGGACCCCTACACACAGTCTGCGCCCCCCCACATGTGGCCCTCAGGGCGCCTGCACACAGTCTGTGCCCCCCCCACATGTGGCCCTCCGGGCCCCTACACACAGCCTGCGCCCCCCCCACATGTGGCCCTCGGGCCCCTACACACAGTCTGGACCCCCCCCCCACATGTGGCCCTCGGGGCCCCTACACACAGTCTGCGCCCCCCCCCCCACATGTGGCCCTCGGGGCCCCTACACACAGTCTGCGCCCCCCCCCACATGTGGCCCTCGGGGCCCCTACACACAGTCTGCGCCCCCCCCTACATGTGGCCCTCAGGGCCCCTACACACAGTCTGCGCCCCCCCACATGTGGCCCTCGGGGCCCCTACACACAGTCTGCGCCCCCCCACATGTGGCCCTCGGGGCCCCTACACACAGTCTGCGCCCCCCCCACATGTGGCCCTCGGGGCCCCTACACACAGTCTGCACCCCCCCACATGTGGCCCTCAGGGCGCCTGCACACAGTCTGTGCCCCCCCCACATGTGGCCCTCAGGGCCCCTACACACAGCCTGCGCCCCCCCCACATGTGGCCCTCGGGGCCCCTACACACAGTCTGGACCCCCCCCCCCACATGTGGCCCTCGGGGCCCCTACACACAGTCTGCGCCCCCCCCCCCCACATGTGGCCCTCGGGGCCCCTACACACAGTCTGCGCCCCCCCACATGTGGCCCTCCGGGCGCCTGCACACCGTCTGTGCCCCCCCCACATGTGGCCCTCAGGGCCCCTACACACAGCCTGCGCCCCCCCCACATGTGGCCCTCGGGGCCCCTACACACAGTCTGGACCCCCCCCCCACATGTGGCCCTCGGGGCCCCTACACACAGTCTGCGCCCCCCCCCCCCACATGTGGCCCTCGGGGCCCCTACACACAGTCTGCGCCCCCCCCCCACATGTGGCCCTCGGGGCCCCTACACACAGTCTGCGCCCCCCCCTACCTGTGGCCCTCCGGGCCCCTACACACAGTCTGCGCCCCCCCCACATGTGGCCCTCGGGGCCCCTACACACAGTCTGCGCCCCCCCACATGTGGCCCTCGGGGCCCCTACACACAGTCTGCGCCCCCCCCACATGTGGCCCTCGGGGCCCCTACACACAGTCTGCACCCCCCACATGTGGCCCTCAGGGCCCCTACACACAGTCTGCGCACCTCCCCACATGTGGCCCTCAGGGCCCCTACACACAGTCTGCGCACCCCCCCACATGTGGCCCTCAGGGCCCCTACACACAGTCTGCGCCCCCCCCCACATGTGGCCCTCAGGGCCCCTACACACAGTCTGCCCCCCCCCACATGTGGCCCTCAGGGCCCCTACACACAGTCTGCGCCCCCCCCCACGTGTGACCCTCAGGGCCCCTACACACAGTCTGCGCCCCCCCCCCCCTGTGGCCCTCAGGGCCCCTACACACATTCTGTGCTCCCCCACACACATATGTGGCCCTCGGGGCCCCTACACACAGTCTGTGCTCCCCCCACACATATGTGGCCCTCAAGGCCCCTACACACAGTCTGTACTCCCCCACACATATGTGGCCCTCAGGGCCCCTACAAACAGCCCCCCCACATGTGGCCCTCAGGGCCCCCACACACAGTCTGTGCTCCCCCCCACACATATGTGGCCCTCAAGGCCCCTACACACAGTCTGTGCTCCCCCCCCCCCAAACATATGTGGCCCTCAGGGCCCCTACACACAGTCTGTGCTCCCCCACACATATGTGGCCCTCAGGGCCCCTACACACAGTCTGTGCTCCCCCACACATATGTGGCCCTCAGGGCCCCTACACACAGTCTGTGCTCCCCCACACATATGTGGCCCTCAGGGCCCCTACACACAGTCTGTGCTCCCCCTACACACAGTCTGCGCACCCCCCCACATGTGGCCCTCAGGGCCCCTACACACAGTCTGCGCACCCCCCCACATGTGGCCCTCAGGGCCCCTACACACAGTCTGCGCCCCCCCCCCACATGTGGCCCTCAGGGCCCCTACACACAGTCTGCGCCCCCCCCACATGTGGCCCTCAGGGCCCCTACACACAGTCTGCGCCCCCCCCCCACATGTGGCCCTCAGGGCCCCTACACACAGTCTGCGCCCCCCCCCCCACATGTGGCCCTCAGGGCCCCTACACACAGTCTGCGCCCCCCCCCCCACATGTGGCCCTCAGGGCCCCTACACACAGTCTGCGCCCCCCCCCCCCACATGTGGCCCTCAGGGCCCCTACACACAGTCTGCGCCCCCCCCCCCACATGTGGCCCTCAGGGCCCCTACACACAGTCTGCGCCCCCCCACATGTGGCCCTCAGGGCCCCTACACACAGTCTGCGCCCCCCCCCACATGTGGCCCTCAGGGCCCCTACACACAGTCTGCGCCCCCCCCACATGTGGCCCTCAGGGCCCCTACACACAGTCTGCATCCCCCCCCCACATGTGGCCCTCAGGGCCCCTACACACAGTCTGCGCCCCCCCCCCCACATGTGGCCCTCAGGGCCCCTACACACAGTCTGCGCCCCCCCCCACATGTGGCCCTCAGGGCCCCTACACACAGTCTGCGCCCCCCCCCACATGTGGCCCTCAGGGCCCCTACACACAGTCTGCCCCCCCCCACATGTGGCCCTCGGGGCCCCTACACACTGTCTGCGCCCCCCCCACATGTGGCCCTCGGGGCCCCTACACACTGTCTGCGCCCCCCCCACATGTGGCCCTCGGGGCCCCTACACACAGTCTGCGCCCCCCCCCACATGTGGCCCTCGGTGCCCCTACACACAGTCTGCCCCCCCCCACATGTGGCCCTCAGGACCCCTACACACAGTCTGCGCCCCCCCACATGTGGCCCTCAGGGCGCCTGCACACAGTCTGTGCCCCCCCCACATGTGGCCCTCAGGGCCCCTACACACAGCCTGCGCCCCCCCCACATGTGGCCCTCGGGGCCCCTACACACAGTCTGGACCCCCCCCCCACATGTGGCCCTCGGGGCCCCTACACACAGTCTGCGCCCCCCCCCCCACATGTGGCCCTCGGGGCGCCTACACACAGTCTGCGCCCCCCCCCACATGTGGCCCTCGGGGCCCCTACACACAGTCTGCCCCCCCCCTACATGTGGCCCTCAGGGCCCCTACACACAGTCTGCGCCCCCCCCACATGTGGCCCTCGGGGCCCCTACACACAGTCTCTGCGCCCCCCCACATGTGGCCCTCGGGGCCCCTACACACAGTCTGCGCCCCCCCCACATGTGGCCCTCGGGGCCCCTACACACAGTCTGCACCCCCCCACATGTGGCCCTCAGGGCGCCTGCACACAGTCTGTGCCCCCCCCACATGTGGCCCTCAGGGCCCCTACACACAGCCTGCGCCCCCCCCACATGTGGCCCTCGGGGCCCCTACACACAGTCTGGGCCCCCCCCCCCACATGTGGCCCTCGGGGCCCCTACACACAGTCTGCGCCCCTACACACAGTCTGCGCCCCCCCCACATGTGGCCCTCGGGGCCCCTACACACAGTCTGCCCCCCCCCCACATGTGGCCCTCGGGGCCCCTACACACAGTCTGCGCCCCCCCCACATGTGGCCCTCGGGGCCCCTACACACAGTCTGCACCCCCCCACATGTGGCCCTCAGGGCGCCTGCACACAGTCTGTGCCCCCCCCACATGTGGCCCTCAGGGCCCCTACACACAGCCTGCGCCCCCCCCACATGTGGCCCTCGGGGCCCCTACACACAGTCTGGACCCCCCCCCCCACATGTGGCCCTCGGGGCCCCTACACACAGTCTGCGCCCCCCCCCCCACATGTGGCCCTCGGGGCCCCTACACACAGTCTGCGCCCCCCCACATGTGGCCCTCAGGGCGCCTGCACACAGTCTGTGCCCCCCCCACATGTGGCCCTCAGGGCCCCTACACACAGCCTGCGCCCCCCCCACATGTGGCCCTCGGGGCCCCTACACACAGTCTGGACCCCCCCCCCACATGTGGCCCTCGGGGCCCCTACACACAGTCTGCGCCCCCCCCCCCCACATGTGGCCCTCGGGGCCCCTACACACAGTCTGCGCCCCCCCCCACATGTGGCCCTCGGGGCCCCTACACACAGTCTGCGCCCCCCCCCTACATGTGGCCCTCAGGGCCCCTACACACAGTCTGCGCCCCCCCCACATGTGGCCCTCGGGGCCCCTACACACAGTCTGCGCCCCCCCACATGTGGCCCTCGGGGCCCCTACACACAGTCTGCGCCCCCCCCCACATGTGGCCCTCGGGGCCCCTACACACAGTCTGCACCCCCCACATGTGGCCCTCCGGGCCCCTACACACAGTCTGCGCACCTCCCCACATGTGGCCCTCAGGGCCCCTACACACAGTCTGCGCACCCCCCCACATGTGGCCCTCAGGGCCCCTACACACAGTCTGCGCCCCCCCCACATGTGGCCCTCAGGGCCCCTACACACAGTCTGCCCCCCCCCACATGTGGCCCTCAGGGCCCCTACACACAGTCTGCGCCCCCCCCCACGTGTGACCCTCAGGGCCCCTACACACAGTCTGCGCCCCCCCCCCCCACATGTGGCCCTCAGGGCCCCTACACACATTCTGTGCTCCCCCACACACATATGTGGCCCTCGGGGCCCCTACACACAGTCTGTGCTCCCCCCACACATATGTGGCCCTCAAGGCCCCTACACACAGTCTGTACTCCCCCACACATATGTGGCCCTCAGGGCCCCTACAAACAGCCCCCCCACATGTGGCCCTCAGGGCCCCCACACACAGTCTGTGCTCCCCCCCCACACATATGTGGCCCTCAAGGCCCCTACACACAGTCTGTGCTCCCCCCCCCCCCAAACATATGTGGCCCTCAGGGCCCCTACACACAGTCTGTGCTCCCCCACACATATGTGGCCCTCAGGGCCCCTACACACAGTCTGTGCTCCCCCACACATATGTGGCCCTCAGGGCCCCTACACACAGTCTGTGCTCCCCCACACATATGTGGCCCTCAGGGCCCCTACACACAGTCTGTGCTCCCCCTACACACAGTCTGCGCACCCCCCCACATGTGGCCCTCAGGGCCCCTACACACAGTCTGCGCACCCCCCCACATGTGGCCCTCAGGGCCCCTACACACAGTCTGCGCCCCCCCCCCACATGTGGCCCTCAGGGCCCCTACACACAGTCTGCGCCCCCCCCACATGTGGCCCTCAGGGCCCCTACACACAGTCTGCGCCCCCCCCCCACATGTGGCCCTCAGGGCCCCTACACACAGTCTGCGCCCCCCCCCCCCACATGTGGCCCTCAGGGCCCCTACACACAGTCTGCGCCCCCCCCCCCCACATGTGGCCCTCAGGGCCCCTACACACAGTCTGCGCCCCCCCCCCCCACATGTGGCCCTCAGGGCCCCTACACACAGTCTGCGCCCCCCCACATGTGGCCCTCAGGGCCCCTACACACAGTCTGCGCCCCCCCACATGTGGCCCTCAGGGCCCCTACACACAGTCTGCGCCCCCCCCCACATGTGGCCCTCAGGGCCCCTACACACAGTCTGCGCCCCCCCCACATGTGGCCCTCAGGGCCCCTACACACAGTCTGCATCCCCCCCCCACATGTGGCCCTCAGGGCCCCTACACACAGTCTGCGCCCCCCCCCCCACATGTGGCCCTCAGGGCCCCTACACACAGTCTGCGCCCCCCCCCACATGTGGCCCTCAGGGCCCCTACACACAGTCTGCGCCCCCCCCCACATGTGGCCCTCAGGGCCCCTACACACAGTCTGCCCCCCCCCACATGTGGCCCTCGGGGCCCCTACACACTGTCTGCGCCCCCCCCACATGTGGCCCTCGGGGCCCCTACACACTGTCTGCGCCCCCCCCACATGTGGCCCTCGGGGCCCCTACACACAGTCTGCGCCCCCCCCCCACATGTGGCCCTCGGTGCCCCTACACACAGTCTGCGCCCCCCCCCCACATGTGGCCCTCGGGCCCCTACACACAGTCTGCGCCCCCCCCCCACATGTGGCCCTCGGGGCCCCTGCGCACCCCCCCACATGTGGCCCTCGGGGCCCCTACACACAGTCTGCGCACCCCCCCACATGTGGCCCTCGGGGCCCCTACACACAGTCTGCGCCCCCCCCATGTGTCCCTCGGGGCCCCTACACACAGTCTGTGCTCCCCCCCACATGTGGCCCTCAGGGCCCCTACACACAGTCTGCGCACCCCCCCACATGTGGCCCTCAGGGCCTCTACACACAGTCTGTGCTCCCCCCCACATGTGGCCCTCAGGGCCTCTACACACAGTCTGTGCTCCCCCCCACATGTGGCCCTCAGGGCCCCTACACACAGTCTGTGCTCCCCCCCACACATATGTGGCCTTCAGGGCCCCTACACACAGTCTGTGCTCCCCCCCCCCCCCCCCACACACACATATATGGCCCTCAGGGCCCCTACACACAGTCTGCGCGCCCCCCCCCACATGTGGCCCTCAGGGCCCCTACACACAGTCTGCGCCCCCTGCACACAGTCTGCACCCCCCACATGTGGCCCTCAGGGCCGTTGCACACAGTCTGCACCCCCCACATGTGGCCCTCAGGGCCCCTGCACACAGTCTGCACCCCCCACATGTGGCCCTCAGGGCCCCTGCACACAGTCTGCGCCCCCCCCCACCACATGTGGCCCTCAGGACCCCTACACACAGTCTGCGCCCCCCCCCACAGGTGGCCCTCAGGGCCCCTACACACAGTCTGCCCCCCCCCACATGTGGCCCTCAGGGCCCCTGCACACAGTCTGCACCCCCCACATGTGGCCCTCAGGGCCCCTGCACACAGTCTGCGCCCCCCCCACCACATGTGGCCCTCAGGACCCCTACACACAGTCTGCGCCCCCCCCCCCACAGGTGGCCCTCAGGGCCCCTACACACAGTCTGCACCCCCCCACATGTGGCCCTCAGGGCCCCTACACACAGTGCACCCCCCCACATGTGGCCCTCAGGGTCCTACACGCAGTCTGCGCCCCCCCCCCCACATGTGGCCCTCAGGACCCCTACACACAGTCTGCGCCCCCCCCACATGTGGCCCTCAGGGCCCCTACACACAGTCTGCGCCCCCCCCACATGTGGCCCTCAAGGCCCCTACACACAGTCTACGCCCCCCCCCACATGTGGCCCTCGGGGGCCCCTACACACAGTCTACGCCCCCCCCCCCCACATGTGGCCCTCGAGGGCCCCTACACACAGTCTGCGCCCCCCCCCACATGTGGCCCTCAGGGCCCCTACACACAGTCTGCGCCCCCCCCCCCCACATGTGGCCCTCAGGGCCCCTACACACAGTCTGCCCCCCCCCACATGTGGCCCTCAGGACCCCTACACACAGTCTGCGCCCCCCCACATGTGGCCCTCAGGGCGCCTGCACCCAGTCTGTGCCCCCCCCACATGGGGCCGGCGGGGCCCCTACACACAGCCTGCGCCCCCCCCACATGTGGCCCTCGGGGCCCCTACACACAGTCTGGACCCCCCCCCCACATGTGGCCCTCGGGGCCCCTACACACAGTCTGCGCCCCCCCCCCCCACATGTGGCCCTCGGGGCCCCTACACACAGTCTGCGCCCCCCCCACATGTGGCCCTCGGGGCCCCTACACACAGTCTGCGCCCCCCCCTACATGTGGCCCTCAGGGCCCCTACACACAGTCTGCGCCCCCCCCCACATGTGGCCCTCGGGGCCCCTACACACAGTCTGCGCCCCCCCACATGTGGCCCTCGGGGCCCCTACACACAGTCTGCGCCCCCCCCACATGTGGCCCTCGGGGCCCCTACACACAGTCTGCACCCCCCACATGTGGCCCTCAGGGCCCCTACACACAGTCTGCGCCCCCCCCCACATGTGGCCCTCAGGGCCCCTACACACAGTCTGCCCCCCCCCACATGTGGCCCTCAGGGCCCCTACACACAGTCTGCGCCCCCCCCCACGTGTGACCCTCAGGGCCCCTACACACAGTCTGTGCTCCCCCCCCCATATGTGGCCCTCAGGGCCCCTACACACATTCTGTGCTCCCCCACACACATATGTGGCCCTCGGGGCCCCTACACACAGTCTGTGCTCCCCCCACACATATGTGGCCCTCAAGGCCCCTACACACAGTCTGTACTCCCCCACACATATGTGGCCCTCAGGGCCCCTACAAACAGCCCCCCCACATGTGGCCCTCAGGGCCCCCACACACAGTCTGTGCTCCCCCCCACACATATGTGGCCCTCAAGGCCCCTACACACAGTCTGTGCTCCCCCCCCCCCCAAACATATGTGGCCCTCAGGGCCCCTACACACAGTCTGTGCTCCCCCACACATATGTGGCCCTCAGGGCCCCTACACACAGTCTGTGCTCCCCCACACATATGTGGCCCTCAGGGCCCCTACACACAGTCTGTGCTCCCCCACACATATGTGGCCCTCAGGGCCCCTACACACAGTCTGTGCTCCCCCTACACACAGTCTGCGCACCCCCCCACATGTGGCCCTCAGGGCCCCTACACACAGTCTGCGCACCCCCCCACATGTGGCCCTCAGGGCCCCTACACACAGTCTGCGCCCCCCCCCCACATGTGGCCCTCAGGGCCCCTACACACAGTCTGCGCCCCCCCCACATGTGGCCCTCAGGGCCCCTACACACAGTCTGCGCCCCCCCCCCACGTGTGACCCTCAGGGCCCCTACACACAGTCTGCGCCCCCCCCACATGTGGCCCTCAGGGCCCCTACACACAGTCTGCGCCCCCCCCCCCCCCACGTGTGACCCTCAGGGCCCCTACACACAGTCTGCGCCCCCCCCCCCCCACATGTGGCCCTCAGGGCCCCTACACACAGTCTGCCCCCCCCCACATGTGGCCCTCGGGGCCCCTACACACAGTCTGCGCCCCCCCCACATGTGGCCCTCAGGGCCCCTACACACAGTCTGCGCCCCCCCCCACATGTGGCCCTCAGGGCCCCTGCACACATTCTGTGCTCCCCCACACACACATATGTGGCCCTCGGGGCCCCTACACACAGTCTGTGCTCCCCCACACATATGTGGCCCTCAAGGCCCCTACACACAGTCTGAGCTCCCCCCCCCCCACACATATGTGGCCCTCAGGGCCCCTACACACAGTCTGTACTCCCCCACACATATGTGGCCCTCAGGGCCCCTACAAACAGCCCCCCCACATGTGGCCCTCAGGGCCCCCACACACAGTCTGTGCTCCCCCCCACACATATGTGGCCCTCAAGGCCCCTACACACAGTCTGTGCTCCCCCCCCCCCCCCCAAACATATGTGGCCCTCAGGGCCCCTACACACAGTCTGTGCTCCCCCACACATATGTGGCCCTCAGGGCCCCTACACACAGTCTGTGCTCCCCCACACATATGTGGCCCTCAGGGCCCCTACACACAGTCTGTGCTCCCCCTACACACAGTCTGTGCTCCCCCCCCACACATATGTGGCCCTCCCCCCTACACACATGTTCTCTTGCTGAGTATTTATATTGGATCTTTCTGAGAGCAATATGAAGAGTAGTATGTAAAGGGGGGGGGGGGGGGGGGGGGGGGGCTGTACAGACAACTGATATGGAAGCACTCATGTGTAATAACACTGTGATAGTGGTGATCTCTTAGGCTACATTGAACTGAATCATGAGTAGAATTGCCATGATTTTGCCAGTGAATTCAAAACGCCCAGGTGTGACTGACCAATCACACAATGCACATTTCAGATGCTATTCATTTTAATGCCTCCTAAATATGGTGCCATTCTGCTGTGATTGTCGCTCTGCAATTGTGTGAAGAATTTGCCCAAAATAAGTGAGTCGTCTGTAATCTGTCTCCAGAACGATGTCCCTAGTCTTTAACTAAGTATAGTTTATGTATGGTCTATGACCTTCTCTAGGCGCGTTGCCGGCAGGGCTGAGGCCCTCTCTCTAGGCGCGTTTCCGGCAGGGCTAATGCCCTCTCTCTAGGCGCGTTTCTGGCAGGGCTAATGCCCTCTCTCTAGGCGCGTTTCCGGCAGGGCTAATGCCCTCTCTCTAGGCGCGTTTCCGGCAGGGCTGGGCCCCCCTCTCTAGGCGCGTTGCCGGCAGGGCTGGGGCCCCCCCTCTCTAGGCGCGTTGCCGGCAGGGCTGGGGCCCCCCCCTCTAGGCGCGTTGCCGGCAGGGCTGGGGGCCCCCCCCCCCTCTAGGCGCGTTGCCGGCAGGGCTGGGGCCCCCCCCCCCTCTAGGCGCGTTGCCGGCAGGGCTGGGGCCCCCCCCCCCTCTAGGCGCGTTGCCGGCAGGGCTGGGGCCCCCCCCCCCCTCTAGGCGCGTTGCCGGCAGGGCTGGGGCCCCCCCCCCTCTAGGCGCGTTGCCGGCAGGGCTGGGGCCCCCCCCCCCTCTAGGCGCGTTGCCGGCAGGGCTGGGGCCCCCCCCCCCTCTCGGCGCGTTGCCGGCAGGGCTGGGGCCCCCCCCCCCTCTAGGCGCGTTGCCGGCAGGGCTGGGGCCCCCCCCCCTCTAGGCGCGTTGCCGGCAGGGCTGGGGCCCCCCCCCCTCTAGGCGCGTTGCCGGCAGGGCTGGGGCCCCCCCCCCCCCTCTAGGCGTGTTGCCTGTTTTCACAGAACACTGGTAGATTAAAGTTACAATATGAGTGAGCATTATTAGTCTGCCTGCTACTAACCAACAACAAGGTGACGACAACTTTTTTTACTGCTTAGCTGTTCTATCAAAACGGCCAACTCCTCATGTACCGCACTGTATAAGCTGTCGCTGTCGTGTGAAAGTATTGAAATCTGCAAGTATGGCTGCTGAAGAGAAAGTCAAAGTGACGTAATTGGAGATTTTGACCAGTTGGCTCTTTTGACAGAACATCGGCAGACTGTGATTGCGACTGGGAGCATGTCGGTGTTCCTTCAGAATCGCAACCCAGCAGATCAGGTAATAGAAGTGGCGTTACGTCACTACACTACAACATGCGACCGGCATATTTTTACACCCACCTAAATTTTGCATTTCACACTTATTTTTACCAGTAAACTGAGCTTATGTAGTAAAGTACAGTATTTTAAAATCCATCAGACTGTTTTGATATTGAATTGTAAAAGCAGCAGTGTTCTGTCAGATTAGCAAACCTGTGTGACCAGCAGACTTGCCACTGCTTTTAAAATTCAACATCAAAAAGGTGTCACAGATTTTGAAATACTGTATTTCACTATATAAGCAGAGTTTACTGGTAAAAATAAAGTGTAAAAAGTTGTCCGCTGCCACATTCTGACTGCAGGCTTACTATGGCACTCACCAAAGAGGAAGTGCCATAGGAACCCAGAAGAGGAGGATCTGGGCTGCTCTGTGCGAAACCCATTGCACAGAGCAGGGAAGTAATAACAAGTTTATTATTTTAATGAAAAAAAGAAGGTAAAAAACCTCACACTGTCGTCCCCTGGGTTCACGCTATTGAAAATCTGACGTGGATTTCCCACATCTAATTCACATATCGGGAGATTGTGACTGACTCTCAAAGAAAGCCGGTTCACACATCTCCAGAGCAAATTGCACACGAGTCCTGTGCGTCAGCTGGTGCGTTTCAGGTCCGAATTCAGTGAACAATTGGACCGAAAACTGACCTAAAAACGCTGAACAAGGATGCACCGGACCCCTGCAGTGAGCCACTTCACACAGCAGTGTGAACCCAGCCTGAATTTACAAAACGACTCAATTGAGGGCGTACAGAGGTTGATCAACTTCTGTACAACCAGCCTGCCCATACATGGATTGAAATTTGTCCAGTTCCCTGCTTAACCTGGCCAATTGAGTTGGAGCCGCAAGGGGGGTTGCCACCTGGGACCCTGGGGACCTCTGGCGTGGGTATGACTAAACCATTTACTACAGATTGCTGGCATTGGGGAATTGTAGCGGCCATTAATCACTGCTACAGAATCACCCTTCTGATATGGCCCTTAAAGCCCAATTCTGCGCACAAGAAAAATAATCTTTGTAGTAACCCACTGTAAGGGCTGAATGCTCATTTAATCTAGGGGGTTGCAGAAAAGGCTGCATTACATATTTGACTCCCTGCTCCAGCTGCGTCCCTCGATCTGTACAAGTGGTCCACCACAGCCCCCTCTGTAAGATGCTTCTGGCCATGCTTGTCCTGCTATGTACTATTCAGAATAATAGCCCTGTGCTGTATATGATGCACAGACTGGAGGTTCAGAGGTAGAGGAGAGTGCCAGAGCCTGCTGGTGTGGGTTGAGTAATACAGCCCCTTCAGAAACCCCTTAGGCCGCCTACACACGTACGAGAACCTCGACGGGCGGAACACATCGTTACGCCCGCCGAGGTTCCTGCCCGGCCGTCAGATTCAGTGACCAGCCCGTCGGGAAAGGCGACGAACCTGCTCTCTATTTTCTCCCGACGGGATGCTCGCCGAAATCGTACACACGGCCAAGGTTCTCGGCAGAATGAGGATCCCAGCGAGCTTATCGCTGGTTTCTGCCGAGAATCTCGTCCGTGTGTACGCCGCCTTAGACTTAAAGCGGAGGTCTGTCGGAAAAGAAAAAAAAATATTAAAGGACATTTTTCTTCACCTTAATGCAATCTATGCATAAGGTGAAAAAACATCTGATGATCCCCCCCCGAGCCCGTTTTACTTACCTGACCCCTCGAAAGCCCCGTGCTTGGACCCGAGATCCTCTTGGGACCGAGGCTAGAGTGGATGGATTCAGAGCAGCGCAGCCATTGTCTGGCTCTGCTGTCAATCACATCTAGTAATGTGGCGCGCTGAGGGGCGGGGCTGAGTGATACAGCGAGCGGCTATGGCCGCTCGTTGTATCACGGGAGCATGCCCGCAAGGACTCTCCACCATGCGAGCGCTCTCGCATGAATGTGGTGAGTTCTTGCGGGAAGGACCAGAGAAAGCCGCCGAGGGACCCCAGAAGACGTGGATCGGGGCCACTCTGTGCAAAACGAACTGCACAGTGGAGGTAAGTATAACATGTTTTTTATTTTAAAGAAAAAAAAAAATCCTATTGTGACCCTTTAAGTCAGCAGCTACAAATACTGCAGCTGCTGACTCTTAATATATGGACACTTACCTGTCCTGGGAGCCCCTGCGATGTCGGCACCCGAAGCTGATCTCGGCTATCAGGTGCTGCTGCCCCCATCTTCTGTAAGGAAATCGGGAAGTGAAGCCAGGAATTACAAGTGCACTGTTTTGGGAAAAGATACTTTTTTTTTTAATTTTAAAAAATAAGACACCAGCAAAGTTAAACCAATTTTTTTATTTTTGTGAAAGATAATTTTACGCCGAGTAAATTGATACCCAACATGTCGCGCTTCAAAATTGTGTCCGCTTGTGGAATGACAACAAACATTTACCCTTTAAAATCTCCATAGGCAACATTAAAAACATTCTATAGGTTGCATGTTTTGAGTTGGAGGAGGTCTAGGGCTAGAATTATTGCTCTCGCTCTACCAATCATGGCGGTGCCTCACATGTGTAGTTTGAATACTGCTTTCATATGCGTTTGCTTCAGGGCGTGAGCTTGGCGGGACAGGGTGCGTTCCTGACACACACGCATCTCGAAAAATTTGAATATCGTGCAAAAGTAAATTTATTTTACTAATGCAACTTAAAAGTGGAAGCTGATATAAGACTCATTACATGCAAAGCAAGATAGTTCAAGCCGTGATTTGTCATAATTGTGGTGATTATGGCTTACAGCTCATGAAAACCTAAAATCCACAATCTCAGAAAATGTGAATACATGCAATCAATAAAACAAGGATTGTATATAGAATAATATCGGACATCTGAAAAGTAGAAGCATGCATATGTACTCGGTACTTGGTTTGGGCCCCTTTTGCAGCAATTACTGCCTCAATGTGGCGTAGCATGGAAGCCATCAGCCTGTGGCACTGCTGAGGTGTTATGGAAAAGCAGGATGGTTCAATAGCGGCCTTCAGCTCTTCAGCATTGTTTGGTCTCATGTCTCATCTTTCTCTTGGCAATGCCCCATAGATTCTCTATGGGGTTCAGGTCAGGCGAGTTTGCTGGCCAATCAAGCACAGTAATCCCTCAGTCATTGAACCAGGTTTTGGTGCTTTTGGCAGTGGGGGCAGGTGCCAAGTCCTGTTGGAAAATGAAGTCAGCATCCCCATAGAGTTTGTCTGCGGAAGGAAGCATGAAGTGCTCCAAAATCTCCTGGTAGACGGCTGTGGTGACCCCGGACTTAATAAAGCACAGTGTACCAACACCAGCAGATGACATGGCTCCCCAAATCAACACAGGCTGTGGAAACTTTACACTGGACTTCAAGCATCTTGCAGTGTGTGCCTCTCCATTCTTCCTCGATACTCCGGCTCCTTGGTTTCCAAATGAGATGCTAAATTTGCTCTCATCAGAAAAAAGGAATTTGGTCCACTGAGCACCAGACCAGGTGTGTTTTTCTTTAGCCCAGATAAGACGCTTCTGACGTTGTTTGTTGTTCAGGAGTGGCTTGACAAGAAGAATACGACATTTGAAGCCCGTGTCCAGGACAGTGGCTCTTGATGCACTGACTCCAGCCTCAGTCCACTCCTTGTAAAAGTCCCCAACACTTTTGAATGGCCTTTTTCTGACAATCCTCTCCAGGCTGCGCTCATCCCTGCTGCTTGTGCACCTTTCTTCCACATAACTTCTTATCTGCCTTGATGCAGCACTTTGGGAACATCCAACTTTTTTTGCAATTACCTTTTGAGGCTTTCCCTCCTTATGGAGGGTGTCAATGATGGTTTTCTGCACAACTGTCACGTCAGCAGTCTTTCCCATGATTGTGATTCCTACTGAACTAGATTGAGAGACAATTTAAAGGCTCAGGAACCCTTTGCAGGTGTTATAGCTTAATTGGCTGATTAGAGTGGGACACTTTGAGCCTAGAATATTGCACCTTTTCACAATATTCAAATTTTCTGAGATTGTGGATTTGGGGTTTTCATGAGCTGTGAGCCATAATCATCACAATTATGACAAATCGCGGCTTGAATTGTGTTGCTTTGCATGTAATGAGTCTCTCATATATTAGTTTCACCTTTTTAAGTTCCATTTAGTGAAATAAATGAACTTTTGCACGATATTCAAGTGTGTGTGTGTGTGTGTGTGTGTGTGTGTGTGTGTGTATATATTAATTATTTATTATTTTTTACATGAGCTATCCCAGATAATTTGTGCACCCACAATGAGGAATTCACAAGGGGCATGTTGTGCCTACCTTCACAAGCGTAATAGTAAATGAAGCGGGGGAAGTAAATCCAGTGTGAGCTGATTAGAATAAAACTTCTTTTGTTTCTTTGGATAAAAAAAAGAAAGCTGATCGACTACTGATGGGAATGAGTACTTGTATAGCGCCGTCAACTAACGCTTTACGTACTGGTATATATTGTACCTTCACATCAGCTCCTGCCCTCAAGGAGCTTATAATCTAAAGTCCCTAACGCACATTAATACATAGTAGGGCTAATTTAGACAGAATTCGATTAACCTTCCAACATGTCTTTAGAGTGTGTAAGGAAACCAGAGTACCTGGAGGAAACCCACACAGGCACAGAGAGAACATGCAAACTCCAGGTAGATGGTGTACTTCTCATAGTATGATCTAAGATTATGAATTCCTCCACATGCACAATGCTTAGAGGCGTGGGGCCACTCCGTAAGCAGTGATATTGCTTTGAGTATTTTTATTTTCTCTTTCATATCTAAAACATTAGGAAGCTGTACCCATCAGAATTCCCAGATATGCCTAAATCCTGCAACCATGCCAAAACATTTGTCACTCTACCCTGATGCATTCCCCATAATGGGTTTAAGACATCCAGCTGCCAGCCAGTGACACCATTAGAACAGGTCAGCTGCGAAGTTTTGCACTTTATTATTCATTGATGTGTTATTGCATTTAATATTGCACTGCTGGTTTATTATTTTTGCGTAGGTCCTTCATTTAAATTATCCTTATTTGTGTAATGTAAACACTTTTAGATTTTGCTGTATTTATTTCCACTTTATCTTTTGGGAGCATCCTTTAGTAGCGCGAAAGCTACCTTATAATATTAACCATTGTTGGAGGGCACAATGATGGAGTACTGAATTATTCCAGGCAAATCTCATCACTCTGATCTCGGAGATTTCAGAAGCTGACTGTTTCCACCCACAAATGAAATGCCAGCAGGCAGGGCGTCATGGGATTCCAAAGTCCCAACCCTGCATATGCTGTCCTGGAACTGCAGGACTGACAGGTTTGACAAACCGTGTGCTATTTCTGAAATATGAGTTCTTCTGATCTATTAACTACACCTCACCTTGTATCTGATCGTTAGTTATACTTCAATTTCATTCAAGTAAAAATAAAAGCAAACCCCCCTTTTGTATTAAAAATAAATTAGGGCTGTGCAAATTAACTTTTAATTAATCGATTAATCTTTAATATTTTTGATCGATTACATTTATTTTGATTGGTACTCGCCTCTCCGCCGGCTTCTGGGCCTTCAGGGAGTTTCCGTCGGAGATCCAGTAACGTCACAGACACCGGTGGGGCTTGCCGTATCCATCTGAAGGGCTCCTTAGCTGTGCCTTCATATCTGCATGGTGGCGGACCTTACTATCTGCCACATAGTAGCTGTTACACTTCCCTCTATCACTTCCTTTTATTAACCTGGGATTCTACAGCCATCCACTTGGAGTTGTGATAGTTCCCTTCATGGGACAGCTACATGCTGACGGACTGATGGTAACCTCTCCTCATCTGGATTCAGCAGTGGTATCGTTGTACACATTTTTATACCAGTATCATACTTGGCTACATATTTTTATGACTGCTTTTGGTATTACTCGCACCATTTTTACAGTTTATGTAGCTACATCGATTTTATCTCCAGTGCAATATTTATTTTGTTACCTACTTGAAGATTATAAAAGTTTAAAGGCTATTCCCATCGAGCGCTGCTTTTGTGTGTTTTTTTGTATCCTGCTGTTGTCAGCTGCACTGGGAATCAGCCTGCAAGGAGATCAGCTAAAAGTTGTTGGATCTGTATGTGCGTTATAATTAATCGAAATTAGTCGATTAATCGATTAAAATAAAAAATGATTAATCGAACACAAAAATTTTGATCAGTAACAGCCCTAAAATAAATATATATGGAGTAAGGAATTGTTAACCCTCTTTTTGCCATCTGTCCCATTGAGAAGATTTCTTTCCACTTCTTGTCCCATAGTCAAACAAAGTGAGGAAATCCTTCTTTGCTTCTGTAACGGTCAGGGGTTAACACCGTTCACGATTTTCCATTCCACCAACCCAAGACGGCTTATCCGACACTCTGACAATCCAGCAGTCACGACCCATTCCATTCCCTAGAAAAAACGAGACACACATCGGTGTTTCTGGTTCCAAAATTAATGAATACTTAATGGTAACTCAAAAAACGTGCGAAAAGTGTCACCGGCGCAGAAATAATTTTAAATATTTCAAATAGTGGCCTTGCTGCAGTACTGTGTTGACCCTTAATAAAGGGTTAAGTTCATAAAAAGTTAATGTTGTAACTGCGCTGGTCAGGAAATCCAGATATGTAGAAGGCTGGCCAGAGGCCGCCCTGAATTTGTGGGAGGAGTCTGAGAGTACTTAAGACTCCCTCCCTGTCTGGGCTGGGTCGGCGTCGGATTCTGGGTTGAGGAAGGGGGGTGGCATGTCGGCGTCAGCAGACGCCATTCAGCCGTCGACTTTGGAGGAGGGAGGGGTTGTCCACCCGCCCGCACGCGCATGGCGGCTCCACGTGTCTGACCCAGATTTGTTTCCTTCCCCCCGGGTTCCACATCTTCCCACCCTACCTGCCTGCCTCTTCAGCCGGTCAGCCACCCTTCTCCCGCCGCCGGCGGTCACGTGGTTCCTCCGGTACTCGTCCGGGTCCTCCTCTCACCGCCGCTTCCCCTGGTATCCACGCGGGGGGGATGCTCGCTCGCCCGCTGTTTTCTCCCTCCAGCATGGAGGGAGCTGCCCGCTGCTTACCACCGGTATTGCTGCCGGGGGGGGGGGGGATGCCCGCCCGCCTGTTGTATTTTCTCACTCCAGCATGGAGGGAGCCGTCCGCTGCTTCCCCCGGTGTTCACGCTGGGGGGGGGGGGGATGCCCGCCCGCTGTTTTCTCCCTCCAGCATGGAGGGAGCCGTCCGCTGCTTCCCCCGGTGTTCACGCCGGGGGGGGGGATGCTCGTCCGCCCGCCCGCTGTATTTTCTCCCTCCCGCCAGCAGCGGCATGGGGGGGCTGTCCCCATATTTCACTCGGGACATACTGGAGGAGGGGGGGCGGTTCATGTATGGGTCTTGCTGGCAGCTGGGGGGGTGTCTGCCATTTTTTCCAGGGGTCACATGCTGGCTACTTGGGGGGGGGGGGGGGGGGGGGCTGGTCATGCTAGCGGCATGGGGGGGGGGGGCTGTCCACCTTTTACTCAGGTCGGGGGGGCTTTGCCCCTAGGGTTTTGCGTCATAGCGTTCTGTCCCCAGGTTTTGCGTCATAGTGTTTCTGCCCCTACATTTTCTGGCACAGCGGTCTGCCTTCACGTTTGCTGTCATAGCGTTTCTGGCCCCAGGTTTCTGTCCTAGCGTTTCTGCCCCTACATTTTCTGTCATAGCGTTCTGCCCCTACATTTTCTGTCATAGCGTTCTGCCCCTACATTTTCTGTCATAGCGTTCTGCCCCCACATTTGCTGTCATAGCGTTTCTGCCACGTTTGCTGTCACATTTGCTGTCATAGCGTTTCTGCCCCCACGTTGCTGCCCTCATAGCGTTTCTTTTCTGTCATAGCGTTCGTTTGCTGTCATAGCGTTTCTGCCCCCACGTTTGCTGTCATAGCGTTTCTGCCCCACGTTTCTGTCATAGCGTTCTGCCCCCTAGCGTTTCTGCCCCCACATTTGCTGTCATAGCGTTTCTGCCCCCACGTTTGCTGTCATAGCGTTTCTGCCCCCACGTTTGCTGTCATAGCGTTTCTGCCCCCACGTTTGCTGTCATAGCGTTTCTGCCCCCACGTTTGCTGTCCTAGCGTTTCTGCCCCCATAGCTGTTTCTAGCGTTTCTGCCCCACGTTTGCTGTCATAGCGTTTCTGCCCCCACGTTTGCTGTCATAGCGTTTCTGCCCCCACGTTTGCTGTCATAGCGTTTCTGCCCCCACGTTTGCTGTCATAGCGTTTCTGCCCCCACGTTTGCTGTCATAGCGTTTCTGCCCCCACGTTTGCTGTCATAGCGTTTCTGCCCCCACGTTTGCTGTCATAGCGTTTCTGCCCCCACGTTTGCTAGCGTTTCTGCCCCCACGTTTGCTGTCCTAGCGTTTGCCCCCACGTTTGCTGTCCTAGCGTTTCTGCCCACGTTTGCTGTCATAGCGTTTCTGCCCCCACGTTTGCTGTCATAGCGTTTCTGCCCCCACGTTTGCTGTCATAGCGTTTCTGCCCCCACGTTTGCTGTCATAGCGTTTCTGCCCCCACGTTTGCTGTCATAGCGTTTCTGCCCCCACGTTTCTAGCGTTTCTGCCCCCACGTTTGCTGTCATAGCGTTTCTGCCCCCACGTTTGCTGTCATAGCGTTTCTGCCCCCACGTTTGCTGTCATAGCGTTTCTGCCCCCACGTTTGCTGTCATAGCGTTTCTGCCCCCACGTTTGCTGTCATAGCGTTTCTGCCCCCACGTTTGCTGTCATAGCGTTTCTGCCCCCACGTTTGCTGTCATAGCGTTTCTGCCCCCACGTTTGCTGTCATAGCGTTTCTGCCCCCACGTTTGCTGTCATAGCGTTTCTGCCCCCACGTTTGCTGTCATAGCGTTTCTGCCCCCACGTTTGCTGTCATAGCGTTTCTGCCCCCACGTTTGCTGTCATAGCGTTTCTGCCCCCACGTTTGCTGTCATAGCGTTTCTGCCCCCACGTTTCTAGCGTTTCCCCCACGTTTGCTGTCATAGCGTTTCTGCCCCCACGTTTGCTGTCATAGCGTTTCTGCCCCCACGTTTCTAGCGTTTCCCCCACGTTTGCTGTCATAGCGTTTCTGCCCCCACGTTTGCTGTCATAGCGTTTCTGCCCCCACGTTTGCTGTCATAGCGTTTCTGCCCCCACGTTTGCTGTCATAGCGTTTCTGCCCCCACGTTTGCTGTCATAGCGTTTCTGCCCCCACGTTTGCTGTCATAGCGTTTCTGCCCCCCGTTTGCTGTCAGCGTTTCTGCCCCCACGTTTGCTGTCATAGCGTTTCTGCCCCCACGTTTCTAGCGTTTCCCCCACGTTTGCTGTCATAGCGTTTCTGCCCCCACGTTTGCTGTCATAGCGTTTCTGCCCCCACGTTTGCTGTCATAGCGTTTCTGCCCCCACGTTTGCTGTCATAGCGTTTCTGCCCCCACGTTTGCTGTCATAGCGTTTCTGCCCCCACGTTTGCTGTCATAGCGTTTCTGCCCCCCGTTTGCTGTCATAGCGTTTCTGCCCCCACGTTTGCTGTCATAGCGTTTCTGCCCCCACGTTTGCTGTCATAGCGTTTCTGCCCCCACGTTTGCTGTCATAGCGTTTCTGCCCCCACGTTTGCTGTCATAGCGTTTCTGCCCCCACGTTTGCTGTCATAGCGTTTCTGCCCCCACGTTTGCTGTCATAGCGTTTCTGCCCCCACGTTTGCTGTCATAGCGTTTCTGCCCCCACGTTTGCTGTCATAGCGTTTCTGCCCCCACGTTTGCTGTCATAGCGTTTCTGCCCCCACGTTTGCTGTCATAGCGTTTCTGCCCCCACGTTTGCTGTCATAGCGTTTCTGCCCCCACGTTTGCTGTCATAGCGTTTCTGCCCCCACGTTTGCTGTCATAGCGTTTCTGCCCCCACGTTTGCTGTCATAGCGTTTCTGCCCCCACGTTTGCTGTCATAGCGTTTCTGCCCCCACGTTTGCTGTCATAGCGTTTCTGCCCCCACGTTTGCTGTCATAGCGTTTCTGCCCCCACGTTTGCTGTCATAGCGTTTCTGCCCCCCGTTTGCTGTCAGCGTTTCTGCCCCCACGTTTGCTGTCATAGCGTTTCTGCCCCCACGTTTCTAGCGTTTCTGCCCCCACGTTTGCTGTCATAGCGTTTCTGCCCCCACGTTTGCTGTCATAGCGTTTCTGCCCCCACGTTTGCTGTCATAGCGTTTCTGCCCCCACGTTTGCTGTCATAGCGTTTCTGCCCCCACGTTTGCTGTCATAGCGTTTCTGCCCCCACGTTTGCTGTCATAGCGTTTCTGCCCCCACGTTTGCTGTCATAGCGTTTCTGCCCCCACGTTTGCTGTCATAGCGTTTCTGCCCCCACGTTTGCTGTCATAGCGTTTCTGCCCCCACGTTTGCTGTCATAGCGTTTCTGCCCCCACGTTTGCTGTCATAGCGTTTCTGCCCCCACGTTTGCTGTCATAGCGTTTCTGCCCCCACGTTTGCTGTCATAGCGTTTCTGCCCCCACGTTTGCTGTCATAGCGTTTCTGCCCCCACGTTTGCTGTCATAGCGTTTCTGCCCCCACGTTTGCTGTCCTAGCGTTTCTGCCCCCACGTTTGCTGTCCTAGCGTTTCTGCCCCCACGTTTGCTGTCCTAGCGTTTCTGCCCCCACGTTTGCTGTCCTAGCGTTTCTGCCCCCACGTTTGCTGTCCTAGCGTTTCTGCCCCCACGTTTGCTGTCCTAGCGTTTCTGCCCCCACGTTTGCTGTCCTAGCGTTTCTGCCCCCACGTTTGCTGTCCTAGCGTTTCTGCCCCCACGTTTGCTGTCCTAGCGTTTCTGCCCCCACGTTTGCTGTCCTAGCGTTTCTGCCCCCACGTTTGCTGTCCTAGCGTTTCTGCCCCCACGTTTGCTGTCCTAGCGTTTCTGCCCCCACGTTTGCTGTCCTAGCGTTTCTGCCCCCACGTTTGCTGTCCTAGCGTTTCTGCCCCCACGTTTGCTGTCCTAGCGTTTCTGCCCCCACGTTTGCTGTCCTAGCGTTTCTGCCCCCACGTTTGCTGTCCTAGCGTTTCTGCCCCCACGTTTGCTGTCCTAGCGTTTCTGCCCCCACGTTTGCTGTCCTAGCGTTTCTGCCCCCACGTTTGCTGTCCTAGCGTTTCTGCCCCCACGTTTGCTGTCCTAGCGTTTCTGCCCCCACGTTTGCTGTCCTAGCGTTTCTGCCCCCACGTTTGCTGTCCTAGCGTTTCTGCCCCCACGTTTGCTGTCCTAGCGTTTCTGCCCCCACGTTTGCTGTCCTAGCGTTTCTGCCCCCACGTTTGCTGTCCTAGCGTTTCTGCCCCCACGTTTGCTGTCCTAGCGTTTCTGCCCCCACGTTTTTCTGTCTTATTTCTGCCTCAGCGTGTCAGGCGCAGTGTTTGTCTCACACAATTCTGTCTCCGGTTCTATTCTTGCATTGGCCATAGCTATAGTATCATGCGTTTCTGCCCCCGGGTTTTCTGTCTTAGCGTTTCGGCCCACACGATTTCTGTCATAACATTTGGCATTGCATATCTGCCTCAGTGTTGCAGGTGCAGCTTTCTCTCATACCGTTTCTGACAGATTTTGCCTCAGCGTTTCAGGCTCAGGGATTATATCATACCATTCTGCCTCAGGTTTCTGTCATTACATTTGCCTCAGCGTTTGCTCTCATACCGGCAGGTTCTGCCCCAGGTTTCTGTCATAGCGTTTCTGCCCCAGGTTTCTGTCATAGCGTTTCTGCCCCAGGTTTCTGTCATAGCGTTTCTGCCCCAGGTTTTTGTCATAGCGTTTCTGCCCCAGGTTTCTGTCATAGCGTTTCTGCCCCAGGTTTCTGTCATAGCGTTTCTGCCCCAGGTTTCTGTCATAGCGTTTCTGCCCCAGGTTTCTGTCATAGCGTTTCTGCCCCAGGTTTTCTGTCATAGCGTTTCTTCCATAGCTTTTCTGCCCACGTTTTTCTGTCTGGGCACTACGGCCCCCACGTTTTTCTGTCTGGGCACTACGGCCCCCACGTTTTTCTGTCTGGGCACTACGGCCCCCACGTTTTTTCTGTCTGGGCACTACGGCCCCACGTTTTTCTGTCGGCACTACCCCCACGTTTTTTCTGTCTGGGCACTACGGCCCCCACGTTTTTTCTGTCTGGGCACTACGGCCCCCACGTTTTTTCTGTCTGGGCACTACGGCCCCCACGTTTTTTCTGTCTGGGCACTACGGCCCCCACGTTTTTTCTGTCTGGGCACTACGGCCCCCACGTTTTTTCTGTCTGGGCACTACGGCCCCCACGTTTTTTCTGTCTGGGCACTACGGCCCCCACGTTTTTTCTGTCTGGGCACTACGGCCCCCACGTTTTTTCTGTCTGGGCACTACGGCCCCCACGTTTTTTCTGTCTGGGCACTACGGCCCCCACGTTTTTTCTGTCTGGGCACTACGGCCCCCACGTTTTTTCTGTCTGGGCACTACGGCCCCCACGTTTTTTCTGTCTGGGCACTACGGCCCCCACGTTTTTTCTGTCTGGGCACTACGGCCCCCACGTTTTTTCTGTCTGTCATTGCATTTCTGCCTCGGCATTTCAGGCTCAGTGTTGCTCTCATACTATTTATGCCCAGGTCTTGTCATTTTAGTTTTGCCTCAGCGTTGCTCTCATACCATTTCTGCCCCAGGTTTCTGTCCTATAATTTTTGCCTCGGCATTCAGGTTCAGCGGGTCTCCCATACCTTTTCTGCCCCAGGTTTTGCCATAAGTTTTCAGGCTCAGCAGTTCTGCCGCCCCCACAATTTCTGTCCCCCTCATTTTCTGTCATATCTTTGCTGCCCCCACGAATCCTGTCTGTGTTGGTTGGTCTTGGCGTTATCTTTGTGGTTACTATGTCTCGTTGTTTTTTGTCCACGTTGCATCTGGGTTGTTTAGCTAGTGCTCACATCTCAGGATCTGTCACGTCTACAGATTCATACGGGCTGAGGTTTTGTTTTTAGTTGATTGTTGACCACAATCTTCTCGCCTGTTTACATACGTCATACGTTGCACGTGCATTCATTACACATACTCGATTACCCACAGCAGTCCGTGGGTACACTAACCCTGAGTGTTCAGTTATATTGTCTGTCTCTGCGTGGCAGGTTACTCAGGCTCACGTGCCAGTCACACTGGGTTGGGGTGTCATCGGGTGCATTCATGCGCAGCGGTCTTAGGTAGGCACAGAGGGCGTTTGTTGTTTCATGTGTGTTTTCTGTCTTGTCTAGGTTGTGTCAGCGCACCCCCAGTTCCTGCTCTTCCATTTCTGCCGGCCATGTCATCATCTTTTTGGGTCCAGTCTATCAGGCCTTCTGGTTCATGACTGAGCAATAGGTGTTCCTTGTCAGAGGGGGTGGAATCACCCATCCCTGTTTCTCTGACATCCCTACTGTGGGTACTTTCAGACCTACTTTTGGGGCTCATTGCTGCATCATCAGGTTTTTCATAGTGTTGTGGCTTCAGCTCACAGTCATGCTTTTGTTTCCAATCAAGTTTCTGGAGGCAGCTTTTCCAGGGGTTGGTCTGGTTTCTCTACCTTCATGCTGTAGGTGAGGGGCTGGGTTTTTAGGTTCCTAGTGGCTAGTTTGGTAGCATTGTTACTATGGGCTGCTCTCCTGCAAAACTGGTCATTAGGTACTTGTCCATGGTCTGGCGTTCAGCACTTGGGGAGGGGGGGGGGGGGTTGGTTTGGGTTAGCTGCCATACCGATGTCATCGATCCTTATGCTCGATTTCGTCAGTCCTGACGGTGGCAAGGTAAGTCTTTTTTGTGCAGCATCATCGGGTCTTGCTTCTGCCTGTAACCTGCTAACCAAGTCTATCAGGTAAGAATGGGTTCTGTGTGTCGGTATGGGCCATGTTGGGTTGTTGTTACCTTAGCGCAAAGGATTCGTCCTTCTGCTCCGTCAACATGTCCATCAGGTATCCAGCACTTTAGGCTCCTGCTAGTTGTCAGATTTTTGCAACTCACCCGCTCACTTTCCTATCAGTATGGGTAGGCCAGGGGTGTGGGGGTTTCCTCACAGGGCTACGGCTCTGGTGTCCGGTTGTAGCTTTCATTGTTAGGCATTATTGCAGGGGCTTCTCGGGCCAGCTCTGGTTCAGTTGCCCACAAGTGTCCACTCATCATAAGCATGTCAGGCTATCATATGGATTGTCGCAGGCTCGAACCAATCGTTCTCGGGGCATTGGTCGAGTTCAGGGTTGCTTCACGCATTCGGCAGGGGCTCCCTTCTATCACAGGTCACGAGTCGGTAGCTTCTCCAGTCATAACGGCTACTTATCAGGTGTACATACGATTGCCATCCGGGCGCGTGCTGCTTTGCTTCTTGGTCGCTCATCTACCCCTCTTCACCTAAATATGTGTCTTTTGCCCTCTTTCAGGCGTACCTACCAGCCGGCCAAAGGCACACTCCAGGCCTGGGTTATTGGGGTCATCGCATTCCTTACTCAAACACTCTGATTACAAGTAGAAGGCTGGCCGGAGGCCGGCCTGAATTTGTGGGAGGAGTCTGAGTACTTAAGACTCCCTCCCTGTCTGGGCTGGGTCGGCGTCGGATTCTGGGTTCCCACCCACCCATTCCCCCAGATTTCATACATTCTTATTGTACTTTTTCTTGTTCAGGGTATGCTCTCTTTCAGGCGTACCTACCAGCCGGCCAAAGGCACACTCCAGGCCTGGGTTATTAGGGTCATCGCATTCCTTACTCGAACACTCTGATTACAAATATTACAATGCCTAGTTTGTACCTTAACCACTTAAGACCCGGACACATAGGCTGCTAAATGACCCAAGGTGTTTTTACAATTGATGTGCACATCAATTGCAGCTACTGTGCCCCATGATCAAATGCTGCCAGTGTGAGTGTGCCCATCAATTGCTGCGACTGACACTGTGCCCCATCAGAAGCTGCTATTTGTTACCTGATCATCACCAGTTCCATTTGCTTTGCTAACCTTTTAATCTGGACTGTCACTCTGGTCTGATGAGGCAGACTTCAACCAGTGCCGGTCTTCTGCTCTTCTTGGTTCCTTCCCTGGTCCGGGCACAGGCAGGCAGTCGGGCTGCTCGGGCGGGAGGAGTAGCCTGGAGGTCGGATGTCATGCATACCCATGCTGCAGCCTGAAAGGCACTGTGGCCTGTGGGCGGGAGGTCGGGACGGACCGGGAACAGCTGAGCTGAGCCGATGGATCTTAGGGGCCACATGACCTTCCTACAGGGCCGGCCTTAGGTGTTCAGGCGCCCTGTGCGAGCTAATCCTGTGGAGCCCCCCCCCAGACCGCTACACACTAAACTACCCACTGACCGCTACACAATACACTACCTGCAGACCGCTACACAATACACACTGACCACTACACAATACACTACCCACAGACTGCTACACAATACACTACCCACAGACTGCTACACAATACACTACCCACAGACTGCTACACAATACACTACCCACAGACCGCTACACAATACACTACCCACAGACCGCTACACAATACACTACCCACAGACCGCTACACAATACACTACCCACAGACCGCTACACAATACACTACCCACAGACCGCTACACAATACACTACCCACAGACCGCTACACAATACACTACCCACAGACCGCTACACAATACACTACCCACAGACCGCTACACAATACACTACCCACAGACCGCTACACAATACACTACCCACAGACCGCTACACAATACACTACCCACAGACCGCTACACAATACACTACCCACAGACCGCTACACAATACACTACCCACAGACCGCTACACAATACACTACCCACAGACCGCTACACAATACACTACCCACAGACCGCTACACAATACACTACCCACAGACCGCTACACAATACACTACCCACAGACCGCTACACAATACACTACCCACAGACCGCTACACAATACACTACCCACAGACCGCTACACAATACACTACCCACAGACCGCTACACAATACACTACCCACAGACCGCTACACAATACACTACCCACAGACCGCTACACAATACACTACCCACAGACCGCTACACAATACACTACCCACAGACCGCTACACAATACACTACCCACAGACCGCTACACAATACACTACCCACAGACCGCTACACAATACACTACCCACAGACCGCTACACAATACACTACCCACAGACCGCTACACAATACACTACCCACAGACCGCTACACAATACACTACCCACAGACCGCTACACAATACACTACCCACAGACCGCTACACAATACACTACCCACTGACCGCTACACAATACACTACCCACTGACCGCTACACAATACACTACCCACTGACCGCTACACAATACACTACCCACTGACCGCTACACAATACACTACCCACTGACCGCTACACAATACACTACCCACTGACCGCTACACAATACACTACCCACTGACCGCTACACAATACACTACCCACTGACTGCTACAGCATTGGTGTATTTTACTATAGGGGGCTCTGGTGGACTACAAGGGCCAGCATTTTACTATAGGGGGCTCTGGTGGACTACAAGGGCCAGCATTTTACTATAGGGGGATCTGGTGGACTACAAGGCCCAGCATTTTACTATAGGGGGATCTGGTGGACTACAAGGGCCAGCATTTTACTATAGGGGGATCTGGTGGACTACAAGGGCCAGCATTTTACTATAGGGGGATCTGGTGGACTACAAGGGCCAGCATTTTACTATAGGGGGATCTGGTGGACTACAAGGCCCAGCATTTTACTATAGGGGGCTCTGGTGGACTACAAGGGCCAGCATTTTACTATAGGGGGATCTGGTGGACTACAAGGGGGGGATCTGGTGGACTACAAGGCCCAGCATTTTACTATAGGGGGATCTGGTGGACTACAAGGGCCAGCATTTTACTATAGGGGGATCTGGTGGACTACAAGGGCCAGCATTTTACTATAGGGGGCTCTGGTGGACTACAAGGGCCAGCATTTTACTATAGGGGGCTCTGGAGGACTACAACGACCAGAATTTTAGTCCCACCAATGCCCCCTATAGTAAAATGCTGGGCCTTGTAGTCCACCAATGTCTCCTATAGTAAAAGGCCCAGCATTTTACTATAGGGGGCATCACACGTCACACACTGACTTTCTGGTGACATAGAGGAGGGGGGGTAAGCTGACCTGGCAGATGAACCCTCAGCAGACACGCATCGGGAGAGAGGACTCCAAGAGCAAGCAGGCACGATCATCGAATCCACAGTGCAGCCCCGCCCCCGCCTCCACACATGACCAGCACCAGCTCAGCATGGCCATTCACAGACCCTGTCTGCTTCCCGGCATGCCCCGCCCCGCACATGGCCCGTTCGGCCAATCACAGAGCACCCACTGGCTCAAAGCACATCGCATATGGTGGAGAAATCTGCTACTGGCCACAGGACTCAACAGGCGGACACACCCCTAAGGCCGGCCCTGCCTTCCTACAACTCCCACAATGCAGCGCGGCAGCAGCCAGACAATCGACGGCCGCTGCTGCCGAGTTTTAGCAAATTTTTTTTTTAAAAACAGCGATGCGGACCGCGGCCTTTTTAAATATAATGTGAGCGGCCTGGGGGGCAATCTCCTTCTTTCCACCTGGCCCAGTCCGCCCCTGCCTATCCCAGAAACCCTTGCAAATAGCCATGTGACTTAATAGCCTAGGCTAATAAGGAGGAGGAAGTAATGAAGGACTACAAAATAAAGGTATTTACAAGCAACAAAATAAATAAAAATTGTCTATTCTGAACACTATGAGATTAGGGCACGCAGCACAGACAAACATAAAAAAATGGGTGGAACTCCACTTTAACCTAGATATGTGCAAACCTATAAGCATAAAGTGCTCTATCAAAGTGCAGTGCTATATAAAAACCTATTTGTATATATGCTAGGATGTCATACTTTCCTAAGCATCAATAAACATATAACTGCTAGGACAATGCAATAAACTAAAAAAAAAACGATTGTACAAGAACGATACAATAAACTATATACAGCTATAGTGCAATCTCAGTTTGTGCAAGAATATCATTAGTGCATAGAAAAAATTGATGTATACAATTATGTAAACATTATGTGAAAAGTTCATGAATATTGAAGCAGTAAACAGCTACGTGGAATAATGCGCTCCAATGGAGAAAATTGCTGGGTAATTCAGTTCCAATGGAGCTCCTTATGCAAGTGTAGGTGCAGCTGATACTTTCACCCAATGAACATGTGCCACCATCACCAACGGCCAAAATGGACACTCGCCAGATCCCGAATTATTAAAGGACCCCAAACTGTTTCTTTATCAATCACTGAGTGAGGGCTCTTCCTCTACTCTCAAGAAGAATTTCCTTAGTGCCTCAAAAACAATGGGCTGATCATAGTGTAGTGTATTTAAAATTATTTATTTAAAACCAGAAAATATCAAATCACTCACAAGGCGAGTGCCTGAGACCGGCACTTGGTATCTCTGGCAGTGTTGAGCGTAACCGGCCGCTCATTAGCGTTAATAGAGGTATGCGTGTTCCCGATCCTACTTTGTAAATGTCTTGGCAGGTCGTGGTGCACCCCCTCCAGGTTAGTATCCAGTCGGCTTCTATGCGTTTCGCAGATATTGCGTCATTAGGAAAAGCCGTATGGTAACTCAGCCTTGTTATATACAGTTTAGAAACAAAGTGAACAATAAATCAACTCCAACCACCACATTACACAAGGAACTTCCATACACATTCTTTTAGATAATGACATTCAGATGAGTTAATTATTAGTCATTACCCAGACATTCTGACTCGGCGACAAGCTATTCACCTGATACACAATACACATTCCCATGTTAAACGTTCTGGCACCGAATCTACAGGAGTTAATTACTACAGCTGACAAGTTACATTCCACATCTATTATCAATAGTATTTTCACACAAAACTGTGTCATTAGCATACACAATGAAATATCTTAGGAGCAGACTTAATTAGCACAATAGACAACATAATGCAATCACAGCAAGCCCCATCACTACAGCCAGGTAGACTTAATTAGCACCTCAACAGTCTGTTACACATTGAATGAGTCACATTCTTGACATTTTGGGGTCAGAATAAACAAAGCACTTGTAATATTTCAAGATATCCTGCAATACATGAATTATCATTAATGTCCCATCTCATGTAATTTATGATATAATTTCTCAGTCATCCTATGCTCCTATCAGACATAGGATGACCCTAGACCCAAGAGTCATTGGTGAAGCTGGCACAGGAGTATCCCGCCTTCCTTTAAACGTCTCTGGTTCCCACGGGCCATACCGTTACAGCTTCCTTCCTGGTTGTCCCCAGAAATGGTGTCCCTATTGGAAGATTTGCTGTCTAATATCGTTTTGGAGACAACCCACAATTTTTTTTTTTACTTTTGGTGATGATGGTAAACAGGACACAGAGAGGGTGAATCTACCTAATGGGGACACAGACGGCAATAAAAACCTGACCGGTATTCTAATCCCTCTAAAACCAAAATAAAATTATTGGGTGTGAAAATTACATAGCAGAAAAACCAGATGAGCTTGTTGTACTGTAGAAGTAACTGGAGTAAATAGTGCAGCAATGACATCCATAAAAGGATGACCCTGCTCCAGGAAATGCTATATCTGTGCTGAGTTTCTTAATTATCAATGGAAATGTGTTCAATTAGACACCCTGCAGTGCTTTAGTTGTAGATGTACATATGGTGACAATTGTATGACTTCTAAGGGGGTGTTTTAAAGGGGTTGTAAAGGTTTGTTTTTTTATTTTCTGAATGGGTTCCTTTTAAGCTAGTGCATTGTTGGTTCACTTACCTTTTTCCTTTGCTTTCCCTTCCCTTTTTTTTTTTGTTTGTCTGAATTTTTCACTTCTGGTTCCTCCTCAGTAAGCTGTTCTGGCTGACTAACCCCCAGCCAGAACGGCTCGGATGATGGGGGCAAGCTTACTGAGGAGAAACAGGAAGAAAAAAACATTTAGAAGGGAAATGGAAGGAAAAAATAAGTGAACCAACAATGCACTAGTTTAAAGTGGTTGATGTCACAATGTAGAGTATAAGATTTCCTATCATCTGTGCCCAGTCTTGACACACAGAGTTAATCCAGATCTGAGAAATCCTCTTTTATGTTCAGTGAAAATGAACAGCCTTCCAGATAAAACCCTGCCTAAAGCAAAAGTCAGTTTTCTCTCTTTTTGCTTTGAGTGAGAGGTTATTTACATATCTAGCTAGGACATGTTTATCACATGTTATGTTTTGTTTATCATAACATGAGGTGATATAACATCAGAACACATCCTAGTAATATACAATGATCTTTGGATCACCTCTTGTTATGATAAACATGTCCACGCTAGATTTGTAAATAACCTGTTACTGAAAGCAATAACAGAGAAACAGACTTAACCTAATTTGGCAGGTTTTTATCTGAAATTCTGTTCATTTGCACTGAACTTTAAAAGAGGATTACTCCGCACTGGATTAACTCTGTGTGGCAAGACTGGGCACAGATGATAGGAAATCTTATACTCTACATTGTGACATTAAATTTTTTTTTTTTGGGGGGGTTTACAACCACTTTAATGGAACCTATTTAGAAAATAAAAAAGAACCTTTACAGTTCCTTTTTAAAGTACTGTCTGCTATCCGCCCCCTAGCGCTAAGCTGGGTGCACTGTATTTAGCTGAATTAGTTCAGGAAAGAGGTCTCCAAACGTTATAAACAAAGGGCCAGATTACTGTTCTTCAGACTTGAGGGGGGCCTGACTGTGGCCAGTGGGGGGGGGGGGAGAAAATGCCCCTGCATTAGTGAGGGTAAACAATACTCCAGGATTGGTTGTCAGTGTGAGCTAAAATATGACATGGTGTTTGTGGTCAGGAGGAGGAATAGCACCATATTATTGTTTTGAGTGGGAGGAATGGTGTCCCATTGTTGATATCAGTGGAAGGAATAATGCCTGCCCTATCGATGGTGTTATTAGGAGGAAAAGTCCCAATCGTGGGTATCAATGGGTGTAATGGTGTCCGTGGAAGAAATGGTGCTTATAATTGGTGTCAGCGGGAGCAATAATGTCAAAAAGGGCAAGTAAAGAGGCCATTCGGCCCCCCAGGGTCAGTTTGGAGACCACTGGTTTGGGACATGTCTAGAGGGTTTTAAGTGCATTAGAGATGCTCCAACTTATGTGCATATTAAAGGCTCAGGTGTTTGTGTGTCGGAAAATATCTTCCAACACAGCCAGAAAACTGACCCTAGTGGGAAGGATGTCCTCTCATGCCTAGCTTGGTCAGTTTGAAATGGAATAGCAGAGAGAGTGGCAGGATCACCAAGAGCTATAGGAAAATCTTTATTTTACATTTTGGAAAGAGAGAGGGAGGGTTATAACACCGTTTTTTTTAAATATATATACTTCACTTCACTATATCACTTCTGTTTCATAGCCGGAAGTGAGAGGAAATCCCTGTGAATCAAGGGAATCTCTTGGGGACCCCCAGGTCACCAGAACTAGTGTCCCCTTTGGAAGATTTTCCCTCTATTTCTTTTCTGGGAACAACCTCAAAATTTGGGATTCTCTTTTACTTTCAATGATGGTGGTAAAAAGGAAAAGAACGGGGGAATCTCTTTAATGGGGCAACAAACTGCAATAAAAACTGACAGGTGTTCTAAACATCTCTACACTCTATCCAAAACAAAATAAAGTTTTGCCTTCAGTTATACTTTAAAGTGGTTGTAAACCCCAAATATATATATATATATATATATATATATATATATATATATATATATATATATATATATATATATATATATATATATATATAAATATTTTTAATGTCACAATGTAGAGTATAAGATTTCCTATCATCTGTGCCCAGTCTTGCCACACAGAGTTAATCCAGCGCTGAGTAATCCTCTTTTAAAGTTCAGTTCAAATTAACAGAATTCCAGATAAAAACCTGCCAAATTAGGTTAAATCCGTTTTCTCTGTTATTGCTTTCAGTAACAGGTTATTTACAAATCTAGCTTGGACATGTTTATCATAACAAGAGGTGATCCAAAGTTCATTGTATATTACTAGGATGTGTTATGATGTTATATCACCTCATGTTATGATAAACAAAACATAACATATGATAAACATGTCCTAGCTAGATATGTAAATAACATCTCACTCAAAGCAAAAAGAGAAAACGGACTTTTGCTTTAGGCAGGGTTTTATCTGGAAGGCTGTTCATTTTCACTGAACATAAAACATTTTTTGGGGGGTTTACAACCACTTTAAGGTCCCTTTCATCCAGGTGTTTGTCAGTCTATTTTTGAGCTGTGATTAGATGGCTCAAGAATGGACTGCAATGTTATCCCTATGGGCAGCCGGATGTATACAGAATTGCATTTATTTACATCCGCATCTGTTCTGATTCACTTCGACCAAGTACAAGAAGTTTCGTACAGGCCTGCTTCTATTGGGGTGATTATAAGTGGACACGCGTCCCTTCACATCCTGCTCCCATGGGGTTTACATGGGTCTGGTTTTCCTCCATCACAAGATGAAGGGAAAAATCTGAACTGAGACAGATGTTACTATGACATTCATTTTGATTATACTCTACAAGGGACCACTCAAGGGGTGTTAGACAAGTGGCATGTAAAAGGGGTCCAAAAAGACAATTTAACATTTCCTCCTAGTGGTATACATGTACATCAGTCTGAGAAATGTAATGTACATATTGCAGCAGCTTGTGGTATGCTGTGTGATTGGTGACAGTGCAGAAGTGCATGTTGGGGTAGTGATCTTTGGTGCAGTGGTGACAAGTGTGTGTGTATTGCATGTCTGTTCCATGGCAGTGGGTAAGTTGGTACATACTGGTAAAGTGCGCGCCAGTGCTGATGTGACAGTGTTCACTTATTTGTCCTGTGCTGATCCTGTACACTGCCAAAATAAAAATCATACAGTCTGATGACTGCTGTGTGATTTTTGATACTTTATTAAAACTTCCTGCAATCTCAGGCTCTCTTGGTGTTTGACCTATTCCTTCTATTACTTTTTTTTAATGCATTGGTTGCTGATCGAGAGTTAAAACTCCTTCTGGCATCCATATTGGTCCAGGAAGTGAGGGGGAGGAGCAAGCTGTCTCAGTCACTTCCTGAATTCTTACTTTGTTATTGGATCTACTGTTTTAGGTACCACTACCTTGTATAGCTTGCCACATTCTATTGTTTCACCTTCTGTTCCTCTTTTTACAGGTTCTAAATTATTCCCATCCTATGTATGTATCTGACCGATCTATACATCTGAAGATGCCAGAAATTAAGGTTACCCCACTGGGTAAGAATCTTGTTTCATTATTTTTGATGTTTTGTTAAAAATCAAATGTGAAAGACCTTTTATTTTTTGTAGGTAGAGTAGCAATCCTCTCGGTTCTTTTTTTTTAAATGCATTACAACCAATAATGAAAGTCATTGTAAAGCCTTACTTGCATCTCTTTTGTAGATGTTGAGATAAGCCTTTCCAATAACTTTCTCAAACTGAGAGGAAACCTGAACCAGAATATGGAAGGGACTAATCTTCTTCCAAGTTACTTGCATGGAATTGGCATGCAGCAAGAAAAGTCAGAGTAAAACCAGAATTTCTGATCTGTGTGCTTGTTGCAAGTCTGTAACTTTTATAAGATATTGAAGTCATTAGATTATTATTTATTAATCCTTTACAAAAATACATTATACATACATTACAAACATATATAAAACACCCATAAAATACATATATACCCCACACTTAAGCGGTCTTGCTATACCTCCTTTATTAAAATTAACCAATAATAGTTATATCAGAGAGTCTACTTATCCTATATAAAACATACCCAGCCATATTTCCCCCGTATTCTAATTCCACTAGTTAGGGGAGTCAGCAATGAGGGAAAAAAAGGGGGGGGAGGGACAAGGGGAAGGAGAAAAAAAAATGGAAAATTCAATTTCCTAGTGCAAAAGGGGGGAATTTCTAGTGCTTCCTAAACAAAAAAAATGTGATATTTTGTGTAATCAAAAACTAAAATCAAAAAAGGGGTGGAAGAACTTGGTCTCCTACATTCTCACCTTTTTAAGTTCTGTGTTTGGGATCCAAAGCTCTAGAGTCAGAAACTAGTATTTTCAACAGGTAAGGTCACAAACGGCAGCTTTTGTGTTTCTCCTATGACAGGTTTGCTTTAATATAAATAAGGCCAGTTATAAAAATTAAAAAGTTTATAGATTGAGATGGAGATGGCAATAAAACCTCAAAGCTAAAGGAAACAAAAGCGCCAGGCCAATTGATGAAAGAATTGAAATTGCTTTATTGGTTGAAGGTACAGTGACATATAAAAAGCAGGGACCAATCTACTGCCGCTTCATTGAAATGAATAGACTTCATATGACATGTATGAGATTAAACAGCTTTGTGAGGCCTCATTAAAGAGTTTAGCTGGTATTTGCAGGAACAGTCCTTGTTGCTACAAACACTGGTTTATCTCTTCACTGAGTTCTGATGAACATCTGTTAAGTCAAGTGGAAGTAAAGGCTCACATACAGCGGGTGAAATAAGTATTGAACCCGTCACCATTTTTCTAGGTAAATCTGTTGGTAAAGGTACTATTGACAACATCGCTCAGGCGAGATAAAGAGAACAATTGTAACATTTTGTTCTTTTAGAATTTAGATCAAAGAATGAATGAAAATCTGTAGATGAGGGCAGTTTAACCACCTACAGACTAAACCTTTTTTTGACATTTGTTGCTTACAAGTTAAAATCCATAATTTTTTACTAGAAATTCACTTGGAACCCCCAAAGATAGAAAGATATAAAAAAAAGTATATTTATTTAGCAGAGACCCTAGAGAATAAAATGGCAGTTGTTGCAATATTTTATATCGCACTGTATTTGCGCAGCAGTCTTTCAAACGCAATATTTCTTTGGAAAAAATACACTTTGATTATTTTTTTTTTTTTTTAAATAAACAGTAAAGTTAGCCTATTTTTTATTTTTTGTCCAATGTGAAAGATGTTATGCCGCAAGAATCATGATCTTTATTCTAAGAAAAAAATTGTGATTCTCACTTTGGCGAGAATCGTGCAGCTCTACCATGATCAGCTGCATTGGGCTTCGGAGACCAAACGCCAAACACACAGACATTACAGTTTGAAATGTACATATCAGCCAAACCTATATCCCCCATGTTCTTCCTTGATATCTGGACTAATCTCCTGTGTTCTGTATTCTGAATATCTCAGGCGCTGGTCAGGATGTTGGACGCAGCTGCATCCTGGTGTCTATAGCAGGGAAGAATGTCATGCTCGATTGTGGAATGCACATGGGATTCAATGATGATGTGAGTCTTCACATGTGATGGATTGTACATATGTGTGAAATTAGCAATCTAGCAATGATTCCTGCAGTAACCGTTTTTTTTATTTTTTTTTCTTATTTTATATATATATTTTTTTCTTCCCTTTTTTTAAAGAGGCGATTTCCAGACTTCTCTTACATCACGCAAAATGGTCGTCTCACAGAGTTCCTGGATTGCGTTATCATAAGGTAACTGATGTGGCTAGAATTTGTATTTTTTTTCTTAAATTAAAGCTATATAATAGCTTTGTATAAAAAAAAAAAAAAAAAATTAAAGAGCAAACATCTCCTTCTTATTAAACCACAAAAACGTTCAAAGTATCCCAATAGGCAAGCCTTCCAGTTTTGAACTTCGCCCATAAGGTGTTGCTACCATATTTCTTGAGCACGTGCTGGGACCGAACACTGCTGTGCAGTAGTTTTTTTCTAGCATGTGTAGTTTAACCACTTAAGGACCGGACCAATATGCTGCTAAATGACCCAAGGGGTTTTTACAATTCGGCACTGCGTCGCTTTAACAGACAATTGTGCGGTCGTGCGACGTGGCTCCCAAACAAAATTTGCGTGAAAGGGTTAACTAGGGTGGTGATCAAGGGGTTAAAACTTTATTAGGGGGGGTACAGGGGCTACCCTGGACCTAATACTAATTGCCTGTCACACTGACACTAACTGCAGTGATCAGTACATATGATCACTGCATTCAGTGACGCTGTGACAGGGGGGTGGGGGCGGGTGATCGCAAGGGGTTCAGTGTGCCTGCCTGTACTGGAGTCAGTGTAGTGTTGTGCAGACTCGCTGTGCGATGTGATCTCTCCTCAGCGGCGGTTGAAAATACCGCTGAGAGGAGAGATCACATCCCTTCCCTCTTCCTGTGTTTACAGAGGAGGAGGAAGTGACACGCAGGGGAGCGCGCAGATTGGCTGGGATCGATCCGGAGGCAGCGGACAAAAACGAACAGCCGCCCCCTCATCCCGGATCGCTCCTGAAGCCATGGGGACCGTCGTATGTATCGGGGGGGGGGGGGGGGGTCCCGATCGGACCCACGTCTAGGCAGGTACGTTGATGTGCCTGTCCGTGCCTTTCTGCTGACGTATATGTACATGCGGCGGTCCTTAAGTGGTTAAGGCAGAATAGAGCCCTAGCAAGGTATCGGCTCCCCCTCCCTGCAATACCTCCAAGTCAATACGGTCCCCGCGGTCAATTGAAAACAAATAGGATCAGGGCGACATTGGCCTGCACAAGAGCGAAGTATCCTCCTTCCTTTTTTTTTTTTTACAGGTATAGTCTTGCTAGAGATTTTGTGATAGTGATAGTGTGATATGTTGTCATGGGAAGCCGGGCAGTATAAGCTGCACTAACTTTCGCCTTTCCTCCACCGCTGCTCTGTTTAGCCATCGGAAGCTAAGGAAGCAGACCTTGTTCAAGAAACTCTAGTCAGTTCAGCGCTGGGTACCTTAACCCTGGTGCATCAGTCCTTGCATGCTAGAAGCCTACTCGGAGCTCTTTTGTTCGTCTTCCCTTCTTTTTTTTTTCTTTACTATGTTTCAGAAACCAGAAGTTACTTTACCACTCGTATGCAGATGATACAAAGTTGTATTTTTGCATTTGCAACAAAAAGGATCATTCTCCTGGACTAGAGAAATGCCTTTCCTTAATAGAAAACTGTATGACAAAGAGTTATCTCAAACTCAACGGCTCTAAAACAGAACTTCTCCTGTTGCATGCCAACCGGAAAAATCAGCCCGCAATAAGATGGACACCCCCGCCCATTCTGGGAAAAACAATCACCCCTAGCACCAAAGTCAAAAGTCTCGGAGTCATTTTTGACACCAACATGACAATGGACGCACAAATCGGGTCAGTAGTCAGCGGATCTCACCATCTGCTGCGCCTACTACGCAGACTCGCTCCCTTTATTCCGAAAGAGGACATAGCAGTCGTGGTCGGAACAATTATTAATTCCAGACTTGACAATGCAAATGCCCTCTATCTTTGACTCCCCAAATACCAAATCACTCGTCTGCAAATCGTTCAAAACACGGCCGCTCGATTAGTGACCGGAAAGAAACCCATGGGAATCAATCTCACCTTTGTTGAGATCCCTTCATTGGCTGCCAGTAAAGGACAGAATCACCTTCAAGGCACTCTGTCTAATGCATAAGTGCATCCACGGAAACGCCCCCCAATATCTATGTGAAAAAATAAAAGCACACGACCCCAATCGTATTTTGCGATCCACCAATCAAAACCTTGTCCAGATACCCAAAGCCAGATACAAATCCAAAGGAGACCGAAGGTTTGCTGTCCAGGGACCTCGGCTATGGAACGCGCTGCCAACTACCACTCGATTGGAGTTGGACCACCTGGCCTTCAGGAGAAAGATTAAAACCCAATCTCTTCTAAGGTCACAGGGTCTCACTCATAGAATGGATACAGCGCCCAGAGGCGATTCAGTTCGTATGTGCTGTGCTATATAAGTTTTTCACTCACTCACTCACTCAGAAATGAAAGAAAAAGTACAAAAAGCAAGGGACTTATTCAATGAACCTGTTGCTGTGCCCTGCATAGGCAAATTACATGTGTTTTCCCCCTTCAAACTACAATATGCTCAATACAGATAAGCTTATCTCCTTCCTTTTTTTTTTCTTCCTCTAGCCACTTCCACCTGGATCATTGTGGAGCCCTGCCTTACATGAGTGAAATGGTTGGTTTTGATGGCCCCATTTACATGACTCACCCCACCAAGGCCATCTGCCCCATCCTGCTGGAAGATTACAGGAAGATCACTGTGGACAAGAAAGGGGAAACAAATTTCTTTACATCTCAAATGATTAAAGATTGCATGAAGAAAGTGGTAGCTGTCAACCTCCATCAGACTGTGCAGGTGAGATGGCATGTCCTGGCAACAAATGGTCCAGCTTATTTAAACTGGAAGTTCCCCCAAGAACATGAAGGCTGCCTGACCTGCTGTGTATGATGTATTTCATACACACCCACCCCACATTTGAGGAGTCTGTGAGCTCTTGATCCATTATTTACAAAGAACTTCAATATAAGTAAATTGTGTGACAGTTTTTGCCGATTAGCATTATCATTTCATTGATTGGTTTCACTTGTGTAGAATTTCTGTTAAAGTTTTGGGTTGACTCCTCTCTGGGAATCAAGGAAGAAAATATACATGGAGCTCCACCAAAGACCTTCTGTTGTTGGTAAAATACTTATATACTGTAGCATTGCAGTCTTTTATTGACAGGTGAATAAAGTACACTCACAAGCGCTCTGTAAGTTTAAGCATGTCTCTGGAGGAGGATATGTGGTATCCAGGGTCTGTGATGTGGGATGGCTGGACTTCTGTCAGAATCGCTGTAGCCAGGAATCGGCCACAAGAACCGGTAGGAAAGACCAGTGGAGTTACCACTGTCTGTCCTGAGAAGCTTGTGGCTATTGGAGATACGTGTTTCAAAGGCAAACATCCGTCTTCTTCAATCTAACTAATTACCCTCACCTCCAGGTTTAATTATGGAGCTACGGCCATAATTAATAGCCGCCACACCCAACAAGATAAAAAGGGGGCGGGGGATTATAAATAGTGCAAAGGGACATCATGGATGACTGGTCTCCTAATCTAAGAATTGATAGCGTAACACCAATATATGTTGTGTAGTTTAATTTTTAATAAATATATAAGATATGAAACTGGTCTCCAAATATATAATTGCATACAAAAACGCTATATTGAAGCTAAACTCATTCATAAATATGATTATATGAATATTGATGCATACTGATGAACTTCATCAACAGCTCCTTTCCATATACTGTAAACCTAATACTTAAAAAAAAAAAAAAAAAAAAAGGAAATATATTAAGAATTCATCCATAAAATATATATATATATATATATATATATATATATATATATATATATATATATATATATATATATATATATATATATATATATATATATATTTATTTTTATTTTTTTAATCCAAGAGAATATGCAATCATGCAATCATAAATATATAATATCAAAATTATAGTAAATTAATTCCTAAATTGTGAGCATTTATTGATTTAAAATGGTATGTACAGTATCCCCCAGAAACACCTGTGAGTGCATTTTATTTACTTGTTTGTCCTTGTATTAATAAAAGATCATGCTACACTATATTGCCTCTAGGTGCCCCTCTGTCTCCTCTTATCCCTGGGAATCCCCTGTGACAAGATCTCCTAGAAGTAGTTTGTCTACACAATACAGTGGAACCTCTGATTATAAATAATGCGGTTAACGAGCGTTTCGCAATACGTTTGTATGCTGTCTCGCAAAATGAGCAGGATTGAAGCCAAAGCGGTGTTTCCGAGGTTTGCCAAGGTCAGCCGAGTTGTCCTCGGGCCTTTTCGTGTGTTCCCGAGGCTCTATGCCCCACCCCCACCTCTGGCCACCTGCGGTATTGCGTGCCATTGAAGTCAATGCGGAACAAATTATTTTTGTTTCCATTGACTTCAATGGGGAAACTCGCTTTGTTATGCAAGTACTTTGGATTATGAGCTTTCTCCTGGAACGGATTATGCTCGTAATCCAAGGTTCCACTTGTACTCTTAAAAACTTGAGAGGTATAGCCAAATCTCTTTTGGTTATACTTCTTTAGGGTAACACGAGTTCCTGTATTATTATACTTCTATGACTGAGTCTCAGTTGATGGCAGGCTATTGCTTCATATCAGCTGACAGGGCAGACCCATTGCCAGGCTTGGGAAGAAACCTGAAAATATTGTCGGTGCCAGGCGCTCAAGCGTGTGGTGGAAAATCAGATTGGAGAGCAGTGACTGACGGTCACTGTTCTCCACTCTAAGCAGACTGAGAGCTGGGTGATCTCCAAACTCTTGGTCTTAGAGCTGGCATGGAATGGTTGTAGCGTCGCACCAATGCTGCAATATGGAGGTGAGTATATATGTTTGTTTTTTCTTTTTAATAATCTCAAACATCTTCTTTAATTGGGGTGTTGCTGTCTTGTAGCTGGATGCCTTCATTATTTGTTTATCCTGTACTGAGTAATGGAATGCTATCATTTTTACTGGAGTGCCTGTCGAACACTCAACATTGAAATATCCATATTTCTTTCTTAGTTTGAATTTTATTTTTTATTTTTTGCAGGTTGACGATGAGTTGGAAATTAAAGCCTACTATGCCGGACATGTACTGGGTGCTGCCATGTTCCAAATTAAAGTTGGCTCTGAGTCTGTTGTCTATACTGTAAGTGCCTTTAAAAGTTGGTTGGTTTATTTGTATAGCAGAAGCAGATACCAACCAGCCAATTGCTGCTGGGAAGGAGGAGAGAGTTTAATCAAATGTTTTAAAACCTCATCACTCCAATGTAAGCTGTGATTGGAAGCCGTTGGCCTGCTCCCTCTTCTCTTTATTCATTTAAATATGAACTCTTGGGAAAGAGTTATTGTAATGTTTTTAGATATACATTTAAAAAAGAGCTCAAAGCTGAATTTCAGGAATATAGCTACTTTGTAAAACTTGCAGGAATACCGTGAGTTATATCTAGCGAGATGCCTGCCCTGGTAGACTTTTCTATATATTTACATTTGACAGTTTTTTTGTGCTCCAGGAAGTTAACTTCCAGCGCTCTGAATTCTGCTCACTGTGGTCCTAGCAGTTCATGCGACCCTGTTCTTGAAGGAACTATGCCTGTCCCTCATGTCATTCTGCCCATTTACAGAAGCTATTGTATTATGTAAACTCATTCACAAAATACAAAGGTTTCTGTGAATGGGCAGCAGAGGGGAGTAGTGGGCTTAGTTGCTGTGTGTGTGTGTGTGTGTGTGTGTGTGTGTGTGTGTGTGTGTGTGTGTGTGTGTTCGTTCTTTTTTTCTTCTCTCGTCCCGGAAGTGATTTCCTGTTTGCAGTGCAACACAGTAGTTGTTCTGTATGGCTCCTACTCAAAATGGAAGTCTGTGTCGGCTAAGTCATTAAAAACGATTCCCCCCTCTGTGTGGCTGATGTCTCAGCAGTTGCTACCTTATTGCTTCACCCCTAGACTTACAAAAGCATTTAACCCTTGTAGTGGGGAAGGATGGGGGGAGGGGTTGGAAAGGGGGCACTGCAAGTGTGGTTTTATAACCATTCCAGAGTTCAGCTTTATTAGAAAACTACAGGAAAACAAGGAGGTAAACCTGTGGTTTATCCAAACCCTGCAGTAATAATTTAATGTACTGTATGTAATATTAACTCAAAGTATGTGCTTGCTAGATGTACATATATACTTCTTCCTTTTTTTTTTTTTTTTTTTTTTTTAATGATCTCTCATGATTTTTTTTTTTTTTTTTTTTTTCCAAGGGAGATTACAACATGACCCCTGATCGGCATTTAGGGTAAGCACCATGTAGTGTATATGTGTGTCTGCAGGGAACAGTTATGTTACTACATCAAAGGATCTGCCACAACTGTTTTAGTTCATTTTATTTTTAATTTACAATACATTGATTGGATAAGTGACTGTTTTTGTATATGTCCTCACCAACATATAACATGGAACTTATGTTTTGTCTTTTTCAGAGCTGCCTGGATTGACAAGTGTCGCCCTGACTTGCTTATTAGTGAATCCACATATGCTACAACTATCAGAGACTCAAAACGTTGTAGAGAAAGAGACTTTTTGAAGAAGGTCCATGAGTCTGTAGAGAAGGGTGGAAAGGTGACGCTAGTCTTTGTCTAATATTTTCTTCCCCCATGACAACTACCTGACACTTTAGTTTACTTCATACACTGTAGCTTTTAAATGTATTCAATTCACAAATACAATGCTGGGGATATAATTGGACATTACATAATGAATAATCGGATTGGACAAAATCTGATTTGCTCCATGATATTCAGTATTGTGTGACAATGTCTCAGCATGACAGTGCAACTTAAAGAACAGTCTCCACATAAGCTTATACTCTCCTTGCTTCCATGCTGTTAAGTTTACCAAGAGATGCAGAGTAACGGACCAAGTATGGGGTAGAATATGGATGTAAAAAGTTATGAAAGGTGAACTTCTCTAAATACACACCTTATCGGTTGCAGGATGGGAATGGTTGCTAGACATTGATACTCTTACCTATGCGGATATGTGAGGGAACAAAATGACCACCTTGAATTCTTTATACCTTTAAAACTTGGAAACTACACGTGTCCCTGTGAACAATGGATCTGTAGGAATAACCCACATTGGATTTGAATTGACTACAGCATTAAGGCTTGTGTGTGCTCCTCTGCATTTCCTTACATCCTGCAGGTGTGATTTTTTTTTTTTCCCCCATGGGTCCCTTTTGGACTGTCTGCACACTTTCCGGATGGATCACCACCCTGTCACTATGTTTTTAGTTGGCTCTGATTACACACAATATTCCAATTTAAATAGGCCTTCATCTCCCTGAGCAGAATACGATCGAAACGCGTTCGCGTTTTCTGAGCAGTAGCATCCAGTGTTGATAAATACTTTGCATTTCTTGCTATCTGTAACATTGACATTTATTTTTTTATATCGTGCATACCAGAGCTCATGTCGTTTTTAAAGTGGATGGCCCATTAAAACAAAATATTAAAAGCCAGCAGCTACAAATACTGCAGCTGCTGACTTTTAATATTAGGACACTTACCTGTCCTGGAGTCCAGCACCGTCTGCAGCAGAGAGACGAGCGTTCGCTTGTCTCTGCTGCTCCCCCCTCCATCCACGGTGAGGGTACCAGGAAGTGAAGCGCTCCGGCTTCACTCTGGCTCCGGCTTCACTGCCCGGTTCCCTACGGCGCATGCGCGAGTCGCGCTGCGCCCTCCGATTGGCTCCCGCTGTGTGCTGGGAGCCGAGAGTTCTCAGCACACAACGGGGGGGGGGGGCTAGAAAAACACGTCTTTTGCCCGACTCTGCTGTGGCCGGAAGTGGGTGCAAATACCTGTCTTTAGACAGGTATCTGAACCCCCCCTCCCCCCGAAAGGTGTCAAATGTGACAACGGAGGGGGGAGGGTTCCGATCGGCGCGACTCCACTTTAGGGTGGAGATCCGCTTTAATTCATGATCCGTATATAATTGTATGCAATAAAGAGAATTTTTTATTTCATTTTTTTTTTTTTAACAAATAAAAATCAGCTGCCTATATGCCTTTTGGGAGCTTTTTTCTTTCCCTAATTCTACTATTTTGGGCCAGCAGCATTTTGTTCTCACCCAGGTGGATGGCTTCTTTTTTGTATGAAAGGTAAACTTATCCCTTTTTTAAAGGTCATTTAGTGCTTTAGTAAGAATATGTAAATATATGAATGCCCACAGTTGCATTTTGAGATACTTGGGCTTTGTGACAGTGGTGGAAATAAGCAATAGGGCTGTCGTTGAACTCACAGATCTATGTTTCTGTTTTTTAGGTTCTCATTCCTGTGTTCGCTCTGGGGAGAGCTCAGGAACTCTGCATCTTGCTGGAGACCTTCTGGTAACATTTCTTTGTGATACTAGTAGAAACAATGTTAACCATTTTTTATGCAACATTAATTATGAGTTCTATGCAGTCTTTAGGTTTGATTTCCTTGGCTTTATATTTTTAAATAAAACACAATAACAATGTTGTAAGCTACACTGTATGCTTGGGGGTTATATCCTCTAAATACTGTGGCCCAAACACCTCTGAGTGTTTTGTCTTGGAGGTTCCATTTCATGTTTCCATGCCAGAAGTTCCCCTCCCTGCCAAACACAAAATCAAACCCCTCCTATTGCATGCTATAACAAAAAAAAAAAGTAAAAGTTCTTAGATCTTGCTTTAAAACAGGAGGTTTGTAATATTCCCAATATAACCTGTCAAACAGACCTGTAAACGAATGCATTGCCAAATATGTACTCTCACCAATGAAACTCCAGGCAAACTACTAAGTATGCAGTTGAAACGTATATACTGTACGTGTACCCCGTTATCTGCAAAGGATTTGTAAATTTGGCCAATCTTGTGATGCGTGCACACACTGCTAGATTATATGCCCTGCCATTGGTCACATGGCCAAGTGGCAGAATCCACCATTTCTTTTAAAGCTGAACTCTAGGCAGATATAGAGGAAACAAAGAAATGCAGCTCTGATCTTTCAGTTATCCTGTTTTCATTTCCAGGAGCCGTAGCCATGGTATGGACGTCACTGCGGGGCTCCCTCATCCTTCCCTGGCCGCCCGGCCAGTAGGAGAGAGGAACAGAGCCTCTCACATGCACAGTAGGGTTCCCGGTGTGAAGCCATAACACTTTACTGCCGGGTTCCCTTACTCGCAATCGAAGCGGCATGCACCCGACAGCTGAGGGAAACATCAGCTGTGGTGCCGACATCGCTGGACTCCAGGACAGGTAAGTGTTCAATTATTAAAAGTCAGCAGCTGTAGTATGTGTAGCTGCTGGCTTTTATATTTTGAAGCGGTGGGCGTGCCTCCGCTTTAAATACAAGCAGCATATAAGTACCTGAATACCTGGTATAAGCTGCTAGCAGTCCTTGTATAGCAGAGTGAAAGAGCAAGAAGCAATACAAGGTTAGGTGTTAGTCCGTTCATGTGCGCACAAGAGGCATGCTGATAGGAGGAGAATGTAGAATGACAGAGGGATGAGCTAATCGCGGTGCTTCTTCTCCTTTTCTGCCCAGAGCGGGGTATATCACTAGATTTAAGCTTAATATTGCAGCATAAGCTGGTTTTGTTAGTCTTTTAATTGGCTATTCATTTTTATCTGCTTGTCTTCTGACTGGAGGTTTACTTATAAGACAACGGTGTAACAGAATGGCCCGTGACACCCAGAGACGTTGGAAGGATGAGAGATACTCTTGTGCCAGCAGCACCAAAAACTCTTGGGTCGAAATCCACCCTGTGCCCTTTTGGGTGTAGGGTGGCTAATAGTGAATCATAATTCATATTACATGAGATGGGACATTAATAATACTTCATATTGCAGGACTGAGATATCACAAGGAGTCATGATGACATGACCAGGTCAGCCAGAGGGTCATACCTTTTGTATAATAGGCCATTGAAATATCCTAAGGTGTTGGCTATTCAATGTAAAGACACCCACTCTCACTGCCATTGTGTGATAAAGCTGCCTAGATAACTTATTCAAGTAGATGTCTGTGTTATTATTAAAGGTTAATTGAACACTATTGAAGATGCGGGGCCGACCGGTCTACATGATTAGCTTACCTGAATGCCTTTTAGAGTGTGATTGAAGCCCCCATGGTGTGAAGGGGGGTGGAGATTACATTGTCCTGTGATGAACTGTATTATGCTGTACTGTATATAAGCAAGCTAAGAACCAATAAAGTGATTCATACATTTTGGAAACTAGAGAACGGAGCGCAGTCTAGTTTATTCTGGGAAATGGATATGGATCGTGTATGCAGTATGGTCGCAGTGTGTCAGATAAGCTTGTCGTGGATGAATGGAAGGTCGTAAGCGGTGGTAACCGTTACAAACGGTATCGCATTTCATTTCAGTTTTACACGGGGGAGGGGGGGGGGGAGAGATCAAGGTTTGTTAAAATATTTTTAATGGTGGGACCACTTTTATAGCACATCTTTCTGATTGTTCTTTAATATAACCTGGTGTAGTAAAATGATTACTCTTCCTCAGGGAACGGATGAACTTGAAAGCCCCAATTTACTTCTCTACGGGTCTGACAGAGAAAGCCAACCATTATTATAAGCTCTTCATTACCTGGACCAATCAGAAGATCCGAAAGACTTTTGTACAGAGGAATATGTTTGAGTTTAAACACATCAAGGCCTTTGACAGATCATATGCAGATAACCCAGGGCCAATGGTGAGGCAACACAATATGACTTCAATACTACTAATTTTTTAAGTTATCCAGTACACACTGCAAACCTAAAATGCACTGGAGTTTTCTTTGCTGTAGGCTGATGGCACCGGTATATTTTTGGGCTTCAACAACTAATGAGTTATTATCCGTAATGTTCTATTACTACTGTAAGCCAAATCGTGGCATATGAAGATGGACCTAAATGTTCTTGTGATTTGATTGTTTCAGGTGGTTTTTGCAACTCCTGGAATGCTGCACGCCGGACAGTCTTTGCATATTTTCAAAAAATGGGCAGGCAATGAAAAGAACATGGTGAGATCTCGTTGTATACCTGGGTGTATTTCTTCTACTGCTGTCTAGCTGGCTTTGTATTCATGTGGTAAACACTCTGGCCCAGATTCACAGAGCGATTACGCCTGCGCAACTGCTGTTGCGCGTGCGTAAGTCTAAATGTGCGCGTGCGTATAGTTGGACGCGATTCACAAAACAATATACGCCAGAAATCTACGTTTTTTGGTCCGGCGTAATTGAATTAGACATTCGCTTCCCTTCGCGCAAAACTGCACTAGACACACCATTGATTTGCTAGTCAAATATGCTAATGAGGGAGTTACGGGGATTCACAAAAAAACGCAGTTGCTGCGCAGGCTACGCGATGTGCGCAACTGCAAAATGTTCTGTCTAAAGTTAGAGGACCTAAAAGCTGGTCTAAATTTTGAAAAAAAGTCTAATTGTCAGATAAAGCAACACTGTTAGTGAGGAGTTCAGCAGTCACACGTGTTGCCCAACAATCTGTATGCCAACATGCCAGGGGCATCGTCGCACATAGCTATACTACTGACTTTAGATGAACAAAGAAGAATGAGGGCACGGAGGATGGCACTAAGGAGGGCACGGGAGATGTTTTTTTTTTTTTTGCTTATATAAAATTTACCATTTAATCTAATCTAATACAATATTCTTATCTGATACAAGCCCCTCACTCTTCACTTGATATATCACACACGCATAGACATCTTTGGCATGAGAGATTCTGAGGTGTCTCGCATCTTCAGATTCACCCCTCATGCCATCATGGAATTACCACAACCTTGCAGGAGGACATCAGCAGCCCAACACATGGCACCACCCATGACACCCATGACAGCTACATATACAATCAGAGCCCCATCCCCACAGATTTCAAACAGAACATGTATGGGGACAGCTGGCTGGTTGGTGAGTGACATGGGAGTCAGGCATGACTATCCCCTCCCGTGATGCACACCTCACAAGTGGCACATGCATGACTAACATCCTCCTGTCTTTTCCCTTCAAGGTGACTCTGCATATGCACTGGTACCCCATCTCATGACCCCATCTCATGCCAGCTCACATTATGCATCTTTGCACGTTAAACACACACATTAATCATGGCACAATGAGAATGCATGCATGCACACCACTGTGGTCCCTAGCACACAAAGAGAAAAAGAACACCCAAAAATCACACTAGCACTCAGCAAGAAACAGACACAAAAAAATCAGATGAAAAAATAAACGCTCAGAAATATATCAATCAAACAAACAGTCTCAAACACTTATCAAAATACACTTTCACAAAACTACCAACAAGCACTAGATCACACAGAACACTAATCTGACAACTACAAAACACACTCTAACGAACAACAGAGCAAAAGCACTTGATTCAATGGGAAGGGACACAAAGGGATGTACTTTTGCAATGGAAGGGCGTTTGTGTGTGTCTATTTATGCTGTCTGCGTAGTTCACAACATTGCCCTAGTCCATTTCCTATTTCACTGATTGCGCCGCTCCCGAGTTGTGAGCATGCGCACAACGGAGCTGACATGGTTTCCTTCACGCGCGCATGCGCGAGTCGGCCGGCCCTTCATTTGCATGGGGTCACGGCTCATTTCAATGTAACACGCCCACGTCCCTCCCAATTTGTATTACTCCTCCTTACGCCTCCGGAAAAAACCTTACGCTTGCGCAATCTCTTGCGTAAAAGCTACGTGAATCGCGGGATTACGCGGCTAGATTGCGCAAGTCTAACGGAAAAGTGGTGCGCTACGCCGGACTGAAAATGCGCCGATCTACGTGAATCTGGGCCTCTGTATATATGTTTGATAAGTTCATATAATATAGCAGGTGTTCTCTTAAAGTGGTTGTAAACCTCAGTTATGGACTCTGAGCAAAGCACCTATATCTGTGATGTTTACTTATCTCTCTCCAAAGCTCTATGGACACTCAAATACGGTGCAAATGGTTGCAGGAAAGATATTCGCTCAATTCCTCCATAAATACACAGTGCTGACAGGGAAATCCCTCCTGCTATTGTCTTTTCCTGGCGGGGGAAGCTGCCACCACTGGGAGAAGATTGTGATCATCGCTAGCAGCTAAAGCAGCCGCTTGCAATATTTGTAAGAGGATCCGGCAGGCTGGTTGTACCCAAGTTGACAGATTTTAATCAACTCTGCACATTCAGCCTGCCCAATAACTGTTTGGATCTCGAGATTCAGCCTAAGTGTCATTTCTCTTTGGTGCTTTGTTCCTCTTATCAGCACGAGTCACTTCTAAGAAGTTTTTCTGAGACATGAGATACGTTTGTGTCAGGGAGAATGATGAGCCCTGAGCTTGTCTATATTTACAACACAGTTCTTCTGCTGTGTGGAGGGAGTTGTGTTTTTTTCCCCCTCCAATATGCTCACACACATGCAGCCTCTTTGCCCCTCCTCTCTGCTCCTGACAGAGGAGAAAGATTTGAACACATTTCAGCCCTTTTGAAGGGAAGAGAAGACGGCAGACAAACAAGTCAAATTTATGTAGGAGGATTTGTTTAATCTCTGTTTATCATCTGAGGTTGTTCACTTCACTGGGTATATGTGAGGGTAGGGTTGTCCCGATACCACTTTTTTTAGGACCGAGTACAAGTACAGATACTTTTTTTTTCAGGTACTCGCCAATACCGAATACCGATACTTTTTTTAAATATGCCCCCCCCTCACATATGCAGCCATGTCCCCCATACCTAGATGCCGCCGCCGCATGGTTAATCAGCGTGCGGGGAACATTACAGCTTTCATTTTAATAGCTGTAGTGTTCCCCGCTGCGCCGCGTATAGACACTCCCCCTTGCTCGGGATTGGACAGATCACCCGTCCAATCCCGAGCAAGGGGGAGTGTCTATACGCGGCGCGGCGGGGAAACACTACAGTTATTCAAATGAAAGCTGTAATGTTCCCCGCACGCTGTTTAACCAGGCAGCGTTGTTGCGGTATGCGGCTTTCATTGTGGCGGTAGGGGGGGGGGGTTAGTATCGGATGAGACATTGGGGGCATTTGCGGGAGTACAAGTACTCCCGCAAATGCTCAGTATCGGTCCCGATACTGGTATCGGTATCGGGACAACCCTATGTGAGGGTTTACATCCACTTTAAAATAAAAAATTGTGGGAAGTTCTAATGGTTTGGTGATTGGAACTAAATCTTCTTTGCTTGCAACTTTTGTGTTTAATTTGCATATTAAAGGGAGTCGGCAACCCTTGGTAAACGTGCCGAGACAGATGTTTGGACAAAATGTCGATTCTGGCAGAAAGTCAAACCCGCATCAGTTCATGTGACGTGGCATCAGCTCTTCTGCAAATCTGTGCATGCACAGTGCATCATCGATTGCTTCAGCGCTGATGTCGGTGCACTCAGGAATTTGTATGTCAAATTCTTCGATGGACGATATAGTGTATGTAATTACGCTAGCTACTGCAAAATTTACATTGATTTTTTAACGTTGACATCTATGGGAAATCTTGGTCAGCTTGACATGGCCCTGCTCCCGAACCATAAGTGACAGGGACACCAAACAATGCTTTGCCAAGCTGCCCAATTTTTCCTATAGACGCCAGTGTTAAACGTCAGTGACTTTGGAGCCCTGGTACGGGCAAACATTGGGTCCCTGGGACCCAGAACTTGGGGCTTAAGTCTATTGGGGGAGATCCCTGCAGCCTCTGTCAGCTTTTTTTTTTTTTTTTTTAACCACCTTTGCCCAACCTGGTATATGCGCAAGTGTTTGGGCGCATCCCATGACCTATATCGAACGAAGAAACAAACTGGGGGTGTTATTTTATTGCTCCCTCCTGGAGCTTTCTCCGGTGTGCCGTCCCGGGAGCTACACCAGTTCACAGTTGACTTTTCTGGTTACTGGAACCTTCTGCTAGGGCCAGAGATCCCAGGCTCAGTGTTGAAGTACGCTCAACGTTCCTCTCTGGCCCACTGAAGCTTGGTATTTTTGTCACCTATAGTTAGGGGAGTACTGTTACGGAGACCACCCCCCACCAGACAGTTTATCGACCCTTAAAAATTGGGAAAGGGTCAGAAATGGCCTCAAATTTTATCATGTGTGGGTCAGCCGGACCCCTAGGATGGGTACAAATTTGAGGTGGCTGGCGTCTTTAGCTCGGGAGCTGTGGTCCAAAACAGGGTACCGACCGGGGTCTCTCATAGACTTTTACAGGGAAAGTTGCCACATTTATCCAGTTTGAAGTAGAATATTGTTACAGGATTTGGGCCTGCTCTGAGGACTAAAGTTGCATGCATTGGGGCTTATCTAAAGGGTGAAGGTACAGGATTTGGGGCTGATCTTTGGTCTGAAGGGGTCAGAATTGGGGATGGTCTTGGATCTGAAATATAAACCCGTTTTGTGTCTACACTAGTTAACATGATAATACTTGATTTTAACTTGCTGTTAGAGTGAGTGCAAAAACTGAAAACAAACTATATAACTTTAGTGTTCACCGGTACACTAGTTGTCTAATGCTTATAAAAATGTCACTCAATGTGGAAAAGGTTGCTGGCCCCTGGCACATGTTGGGATTTTAGTGTTCAAACTGCTTCATTTTGGCAGAACTGGAGTTGTGGCCCTGCCAACAATTTCTTTAGTGGAGCGAATCTAGTCCTCGGGGATCGTGAGGCAGGTGGAGAATTTTCCTGTTATGCCTACTGAGGAATGGTGAGGATTCGGCAGTGAGGGACCAAGCAGGCTTGACCTAAACATGGCTGGACATCAGAAATGCCTTGCTTTTACTCACTAAATAATTTCTAGTTTACGTTGGACTGGGTAATTCTTCAGCATTTGCAGTGTTTTGAATTGGGCAACAGTGGAGGATGACCTGGTCACTTTGAAATTAAGAATAAGATGGCTTGTCAAGTGTTTCAAAAGCACACTTTAATAAATGTGCCCTTAAGGTTGATAATCCGTCAGAGAATTAAATATGCAGCTAAAATGCATTTTTTTTTTTTTGTGAACTGTCAAACCTGCCAAAGGATTTTTTATTCTTTGTTCGCGATCTTGAGATCCAGGCAGTCAGAATATTCAGCTTGAATGTCTCACTACTGGAGACCCCCAGAATATAAGAAATGCTACTGGGTGAATAAATCCATGAATGTTTTCAAAAAGTGTGTGTGTGTGTGTGTGTGTGTAGAGTTTATTAATTTAGATTAGAATATTGTGTGATGTAATGTGTACATTAAAGAGAATGTAAACTTTCTGTAATTGCTCTCAATCTGCACAGCGTAACAGAGTACATGTGACTTCCCAAGAGCTTGGCATGATCCTCATTACTTGTCCTACTTCCCTTTTTGCTCCTGTATAGGTGATTATGCCAGGTTACTGTGTGCAGGGCACAGTGGGTCACAAGATCCTGAGTGGGCAGCGCAAGCTGGAGATGGAAGGGAGACAGACGGTAAGTTTCCTATACAGCATTAAAGGCACTCACATTTGCAAAATGATTGGCTTGGTCTTCTAAATTCTACAATAAAAGGGACCATAGTGTTTGTATTTTAATGGACGTTTCTTTGTATTTAAATAAAATCTAGTTCCTAATCTTGCGTTATTATTCCCTGCCAGCTGGAGGTGAAGATGCAGGTAGAGTATATGTCCTTTAGTGCCCACGCTGATGCTAAAGGAATCATGCAGCTGATCCGCCAGGCAGAGCCACGAAACGTGCTACTGGTGCATGGAGAGGCCAAAAAGATGGAGTTTCTCAAGCAGAAGATTGAGCAAGAGTTTCGTAAGTTGATTATAGACTCACTCACATATTTTACTTTCAATCCAACAGAGTTCTTGTTGACTTCATTTTTTACTTCCTTTTTTTCACTATTCTCTTTATTCCTTTGTGTCTCCAGATATCCAGTGCTATATGCCCTTTAATGGGGAGACCTCCACTATTGCTACCAGCCCCAACATTCCTGTTGACATTTCCCTGGAATTACTGAAGAAAGAGACCGCTCTAAGTAAGTCAGTCTGATGGCTTTTTTTTCCCTTTTTTGTATTTTGAGTTGAGCTCCAGGCATATGACTGACTAAATACACCATTGAAATACATCTGTGTACTAAACTTTACATAACAAAATGTCATTCTGTTCAGCCATTCTTGTGCTCTAGAAACCCATCAGATAGTACTGCATGAGTTGGCGTAAGTAAAGTCAAAACCTTATTTTGACTTTTGAATAAGGTAGGGAAGGGTTTGTCTAGGAGGTCCCTAAACATAGGGCCAGCTCACAGGCCTTCAGACTTTAGAGGAGCCCAATTGTGTCCAATGAGAGTGGAAATATTGCCTGGTGCCTGTGGTCAGTACGATAAATAGTACCCCATTAATTGGTGTCAGTTGGAGGAATAGGATCTTATTTTTATTTTTTTAATCAGTTGGTGGAATGGGGACACCATTGTTTGGTGTCCTTGGGACGAATAGCCATCCATATTCCCGTTGCCACACGTTCCTGGAAAAGGCTCTAGGATACTGGGTGCTGTAGCATCCCCATGCTGGAGTCTAGATCTTAAATAACATGGTGTAAATGTTTGCCAGCACACCACAGATCTTCAAATTAAGTCCAGGTGCCTTTATTGAAGTATGACCACATTACAAACAAGAGTGCAACGTTTCTGAGTCACACAGGAGCCCTTCGTCAGGCATGTGATGTCATGCATGCCTGATGAAGGGGTCATGCATGACTAGTGTGCTGGCATATATCTACACTTGGGATGAATAGTGCACCATCATTGGGATCAAGGGGAGGAGTCGTGCCCCAAAGACTGGCTAGGTGAAATGAAGGGCAAAATCTGGCCACAAGCTGCAGTTTGGGAACCATGTTGGAGCCTTTGTCAAATGTGTATTGTTGTCTGTGTCCTCACTAGGAATATTTAACTCTGTAGTGAATGTGAGGGGAAATCTTCAGTAAAGGATTGCCCAATAGTAAAGCTTGGGAGGCTGCTGACCAGATTTGGCGATCACAGGTCCTGGTCGCTCTTTACATATCGGCATGCTGTAGCTTTTTGAGGTCCCCTACACCCCCGCCCCCCCATTTCTATTCTATCAAAACACTTTAGGGCCCTACTTGTAGCAGAGACATGTGCCAGTTAGGAACGAAAGCTATATACTAAAACTAACTTTCTGATGGATGTCCCACAAGTGCTGCTCTCTGCCTGTTTGGTTAACAAAAATGACAACAGAGGCAGGACAGGCCTGGTACCCATTTTATTTCATGCCTGCTGTAGGAAGGATTTGGCACAGCTTTTAGAACATTTCATTGGAAGAAGGATAAGTTCATGCCTTTGTGCTGTGTGTTTTTATAAATATACATGAACATGTGCCTCTATTTGTAGATCTTGTGCCAGATTGTAAGAAGCCCAGGCTGATGCATGGAACCCTTATCATGAAAGATAATGTAAGTAAAGCTGAAGCAGCAATTTAAATATCTTTCCCACAGTATACTGCTATAAAACGATATAATTAAAGCCATAGTAACCCACAAAAAAAAAAAAAAAATCCATAATGTGCATTGCATACTGGCACATTATGAAAGACCTTAAATGAAGACCTCCAGCACCGCACTTCGATCACTAACAGGGCTTCCATCCTCACCTAGTCTTCCTTCCACGTCCGCAAGCTCGAGCAGTTTGAATGGCCGAGCCGCAATGACGTTGCTCCCTGGCATGCGCGCGGGAGTCACAGCTGCATCACTCTCAATGGATGGCATATCGTTCATTGAGAGTGCAGTGTGCATGTGCCAGTGACATAATCGGACAACTGTGCACATTTAGAAGTACAGGTAAGCCTTATTATAGGCAATTCCTGACATGTGCCGGTTGCCAGGGCCCCCAATAAGGGGACACCACTGTTCCTCCGCGATGGTGTCTGGGCCCCATTAGTTCAGCAGGGGGGTCTGGGCAGAATGAGAAACAGGAGAAAGTGATTGGTGTGGGGGAGTAATTGCAGGAACCGATCCCCTGTATGTCTCACTCAGCAGCTGAAAGCCAGCTTATTCTCCTCTCCCTCCCACCAACTTTCCCTTGTTGGGGAGACGGCCATGCATGGAATCTGTTTCTGTAATTGCTCCCCCGCCACACCAATCATTTCCTCCTGTAAGAAGAAGAAAAAAGGCCAAGTTTACACAGGTTCTCTGGCCCATATAATGTGAATAAGCAGTTTGTTCATGTGGCTGGCCCTGTCAAGTAGGCTGTACAGGTCCCCATGATTTCTAAGAGCAGCCCTGCCAGTTGTACATGTACTTTGTGTTAAGTATCCTTTTTTTTTTTTTGTTTGTATTGCTTCCTTTTATGTGAAGTGCCTAATGTTCCCTCCAGTACCTCTGCTTTCCTATTTCAAACTGACCACACTATACACATGAGTGTGTCCATCCCACGTGCTCCGTTTTCTGGCTGTGCTAGCAATACAGCCTGCCTGGCCTTCAATGAATAGACTTTTGCTGGCATGCCTCCCTAAGAATGGTTTCTGAAGAAAACTTATGTAGAAGTTGCAATACTCTTCCAGTCTGGAGCTGTATCTTGCAGTACTACTTTATTGCCACAAGATGTCCTCGGTGTTTCATGGTAAACATTGCCCAGTACTCAACCCTGCAGACTGGGGACATGATGTGAATGCAGGACGTCATAGGCCCAGCCCAGGGGTGAACCTAACACCGCCCTTCATTAACATTATGAAGCAGAGAACAGCACTGATGACACCCAGGGTGCATTGTTTGATTGGCCTAGGAAATTCAGTTTTTGTATCATAGGATTCTCATTGCTGCTTGTCTATGGAACTGTATTTTGGAAACCAGAGACTCACAATTTGTATTAGATTCATTCTATATCTTTTTATTTTATTAAAATACAAAGGATAATAAATATTACTAAGGATATGTTCTTCTGTAGCAATTAGTACGGATCAGCAATATTTGCAGTGATGTTTTATCCCTTTTTAATATAAGCATAGAGACCATTACTTCATATTCTATATGATTATAAATAAATTGTACATTGCCAATCACTCTTCTCTCTGTGACAGAGCCTTCGCCTGGTGTCCCCAGAACAAGCACTGAAGGAGATTGGCCTTAGTGAACACCAACTCAGGTTTACTTGTAGAATTCATATTCAGGATCCACATAAGGAGCCGGAGACTGTACTGCGGATATACAACCACCTGAAAAGGCAAGTGGAGTGCAGAAAATACAAGGAATAACTAATGGCATGTGATTAGATGAACACTACAGGAGAGACATGGGGATGGGGGGGGGGGGACGCGCTATTTACGAAACAAAAATCTACTTTGCGCTACAAGTACAAATTGCACTTGGAGGTGCAGTCGCTGTAAATCTGTGGGGAAGATCTGAAATGAGGGGAAGCTCTACTGATTTTATCTTCCAATCATCTGCGAGCTAAAATGCTGTTTATTTTCCTAGCATGTCCCCCTCGGATCCACAGCGACTGAACTTTTAAGTGCACTTGTAGTGCAAAAGTGGATTTGCCTTTCATAAATAATCCCCATGGTGCGCTCCTTAATGAAAATCCATTGCAAGGGAATTTGTGTTTGTTTCAAATTTAGAAGTGGTTGTAAAATACAAACTGGATGCAATTCTCTTTGTGTGGCAACGTATGTTTAGTCTGTATTTAGACTACGTATATATTCATGGGGAAAGCCATGTTTGCTTGTTGAATACTCAATTTTCGCTTCCTGCTTTGCAGTATTACATAGGGGTTGTACTTTCCTTTGCAAAATGCAAGTTGGTGAGGTGGATTTATGAGAAGAGTATAAGTTCACCCAGGAAAATGAATGTTGGAAAATGAGGTGAACAGTCTCACCTGGGTGGGCACGGCATCGGTCCCCCACTGCCTTTAAGGCAGAGAAAGAAGCAATCAAAGACTGCTGATCACTCAGTTCTCGGGCTTCAATGAGCAGAGAGACGGTGACTGTCAAACATCACATTATTTGTTTCTTTTTTTTTACGCTGTTGCTTTTGTTAACATCCTTGAGAGCAATAGGCAATGTGACAGGTAGTCTTTATGGAGAGATCTGGGGATCCCTCTGGCTTTCTTGGTGTTTTTAAATGCAATCTTGGCTCTGTGTGGCTATCCGGCCTGCCAACAAACACGCCAGATGATGGTAGCTCGGGTCTCCTGTTGGGACAGGAAAGCCTGAGCAAGCTGCAGAAGGGAGTGCATTAGTCATATTTTATTTCCCCCCTTTGCTCCCTGTCACACTGTAAGAATGGCAAGAGAACTTCCACTGAGCACAGAGGCTGCTAATGTCCCCAATTTGACAAAAGAACAAGAAACTGTCCCATGGGACATAAATGCTGCACCATAAACCGTATGATTAACCACTTCCCGCCCGGCCAATAGCAGATTTATGGCCGGGAAGTGGTTATAAAATCGTGACTAGACGTTCTCAAACGTCCTGCACGTCGATCGATGATGCGGGGTGTCAGTCTGATGTCCAATCACGGCTGATCACGATGTAAACAGGAAGAGCCGCCGACGGCTCTTCCTCACTCGCATCTGACAGACGCGAGTACAGGAGAGCCGATCGGCGGCTCTCCTGACAGGGGGGGTTCGCGCTGATTGTTTATCAGCGCAGCCCCCCCTCGTATGCCCACACTAGACCACCAGGGATGCCCACACTGGCAGGGCAAAACGAATTAAAAAAAAACTAAAAAACTAAATAAAAAAAAACAGGATTCAAAAAAAATATTTACAAAAAAGAAAGATGCCAGTCAACAGGATTCAAAAAAATATTTACAAAAAAGAAAGATGCCAGTCAGTGCCCACACATGGGCACTGACTGGCAACATATACATCAGTGCCACCCCACAGTGTCCTTCAGTGCCACCCCTCCGTGCCAATCCATGCCCAGTGCCCACCTATCAGTACCCATCAGTGCCACCCATAAGTGCCACCCATGAGTGCCCATCAGTGCCGCCTATGAGTGCCCATCAGTGCCGCCTATGAGTGCCCATCAGTGCCGCCTATGAGTGCCCATCAGTGCCGCCTATGAGTGCCCATCAGTGCCACCTATGAGTGCCCATCAGTGTCGCATACCAGCGCCGCCTATCAGTTCCCATCAGTGCCACCTCATCGGTGCCCATCAGTACTACCTCATAAGTGCCCATCAGTGCCGCCATACAAGTGCCCGTAATTGAAAGAGAAAACATACTTATTTACAAAAAAGTTAACAGAAAAAAATAAAAATGTATTTTTTTTTCAAAATTTTCAGTCTTTTATTAGTTGTTGCGCAAAAAATAAAAACCGCAGCGGTGATCAAATACCACCAAAAGAAAGCTCTATTTGTGGAGAAAAAAGGACCCCAATTTTGTTTGGGTGCAGTGTAGCATGACCGCGCAATTGTCATTCAAAGTGTGACAGTGCTGAAAGCTGAAAATTGGCTTGGGCGGGAAGGTGCGTAAGTGCCTGGTATGGAAGTGGTTAAAAAAAAAAAAAAAAAAAAATGTACTTCATTGTACAAAGCTCTCCTAAAAATGATTGTGTATACATCAATGCTCTGGTATAATATTTACAAACCTGAAAATACACCCCTAAAATATTAGGCAGAAAGCTGGTATATTATCTCCAATGTGTTTCAATTGACTTTCAGCCTTCATCAAGGGTATCTAAAATCACCCAGTTATTAAAGGAGACACTGTTCCTACACAAGCCAAGGCACAACTGTCCCAACAAATGGTGACTCATTAATACATTAATAAAGACATGTGGCTGAATACATTTTGGCCTAAATGTTTGACTAAAATTTAGTTTATTCAATATTTTTTACTTTTTGTTATAAGAAAAATCTTTTTTTTTTTCAAAATTTACGGTCTTTTTACATTTATATCGCAAAAAAAAAAAAATCACAGAGGCAATCAAAAGAAAGCTCTATTTGTGGGAAGAAAAGGACGCAAATTTTGTTTCGGTACAACATTGCATGACCGTGCAATTACCAATTAAAGCAGCGCAGTGCCAAATTGTAAAAACACCTTTGGGCATTTAGCAGCATATTGGTCCGGGGCTCAAGTGGTTAACCAGTTAAGGATTGGTAAGCTGCAATGCATTACATTTTATTTACTGCTTTAAGGGTTCTAATTTCATGTGCACTCCCAATTTTGACTTTGAAATTAAAGGAATTATTTAAAGTGGAGTTCCACCCATTTTTTTTTGTTGAACATTTAACTTTTATTGAAGAGAAAAAGAAGACATGAAGCGGGTTACATAGTATGTCACATGCAATTACAGGTACAACATAACACAACTGGATGTTGAAAGGAGATGAGTCCCGGGGACTTCAGAGTGCTCTTTTTAAACCAAGCGAGAGTTCAGTGAGAGAAACCGAAATTTCTAAGCACGCCCCAAAGGGTCTAAATACCATTGATGCAGTTTCACCACGAGCCTATGGCCTAGGTCAACAGCAGGACTTAAAGGGTTAATGGTAGTATTGTGGCCTACAGTCGCAACGATTCATCAACATACATAGCACGTGAAACCATGTATAAGGGGAATGAGAAAGAAGATGAAAAAGCAGTGGGAAGAAGAGGCGAGTTAGGGCGAGGGACCCGGACATCCACCCATTTTTTTTTTTATGTTTGTCTGTGCTGCATGCCCTAATCTCATAGTATTCAGAATGGACAATTTTTATTTATTTTGTTGCTTGTAAATACCTTTATTTTGTAGTCCTTCATTACTTCCTCCTCCTTATTAGCCTAGGCTATATAGTCACGAGGCTATTTGCAAGGGTTTCTGGGATAGGCATCATGTTTCCCAGTAGTCCTTGCAAACCTGACTGAAACCTATTACATTGCTTGTGCAGCACTGAGCATGTGCGAGATATGCAAAGCTGAAATCCAGGAAGTCATACAGTTTGGCTTCATGATGCCCACACTTAAGATGGCCACGGTCTATTTCTAGATTATAAACTAAATGCTGTAACAACCTAACAAAACGGACCTTAGTTTACAGACTAACTTTACTAGAATACATTAAGCTTGTGTATTACAGGGGTAATTATATTTAAAAAGTGAAATTGTGGGTGGAACTCCCCTTTAAAAACAAAAAAAGACACTAAAGCTTTACTTTGTGAATGACAAACCCTTTTCGGTAGCACTAAGCAATTACATGTTCCTCCTGCAGTGTACTGAAGGATCGTCTGGTACAGCACCTCCCCGATGGCTCCATTATGGTGGAATCGATCCTTCTTCAAGTCTCCACCAATACTGATGACCCCGGCACAAAGGTGCTGCTTGTATCCTGGACCTACCAGGTTAGTACTGATGTGTATGAATGGGAAGTATTTTTAGCTGAAAATTCACCAGTGAGTTTTTTTTATAATGTGCAGTGTGACTGCATACAAATGGGAGTGGCTTGTTTTGGTAGACCCTTTATCTTGTATAGTATTTGGTAAATATTTTGCTTCCACCAAATCTACTTTAAAGTCTTGTACAAATAAGCAGGAATCGGCCAAATTTCAGCCCGTGTGCACAGCTTTCTGCCAAATTGGCATGCTAGAAAACCAACATCCAATCAACGTGTTCTAGTAGGATGGGTTATTCCCTGCACTAACATTTCTTTTATTGGTACAGTGATTTATCAGTTTCTTGTTCAGCCAGCTGGAGACTTTTAATGTGCACCAGGCCTATTAAAAACCATTAATTACTATAAAGAGTAGTCTAGAAAAACATGAGTGCCTAAAGCTCTTCTCAATTTATAATCTGTACATTTCCTTAGTTTTACCCCAAAAATAACTACCGTAAGTGTGGCTGCAATTTATGAATAAAGTATAACTAAAGTCAGAACTTTTTTCAGTTTTGAAGAGAGTGAAGTTGGATTGGAATACTGGTCAGGTTCTTATTGCTACCTCTACTAGGGAGATTCCTCTTATCTACTGTATATGTCCTGTGTACCTTTTTATATGTAAAGGTAAGGCTGCTTTCACACTGAGGTGCTATGCAGGTGCTGTTGCACTAAAAAAAGTTCCCTGAAAGAGCCGCTCTTAAGTATCCAGTGTGAAAGACTGAGGGCTTGCACACTGGAGCGTTGCGCTGGCAGGACGGTAAAAAAAAAAGTCCTGCCAGCCGCATCTTTGAGGTGCTGTAGGAACAGTGAATATACCGCTCCTACAGCGCCCCTGCCCATTGAAATCAATGGGGCAGCGCCCGCAAAGCAGCGGTTTTAACCCTTTTTCGGCTGCTAGCGGGTGTTAAATCCGCAACGCTAGCAGCCAAATATTGCGGGGAAAATAAATAGCAGCACTTTCACACTGAAGCGATGGGTGCGTCAGTGTGAAAGTAGCCTAAAACAAAATCTCTCATTTTGGGTTGGTCCCAGCTCAGTAATAAAAGGGAAAATATTCCACTGGTGACCTGCGAGCACCAAAAGATTCCAATATAAATATAAAGGAAATTTGTAAAATGTTTTGCCTTGTAAATCTATAGATTAGTGGCTTATTCATTCAGGAATGGAGCATAGTGTGTGTGTGTATGTATGTGTGTGTGTGTGTGTGTGTGTGTGTGTATATATATATATATATATATATATATATATATATACATACACGCACAGAGATTTTCCTGTCATAACATTGACTGCTAGGGACATGTGGTACTTTTGGATTTTACATATCGTAAGTATTTTATGTTAAACAATGTTGCCAAGGGTGGAGTCTGTCCGTGAGGTACCATGCATGCCAATCCTGTATACTGGTTGATCGACTTCTAGAATGCCTTATATATATATATACATATACACATACTTTTTTATTTTTTACTGGATTTCTGTATGTGTTTAGCATTTCCTTTTAAAAAAATCTTAAGCCCCATGTACACGAGATGCTGCTAAACTGACGTTCAGAGGCAGTTGGACACTTTTTTTCAACTGCCCCTGAACTCATTCAATGTTATCTTATGTGTACATTTTTTTTTTTAAGGCAAAAAAGAGTTTAGATGCTGAAGTTTCAGACGCCAAGCTCTGTAACCAGTGTTTAGTTTATAGGCGTATTTTGTTTTTGGCCATTTAACCACTTAAAGTGGAGTTTACATCCCAATCTTTCTCATTATTGTGCTCATTAGACCAAAAAAACAAAAAAATAAAAAATTTTAACTCATCGCTTACTGCGATTTTTTTTTTTGTATATATATATATATATTTGGGGGATATTTATTATAGCAAAATGTAAAAGACATTGCATTTTTTTCAAAACTGTTGCTCTATTTTTGTTTATAGCGCAAAAAAAAAAACATGCAGAGGTGATCAAATGCCACCAAAAAAAAAGCTCTATTTGTTGGAAAAAAGGACGCCAATTTTGTTTGGGAGCCACGTCGCACGACTGCGCAATTGTCAAGTTAAAGCGACGCAGTGCCAATTTGCAAAAAGGGGCCTGGTCCTTTAGATGCATTTTGGTTCAGGGCTTAAGTGGTTATATATATATATATCGGTACTATGCAGTAAAATTTACCATCGGCCATGACCTTAACCACCACCTGCAATATATCAGAGGAAGCTGATTATTGGATTTTCTATACTTGGATATCATGCCTGTCTAGACTCTCTCTCTAATTCTGGCTAAAAAAAATAAAAATGCTCCAAAAAGTAAACTTTGCAGTCTTTAATGTGAAACAAACTGTCAATGTCTAATAAAAAGACATCACTGCCATTGGAAATACAGTAAAAGGTGTTCGGACTTTTCTAATGTGTATTTTTTCCTGTCTACTCAGGATGAAGAACTGGGAAGCTTTTTGACGTCTCTGTTGAAGAAAGGCTTACCACAAGGCACAAGCTAGGGACCGGATTTACAGAGAAAATATCATGACCCGGAGATGTCGGGACTATATAGCCTCCTTGGTACCCAGCAGAAGATGCCTGTGTATTCAACATCTGAGGAGGAAACATTACTGCGGCTTTCTGTGACCTGTCTTAACACAAACCTGAGTGTAGACTCCATATTGGATATGGAGGACAGTGCAGGATTATGGGCTTAGCACTACTTTTTTTTTAATTAAAAAACTTTTTGTACCCGACTTAAACTGCTTAAGAAATATTTAACTCTATAGAAAATGTCTACCAGCAGTGCAACCATTTTACTTCATTTTTTTTTCTAGAATTAGGGTCCTTTCACACGGAGCGGACCGGCTCCGTCGGCTTAGCGGGGATCATCCGTAATCCCCGCTCAGCTGTCGGCGGACAGGGTGCTCCCCGCACACTGTGCAGGGACCGCCCTGTCTCTTCTCCACTATCCCCTATGGGGAATGGGATGAAAACGGACCGTTTGTCCGTATTCATCCGATCTGTTCCGCCGGACGGAAGAAAAATAGGGTTTTCTTCCGTCTGAAAAACCGGATCCAGGCGGATGCGGATCATTGCGGACGTTAGCGGATGCATCATCCACTAACGGATGCAATCCCATAGGGATGCATTACAAGTCCGTAAACGGACTTGGACGAACGGTCCGCACATGTGAAAGGGGCCTTAGTGTGGTTATTTATAAATGCTATAAAAAGAAAACAAAAATAAGAAGCATCAGTTACAAGATAATATGCTTCCGGCCCTTAAAGTGTATCTATCTTATTTACTTTTGGTGTCCATTGTTACTCTCCATCTTAGTAAGGAAACTTCCAAGCTTTGGAGTTGTCACCAGAACAGGAATAAAAGTGCAGAGTCTATTACTGGGGACACAAGGGAAAATTCATGTTACTTTTAGTTGTGTCTAAAAGACAGGCAGTGAGGGGACAATATGCATAGTAATATTGTGCACATCCTATACTGATCTGCACAGCATATGAATTGGTGTTATCAGTAGTAAGTAATATATAGTACAGGGAACAATGTAGGGAGGTCAGAGTATGTAACGTACAGACTGGTGTCCTCTAATTATCCAACATACAGAGCAGGGTACAAAGTGGTGCAAGCAAGAGTGAGTATTATAAATCGTACAGATTGGTGGAATTAAGAGCCTGTAAGCCATACAGGTACAATATGCAAACCTCTTTACCGTGTCAAAATGGAGCATGTTTATTCTTTATGGCTGCTATTTTACCTGCTGTAATTCTGCAAAATTCTAAAGATTTTTTTTATATATAAATAAAAGGGGTTACATACAGGCAGCAAAGATCTCTTGCATGTTTCAAGTTAAATGGCGCTTACTCAGTGTGCGCTCCTAAGATCTAAATTTCCATAGTAAACACAACACAGCCCATCCCCACCAATCCTCTCTTAAAGGACAAACTGAAACCAGCTATAATCAATCCAGAGATCACAATTTCCACACCATATTTAACTATAATATATATATATATATATATATATATATATATATATATATATATATATATATATATATATATATATATATATATATATATATATATATATATATATATAGAATTACAAAACACTGGGGGTTAATGTACTAAAAACTAGACAGTACAACATCTAGCACAGCTCTGCATGATGGCCAATCAGCTTCTAACTTCAGTTTGTTCAATTAAACTTTGACAAAAATAAATAAACTGGAAGCTGATTGGTTTCTATGCAGAGCTACTCCAGATTTTACACTTTTTAATTTTAGTAAATCTACCCCAATATGTGAAAAACATGATATTAGAACCTGAACTCGTTTTACCACATTCTCTAGATCAGTGGTCTCCAAACTGCGGCCCGAGGGCCAGATGTGACCCTTTGCTTGCCCTTACCCGGCCCTTGGGGAACTATTTCTCCTACTGATACAAGACACTATTCTACCATCCGACACCAAGAATGGAGCACCATTTCTCCCACCGACACAAATAATGAGGGCTCTATTCTTCTCTAGGATACCAACAATGGGGTACTATCCCCCCCCCCCTCTCCAATACCAATTGTGGTGATGTTTATTCACACTGATGCCAGGACAATTTCTACTCCTGTTGGCCACAATTCGGCCCTCCTAAAGTCTGAAGGACAATAAACCGGCCCTTTGTTTAAAATGTTTGGAGACCCCTGCTCTAGATAATAAATACACACACACACACACACACCAGGGGTAGGCAACCTTGGAGAGGTGGAGATCTACCTGAACAACATAGAAGTCGAAGATCACCAGTCAGTGTTGCCTCCTCACACCTGATTTAAACCTTTAATTACAGGACTAGTATGTTGCAAATGCATGCATTGCACAGCAATCATGGGTTTAAATCAGGTGGTGAGAATGCAACATATCTCCTCCTCACCACCTACCAACACACTTGGATCACTTTTTAGAATAGCAGCACTTGTGCTCCTTCACACAAAGTTAGGGGGTGGTTAAACGGCCGGATATGGCTAAGCACTGCACCCATGATGTGGATATAACGCAACACATCAGGGTGAAAGCTGAACTATACTATAATACCCAGTGTATTGCTTCACACTGACCTGAAGGTCTCTTTCCTGCTGCTTGCCCCACTCTGGAGACCTCTAGTCCAGATAAGGGGTGGAGTACAGTTGGTATCATTCTGCATAGAGGAGGCATCGGCTTATGCAGCCTCCTGCTCCCTACTACAGCTCTAACCTTACAAGTAGTCCCTCTGCATTGCACTGTGTTTGATGCTCTGAAATGGCAAGTCAGCAAACCCAGAGATCTACAGGTTGCTGTATACCAGAAATTTCACACAGGGAATAACAGATTAGGAAGGAAAACAAGAGACAAGATTATGCAGACAAGAAAATTGCATATATCTAAACAAAAGTGGAAAACCCCAAAAGCAATCAACACAGAGTAAGGCATCATCCACACAGCCATGTTAGGGGTTTACAACACAACCTTCTGTCTTTTTTCCTATGCCTGGAAATAGGAAGGTATTACAGCCATTTAGGTCTATGGACGACTGTATGCAGAACGTTGGCTTTCCCAGCACAGAAAAGCCAAAATGTTATGTTTGTGTGAATGAGGCCTAGGCACAACACACATTTACTATTTACAAATAAAACTTTTATTCACTCAAAACTAGGGTTGCACGATACCTTTTTTTTTATTATTTACCAGCGAGTACCGATACTTTTCAGTTCAGTTAAGTACTTGTCGATACCGAGTACCAATACCTTTGCAGTGTGATTTGAGCCCATACAAAATTAATGGGCTCAAATCGCACTGCAAAAAAAAATCGCTCAACAGAAATGCAGTACTATTCCTGTCTGAATCACATGCAGTTTCCTACACAGCTCCTGTGTGAACCTAGGTTGAAATCACTATGACCAGCCTGGGTGTGGACAGGAATCGCACCACATCCCTATTCAAATCTTTGCAGTGCGATTTGGGACATTCATTTTGTGTGGGCTCAAATCATACAGCAAAGGTGTCGGTGTCGGATATTGGAGCATTTTCATGAGTACTTGTAAAAATAAATGCTCAAAACAATTTTTACTAAAGTATAGATCTACGTTTTCTGCAGTTGTGTAAATATAAGAATAGCACTTCTAAACTCTTTTTCATTGTAACGAACATGCCATTCTTGATGTAAACCATGAGGGATCAAAGTAATCCCACTAATGTCCCTGCTTTCCTTTTAGAGATTGGCCACACTACACACCCTGTGGTCAGTTCTCTAGCTGTGCTGAGCCTGCTCTCCTCCAATGATCAGACTTATCCTGACACATCCCCACTACACTGGGAAGATCAGTGTACTGCTGTTTCTCCTGCCCCCAGCTCTTATGCAATGAGATCAGAGGAAATGTGATCACTTATAAACAAAAAAAAAGGGGGGGGAGGGTATACCTTTTTTTTTTTAAATAAATATATATATATTTTGCCTTTTGTTTTTATTTTAAACTAAATGTTTTTTTTTTTTCAACATGACTGTTTACAATCACTTTAAGAGATGTACTAATACAAAGAAATAAAAATACACGGCAATGTCCATTTTCACCACTATATATATATATATATATATAATATACGAATCTCTACCAGTACTTTAAAAAGATGTAATTTATTATGAAAATATTGAGGAAAAGGGGGTTAAATGGTTGTGGGAGGAGCACTTACATTGGGCAGATATTTGTCTCCAAGTTATTTTGGAACAGGAAAAATATCTAGAGAGATTTGGATAAGTTTAAAGTAAACCATAAATAAATAAATGTTGGTAAATAAATACGGTTGTCATTATTTACAGCGAGGACAAGTTCTGTCCAGAGTTTAAAGCGTTTTTTACCCCCCAACACTTAATATTCCTGATATCTGGCTGCTGTACCATGTTTTTGTATGAGAAAGTATCCTATTCTCTTTGTATTGCTTCCTTAATGGGGGGGGGGGGGGTGAATTAAACAATTCAGCCAGTGTGGGGTCACCCCAAGACCACATTCACACCTCAGCGTTTTCAACTCATAAAACGCTCATCTCAAAAGTTCCAAAAACACCCATGAATTTTTTTTTTGATGGCTCCTGCTCCATTTCAGCCAATCAGGAGGCAGAGACACAGGGGAGCATTGGCTCTTATGCACATTGCTGGATCCCCTGTAAATATTAAGGGGGGCTGTGGAAGGAGCTGCACACTGAATTTATAATTATATACCTTGGACTATCTACTTTCCAAAAAGAGGTAATTTCAATAAAATAAAAATGTAAGTGAGTACAGTGTTGCATGGTCACGCAACTGTCATTCAAAGTGTGACAACGCTGAAAACTGGCCTGGGCAGGAAGGGGGTGAAAGTGCCCGGTATTGAAGTGGTAAAAGAGAAGTGATGTATTTTTGCAATTGTACAAAAGATGTGTCATACTGGATATCTAACTATGTGTACTAGGATCCCTCATGGTTTGAAACATATTATGATACCTCTGTACAGATGTAATACAATAAAAACAATCGTTTATATGTGATTGGTACATTAGTGTTGTGCCTTTTTACTTTTTTTTTTGCTGACTGTGTTTTTGGGGTCAATCTTCCACTGTCTACTAAAGAGTAACTCCGCTACTGTGAGAAAAAAATGAAAAAAGTTAATATAGCATATACTGTACAAGTGCTACACAATTTTCACAGATTTTCCCAGAAGTCTGCACTAAGGTACACATTACATTTTAGGCATCCTCTGCAACAAAAACTATGTTTGGTGAGGTACTGCAAAAGGGTTAAAAGAGAAGTTTGGGAATCAAAAATAACAAACAGTTATACTCTCCCAGGTGGCTGCAGCACTGATCCCAGCTGCACCTGTCCCCTCGCCGCCTCTACACCAAGAATTGAGGGATCAAACACTGCTGATCGCTCAGTTCTCTGTCTTCAGTGAGCAGATAGCAGTGACTTTCAGTCATCTGCCCTCTCACTCACTGCACTGTCTCACTGGCTGATTCAGTCTCCCAACGATTCGCTGAGAGAGCTCCCAGTCATGCATCTGGGTGGATCCCGACAAAGTCAGGTTCGATCCAGAGTCTGGACCGGCTGAGTGACATCAGCCAATAGTGGACTGAAAACGCATCACAGGAGTGCAGAATGAAGTGCACTCCTGAGATTCACAGGAGAAATAGGGTGAAAGAGCTTTGGCCCTACTTCTCCTTTAATCACTTGTAAAGGGATGCAAACCCTGCATTTTCCTCATTAGAACACTGCAAGTGCATCAGATTGATGATGAAAGAGTCACTCTCATTCAGATTCACTTTGCACATAAAAAAAAGAAAACGTTAATTTAAGAGCAGACATAAGTAGGAAGGAATCTGCAACAAAATATGTTAAAACCCTTGCTTTGTACATTGATATACAGTGAGGATGGATTTTTATTTATTTTTTGCTCCAGAAAAGTGGAGGTCCTCCTTAACAATATATTTGTGCATGTGATCTCTTAATCCAACTATTATTCCCTATATGTGTGATTTTCTTAATTGACAGGATAAAATTAGTTTAAAGCATTTGTTACCCCAACACTTCATATTCCTGCACAGTCATCAACTGGGAAACTCAGTGTGCTGCTGCTGCCTCTCCTCCACTTCTTATGCATCTGAGAACAGAGGGAAGGTGATCACTTATCAGGTTTTAATTAAATGTTTTAACAGCATTGTGTAACTTTTTATATATAGTTAAAGCAGACCTCAAGCCAAAAATACAATAACAATACCCCAATTAAAGATTAAAATATAACCAGCCTTTGTAACAATATTTAGCTTCACCTGCAGTACTGTTTGTCTTTGGCTCAAAGTCCTCAGTCAGATGGCCAGCATCATTCAATGCCACTGCCTGTAAGCCCACCCCAGGAAGTCTATGTAAACAAGGCAGATTGCCGTTCTGTCAGTATGGAAGACATTGATCCTGTGTTACTGCAAAGCAGGTACAGGGATCTATGCCTTCCTTTAGTAAAAGCACCTCCCCCACACACTTGTTAGGCACACATTTAATGCTTGACTGCCCTAGATGTTATCCTTGTCCCAGCCAGTGTCATTAGTACAGTGACAGTGCATATTTGTAGCACTGATCACTGCATTAGTGTCACGGGTTCACACAAAGTGTCGCAAAAAAAATAAAAAAATATGTCCCTGGATTTCATTTAAAAAAATCTGGTCACCTTATCCTAGCAAACAGATCGACTCCTCTGTGCTGCTTCTTTCTCTTACACTCCAGCCCTGCTGTACAGGGACAGCCAAGAGTAGGGTAGGAGGTAATGCAGCCCATCATTATTTATGTAAAACTAAAATCTCAACTCTGTTAACCTGCAAATGATTTATAGTCAACCTGTCATACCAGCAATATGTGGGTCATCGTTTCTGACCTTGATCTGAAAATGCAGGCTGCTTATGAAAGCCAAAGGGTGAAAATTACAGTCAGGTAACTGGCAGTCCTCGGCATGGACAGCCACGTTTTTCGCATGACAGTCTTGGCTTTTACATTTTCTGGACATAAAAATGACCTTGATCGGTCAGACACTTTCACTGCACTCGGGTTTTCCAGTAATGAAATGATCTCGGCTTTATGTCATGAATAGTACACAGATGAGTGCAGATGTAGCTATGCAGAGCTTCCTGTGGGGGTTGGGTAAACTTTCCAGCTGCGGAGGATGTATTCTGTCACTACACCACTTTATCCTTACAGTACAATAGACCAGAAAACATCACATTCACCAGACTGAACAGTGTGAGTATCCTTCAGATTCACCATATAATGTATATTCAAAGGTCCAGTTCATCCAAAATTAACCACTTGATTGCTGGGCACCTAAACCCCCTTCCTGCCCAGGCCAACTTTCATCGCAGACACACTTTGAATGACAATTGAGCAGTCATGCAACACTGTACCCATATGACATTGTTTTCACACAAATAGAGCATTCGTTTGGTGGTAATTAATCACTAGTGAGTGAGGCAGATGGATTAGCAGCAGGAGCTCACAACGGCGCACGTCTCCTAGGAGTAGGAACGTGTATGCTATAGCTCCAGTTAGGTGTAGGCTAGCAGGCAGGCAGGCAGGGTCAATCTAGTCTAGCCCAGCCCAGTTCCAGCCTCAGTGCAGCCCGCATCTGGATCCAGCGCTCTCCTCCAGCCTTTCTCCAGCATCCTTCCTCCCCTCCTTTGCAGCACCATCTGACAAGGTAAATCTGCCTGTCCCCCTAGGATCGAGGGCGGCCGTCCTTTTCAGGATAAGCCGCGGCTTTTCGATCTCGGGAATCAGGCCACCTACATCCCAGACCACAATCGAGGCATCCCTCCCTTGCCGCCCCCCCCACCCCTGCCGCTGGTTCCCGTCTTTTTCGACGGTCCGCGCCAGCCTATGCTAGGTCCACGGCAGCCGCGTCTAAGGAAAGACCGTGGCTTCATCCGCGGCCTAGCGGCGCACCATATCCATGCCCAGTATCACCGTCAGATTCGCCCAGTATACCCCCCTCACCCCTGGAGGGACCCCATCAACCTCCGGATCAATCAACCAGCCGCCTCTCTGCTGCTAATTCCATCCAGTTGATAGCCCCCCGGCCTGGGTCCTGTGTCAGGCCGGCGGCCATCTTGGTACACCCCCCCAGCAACAGAGATATCTCTCACCCCCATTCCCTCACAATCTAACAGTATTTGATCCAGGGTCTCGGCCGATCGCCTTTTAGGGATCAGGAAGGATTTTTTTTTTCCCTGCCCCAGCACATTGACTTAGCTCGGCCAGGTTTTTTTTTTGCCTTCCTCTGGACGAAAAGGCGGGAGAGAGGATTCAGTGAATCTTCTCTCCATCGCCATCTAACCACCACCCCCCCCCTGGTGACAGGCAACTATGGCTAATCTGCGGTACTCTGCAGAAACCATTTGGGGCCTGAGGCAATTTGCCACAATACTACCAGCCGTCACCAAAAAGGCCCTAAAAACTGAGCAACTTTTGAGAATCGATCGACGATCGACTGTCAAAAAATTCAGTCACCCACCCCAGCCTAAGCACATATCATGTGCTTTGATCAATACAAGATCGGCAATAAGACACCGATTAGAAATCCACGATTTCATACTACAATACGATTTAGACTGCCTCTTTATTACAGAAAGCTGGCTCTCAGCCGATTGTCACACCATTCTAGGAGAACTGGTGCCAGAGAATTATCGTATTATAACGGAAAACAGAATAGGGCAAAGAGGAGGAGGTCTGGCGGTGATCCACAAGATTCACCTTGTGATCACTAAACCAGCTTTTCAAAACCCTCTTCCATTCATGGAAACCCTTAGTCTGCAACTGCAAACAAACCCCCAGGAGACCGTCCACATTCTTCTCTGCTATAGGCCACCCGGGCCAAAATCGCAGCTTCTACCATCACTGACGGAGTTTATCTCCACTTAACAGCAAACACCTTTTGCTGCTCGGGGACTTCAATCTCTGAACCAACTCCTCACAGGATCCCATTGCCGACGCCTGTATCAACCACCTGGAAGGATTAGGGCTACAGCAACTAGTATGTGGGCCCACACATGCTTCAGGCCACACGTTCGACCTAATTTTCAGACAAAATCTGAAAATAAGTATTTTGGAAAATGAACCATTGCCATGGACAGATCACCATGCAATTAAATTCATAATTTCCAAAACTCCCTCATTGATAAAAAACACCCAAGTCGGTGACAATACACTGGACTAGATCTCAGAATAAGCTCCATTCGGAAATCAGTTATCTTAAACTCAACAGTTTCAAAACAGAACTTCTTCTGTTTCACGCCAGTCGCAAGAGTCAACTGGCAACAACCTGGACACCTCCGACCATTCTGGGCCAGGTCATCACCCCTAGCTCCAAAGTCAAAAGTCTCGGGGTCATTTTCGACACCTACATGACAATGGATGCACAAATAGGGTCAGAAGTCAGCAGATCACACCATCTGCTGCGCCTACTTCGCAGACTTATTCCATTTATTCCCAAAGAAGACATAGCAGTCGTGGTGGGAACAATTGTGAACTCCAGACTGGACTATGCAAATGCCCTTTACCTCGGACTCCCAAAGTACCAAATCTCTCGTCTGCAAGTCGTTCAGAACACGGCCGCCAGACTTGTGACTGGGAAAAAAACATGGGAATCAATCTCACCTTTGTTGAGAAACCTTCACTGGCTGCCAGTAAAGGACAGAATTGCTTTTAAAGCACTCTGTCCGACGCATAAGTGCATCCATGGGAAGGCTCCGCAATATCAATGCGAAAAGATAGAAGCCCACAATTCCAATCGCGTTCTGCGATCCACCGACTAAAATCTGGTCAAGGTACCCAAAGCCAGATACAAGTCCAAAGGAGAAAGAAGGTTTGCTTTCCAAGGTCCCAGACTATGGAACGCTTTACCAACCAGCATTCGGTTGACAGATAAAAACTCTGCTCTTTTGAGGTCAAGAGAGACAGGAACAACTAGCGCCCAGAGGCGATTTAGTTCGCATGTGCCGCGCTATATAAGTTTTTCATTCATTAATTCATTCATTCATTCATTCACTACTGGGGTTTCTACTTTTTACTAAACAAAAAAAAAAAAAAAAAGACAAATAAGAAAAAAAAACTGTTGTCATAGTCTGTTATAAAATTTTGCAAACAGGTAATTTTTCTCCATTGATGTGTGCTGATGAGGCTGCACTGATGGGTACTGGTAGGTGACACTGATGGTCACCGGTAGGTGGCACTGATGGGCACAGATAGGTGGCACTGATGGGCACAGATAGGTGGCACGACTTAGCAGCACAGTGTCTGGAGTGTGCAGAACCAATGTCTCGTCTACTCCAGATGGTAACCAGTTTTTTGTTTCTCCTCACACTGTCAGCATGAGGAAAAAAAATAAAAACTGATTACCAGCTCTGTTTACATTACATGATCAGCTGTTATTGCCTGACAGCTAATCACGTGGTAGGGGGCCAGAAGTCTCATGGACCCGCTGATCAGAGCGAGCCGTGCTCCCCGCAGAGGCCGTGCAGGCATCACATGCACGAGAGGATGTACACAGACACCCTCCTGGACATTGAGGCCCGCGCTCTAGTCCTCTTTCGGCTATAGCACGGGCGGCAAGTGGTTAAAAGCTTAGCTATAGCCTTACATCCTGTTCACAATGAATGCAGCCTCAAAATAGTTCTACTTCAGCAAGATTTCAAAGCCACCAGTCAGTGCGATTTCATGTGCAGCCTGCTGACATCTGTGTGACTTCATGTACAGATGTCTATGCAAGTCAAAAATAATGCAGGAAACTTTTTAAACTCGGTTCCCACTTCCATTCTCTGGAGAACACACCTTTATTTTTTCTAATTCTATACATTACCTGCCAATATTCCACAAGGGAGCCAATGACGTCTTCAAAACATACAACTTAACATCCTGCAACCAACAAGTGAAAATGAAATCAAAATGACTTTTAGATCAACACTTTTTGGATAGAGTAGGGAAAGGTGCACAACAGGGAATGAGGGGAAATCTTTCCAAATGAGGGGCACTACCCTCCTGGACACTTATCTTAAGGTGTCCCCACTAGAAGAATCCTTCTCATGATATGTTCTGCCAACAGCTCCTAAAAGTGAACCCCAACCTTTCACACTATAATACACATTACACCCATATTTAGGCTTGATTCACACCTATGTATGTTGCTTTTGAGTGTGTTTGTGGCGCTTTTTACCGCGATTTGCGTTTGGATTTTTTTATCAATTTTTTTTTCTTAGCCGCCAATTTTTTTTTTTTACATTTCCTTTAACAACCAGCTATGAACAGCTATGTACAGGTTAAAAAAAATAAAAAAATTGCAGTAAAAACTGGTCCATTGAATTCTATTACATACAAAACGCTGCTTTTTGCGGGAAAAAAAGTCCCCGACCTTTCCAAAAAACACAGAGGCACAAAAAAGCATTTATGTGTACATGTTCCATAGTAAACCATGTTAAAAAATGTCTGCATTTCTGCAAAATGCATCAAAAAACGCATTAGTGGGAATGGAGCCGGAAGCCCTGTACACACGATCGGTTTGTCCGATGAAAACAGACAGATGGACTTTCATTGGACAAACAGATCGTGTGTGGGCCCCATCGATTTGTTTTTCATCGGTGAAAAAAATATTGTTTTAAATTTTTCCTATGGATAAAAAAAACGATCATCTGTGTGGAAGTCCATCGGTCAAAAATCCACTCATGCTCATAATCAAGTCGACGCATGCTCAGAAAAAAACAAAAAACATTTGGAAAATAAAAAGAGTTATACTTTAGGGGTTATTTACAAAAGGCAAATTCATTTTGCACTACAAGTACAAAGTGCACTTGGAAGTGCAGTCAATTTAAATCTGAGGGGTAGATCTGAAATGAGGGGAAGCTCTGCTGATTTTATTATCCAATCATGCGCAAGCTGAAAAGCTGTTTTTTATTTTCTTTGCATGTCCCCCTCGGATCTACAGCGACTGCACTTGTAGTGCAAAGTGGATTTGCCTTTTGTAAATAACCCCCTTTGTGTCTGTTATAAAATGTTTTCAAATATTATTCTTCATAGATGTATGCCATATGTATTCTACTACATTTCTTTGGTGAAAATAACCCAAATCAGTTTGTATTATTTAGTCTGTAAGAAAGTTATATAGAGTCCACAAACTATGGTGTACATACAGTACAGACCAAAAGTTTGGACACACCTTCTCATTCCAAGAGTTTTCTTTATTTTCATGACTATGACAATTGTAGAGTCACACTGAAGGCATCAAAACTATGAATTAACACATGTGGAATTATATACATAACAAAAAAGTGTGAAACAACTGAAAATATGTAATATTTTAGGTTCTTCAAAGTAGCCACCTTTTGCAGCAGACACATCTCTAGAACAACTGTTAAGGAGACTGTGTGAATCCGGCCTTCATGGTAGAATATCTGCTAGGAAGCCACTGCTAAAGAAAGGCAACAAGCAGAAGAGACTTGTTTGGGCTAAAGAACACAAGGAATGGACATTAGACCAGTGGAAATCTGTGCTTTGGTCTGATGAGTCCAAACTTGAGATCTTTGGTTCCAACCACCGTGTCTTTGTGCGACGCAGAAAAGGTGAACGGATGGACTCTACATGCCTGGTTCCCACCGTGAAGCATGGAGGAGGAGGTGTGATGGTGCGGGGGTGCTTTGCTGGTGACACTGTTGGGGATTTATTCAAAATTGAAGGCATCCTGAAGCAGCATGGCTACCACAGCATCTTGCAGCGGCATGCTATTCCATCCGGTTTGCGTTTAGTTGGACCATCATTTATTTTTCAACAGGACAAAGACCCCAAACACACCTCCAGGCTGTGTAAGGGCTATTTGACCAACAAGGAGAGTGATGGGGTGCTGCGCCAGATGACCTGGCCTCCACAGTCACCGGACCTGAACCCAATCGAGATGGTTTGGGGTGAGCTGGACCGCAGAGTGAAGGCAAAAGTGCCAACAAGTGCTAAGCATCTCTGGGAACTCCTTCAAGACTGTTGGAAGACCATTTCAGGTGACTACCTCTTGAAGCTCATCAAGAGAATGCCAAGAGTGTGCAAAGCAGTAATCAAAGCAAAAAGGTGGCTACTTTGAAGAACCTAGAATATGACATATTTTCAGTTGTTTCACACTTTTTTGTTATGTATATAATTCCACATGTGTCAATTCATAGTTTTGATGCCTTCAGTGTGACTCTACAATTTTCATAGTCATGAAAATAAAGAAAACTCTTTGAATGAGAAGGTGTGTCCAAACTTTTGGTCTGTACTGTATATCTGAAAATTGATCATTCCTGGCGTACTGATGCCAGGACAGTACAGATAATCCCTAAATGACCCCTTTTTGGAAAGTAGACAGTCCAAGATATTTAGTAAGAGGCATGGCAAGTTGTGATTTTTGTTGTCAGAATTATTCTGCAAAATGAAAAATGTTTTCACATACAATCACAAGTTAAAGTGGTTGTAAACCCTTACAGACCACTTTGAGCTACAGGAAATGCTGGCCATACACTCCACGAAAATTCGTCCGAAAATCGGTCGTAAAGAAAGATCTCTTGTTTTTCGGCCAGTTAATGGGCACAAAATTGAAAATCTGTTGGACGTTTTTGTGCCAAAAAAACGAAGGACAAGTTTGGAAATTTTCTGCCGAACGAACGATAAATCGGAAGGTTAATGTGTTTCCCGTCCGAACCTTCTGCACTAGGTATATGTAAAAAAATAAAAATATTTTTTTTTATGTCCACTGAACGATTTATCGGCCAGTACATGATGGCACTATCGTTTGCACTCACGAAAGAACTTTCATTTTTCGAAAGTTCGTTTGGACGATTTTTCGTGGAGTGTATGGCCAGCATAAGCTTAGATTAAGGCTTACCTGTAGGTGCAACAATTATCTCCTTAACCACTTGACTACTGGGCACTTAAACCCACTTAATAACCAGACCAATTTTCAGCTTTCGGTGCTCTCACATTTTGAATGACAATACCTCAGTCATACAACACTATAACCAAATGAAATTGTTGTCCTTTTTTCCCACAAATAGAGCTTTCTTTTGGTGGTATTTTATCACCTCTGCGTTTTTTTTTTTTTTTTCGCTATAAATGAAAAAAAAAACTAACATTTTGTAAAAAAAGATGAATTTTTCTTCATTTCTATTAAAACATATTGCAAAAAAGTAATTTTTCTTCATAAATTTGGCCTAAAATGTATACTGCTACATATCCTTGGTAACAAAACATTTAGATATTATTTAGTCTGGGTGAAAGTTATAGGGTCTACAAGCTATGGTACCAATTACTGAAAATTTATCAATTTGATCACATCTGATGTACAGACAGCCTCTCTCATTTCTTGAGACCCTAACATGCCAGAAAAGTACAAATTCCCCCCAAATGACCCCTTTTTGGAAAGAAGACATTCCAAGGTATTTAGAAAGAGGCATTGTGAGTTTTTTGAAGTTGTAATTTTTTCCCACAATTCTTTGCAAAATCAAGATTTTTTTCATTTTTATTTTCTTTCCACAAAATTTTCATATTAGCAGGTTATTTCTCACACACAGCATATGCATACCACAAATTACACCCCAAAACACATTCTGCTATGCCTCCCGAGTATGGCGATACCACATGTGTGAGACTTTTACACAGCGTGGCCACATACAGAGGCCCAACATGCAGGGAGCACCATCAGCCGTTCTGGAACACCGATTCTGACATTTCTCTCCTACATGTAAAAATCATAATTTATTTGCTAGAAAATTACATAGAACCCCAAAACATTATATATGCTTTTTTAGCAAAGACCCTAGAGAATACAATAGCGGTTGTTGCAACTTTTTATCGCGCATGGTATTTGCACAGCAATTTTTCGAACACATTTTTTTTGGAAATAAAACAGTTTTGTGCTTTAAAAAAAAAAAAAAAAAAAAACATTAAATTTAGCCCAATGTTTTTGCATAATATGAAAGATGAAGTTACGCCGAGTAAATCAATACCCAACATGTCACCCTTCAATATTGCACACGCTCGTGGAATGGCGCCAAACTTTGCGACTTAAAAATCCCCATAGGTGACGCTTTAAATATTTTTACTGGTTACATCATCTTAGTTGGAGAGGAGGTCTAGGGCCAAAATGATTGCTCTCGCTCTAACGTTCGCAACGATACCTCACATGTGTGGTTTGAACACCGTTTTCATATGTGGGCGGGACTTACGTGCACGTTCGCTTCTGTATACGAGCACATGGGAACAGGGGCGCTTTAAGTATTTTTTTTTTTTTTTTATTGTTCATTTTACTTTATTTATTTTAGTTTGACGCGTTTTCCCCAGTATTGCGCAGGGGGTACTGCAGAGTTTTGTTCAGAGTATTGCGCAGGGGGTACTGCAGAGTATTGCGCAGGGGGTACTGCAGAGTATTGCGCCGGGGGTATGCCGAGTATTGCGCCGGGGGTATGCCGAGTATTGCGCCGGGGGTATGCCGAGTACTGCGCCGGGGGTATGCCGAGTACTGCGCCGGGGGTATGCCGAGTACTGCGCCGGGGGTATGCCGAGTACTGCGCCGGGGGTATGCCGAGTACTGCGCCGGGGGTATGCCGAGTACTGCGCCGGGGGTATGCCGAGTACTGCGCCGGGGGTATGCCGAGTACTGCGCCGGGGGTATGCCGAGTACTGCGCCGGGGGTATGCCGAGTACTGCGCCGGGGGTATGCCGAGTACTGCGCCGGGGGTATGCCGAGTACTGCGCCGGGGGTATGCCGAGTACTGCGCCGGGGGTATGCTGAGTATTGCGCAGGGGGTTGCAAGGATGGCTGAGCAGGGATGGATGGATCTGTGACTGCAATAGTCACAGATCCATCCACAGCGCTGCAGCCATCCGCGCTCCCCCTCTCACACTGTACCGATCAAATGACGCCGGTCTGTTTACATGTGATCGCGCCGTCATTGGACGGCGCGATCACGTGGTAAACCGCCGCTATCATAATGCTTTTGTCTTGCAGGGTGTATTTTTTTTCTTTTCTTCAGAGGGTTTACTTCCTCTTTAAGTCATCATATAACTGGTGTGGCGGTGATCAGGGACACCGACTGGTGACAGTATAACATTTTTATTTTATTTACATTATTATTATTAGTGGATAAGGATTTTTTTTTTCTTTTACACATTATGACCAATTATAGCAAAGAATTTTATTGCTGTAAGCAAGCATTTTACTGAATTAAATCATTTCATTCAGTTTGTTTTGTTGTGATTAACCACAGCTAATCACATGGTACAGATGGGTTTTGATTGGCCTATCACAGTTAATACAATACACAAGTGAATATGCGCAAGGGGTGAAAAACACACAGGTACCTCAGCAGTATAAATAATAATGAGCTTAAAATTGATATTGAGTATAAGTAGATAAGTAAAAATAAAGTCCAAGGCTCAGGGGCATGTGAATAAGAGAGAGTCCGAGGATGAGTGAAAAATTGTTTGTTATGGAGATCACATATACATGCTCAGGGCTGCCATCATGGAAGAACAGAAACCGGGTTCCAAGTACTGTCAGGAAAAAACAAGTGGAGAGGCGCCTCTAAGGCCTCGTACACACGATCAAATCTGTCTGCTGGAAACGGTCTGCTAGACAGTTTCAGCAGACAGATTTGATCGTGTGTACGGGCGAACAGACGGATTTGGCCACCCGACAGATTTCAAAGCATGCTTTGAAATCTGTCGGCTGGGAACCCGTCCACCCGACATGTCTGCTGGTTAGTACGCTAACCAGCAGACATGTTTCTCGCACCGGCGCCGAATGGTTTCGACGCATGCGCGGAAGTGTTTTACTTCCTGGTGCGTTGACGTGGCGGCGTCAACGTCACCGCCACGTCAGCGCGCTGTCTGCTGGCAGGGATTTTGGTTTGCTCGTGTGTACACGCGAGCAAACCAAAATCCCAGCAGACAGATCTGTTCAAATCGGTCGGTCCGACCGATTTGAACAGACACATTTAATCGTGTGTACGAGGCCTAAGAGTAGATGTTTAGGTAATTTAATAAGTTAATATACACAGGCAACTCACGTTTAGTGAAGTAAAAACAAGCATTGTATACAATTTCTTAGGAGGGAGAAGTCCTCAGGTCAGTCACTGATGTTCTGATGCGCTGCGCTGTCTCCAGTAGTCATGTAAGGTGTTGGGGGCGGCGGCGGTGGTAGAGCTGCAGGGTCAGGCTAGAACTTTGAATTCTGCGGCAATCTGAACGTGGTGATGTCACTGGTATGCGACGCCTTTCAGAGCAGGCGCACTGCGATGATGCGGCAGTCGCGCTCCTTTGTCAAGCTGACTTGAGTAGGGAATGGAGCTAGATTTAAGTAGGGAGAAGGGGCGGTAGTGGGGGATGTCCTAGGGGCGTGAACGGGGGCTGGGCTGGCACAGGATTTGGTATATGTTGAGAACTGGGGACGGAGGGAGGTGGGCGTGGTGCATGAGGGAAGGGGAGGTTTAGGATAAGTGGGAAGGATATAATGATGTATATTATCAAAGGTCAGGGCGGAGGGGGCGGGGGACTGAGAGAAATGTGAACAAGAGGCTGCGGGAGAGCCGCACAATATCAAGGCTCAGAGGGAGGTAAAAAACTGGGCAGTTAAATTAAATGGAATGTCGAGAGGAAGGAAGGGGATTGTAATTGGCATATATGATAATGGGACGCAAGGGACAGATGGTGGGTGTTGATAGATAGATAAGTGCATTAGTGTGTTAATATGTGTCTGACTGTACATAAATGTATATAGTTATATACACATATTTTGGCATGTTTTTTTTTTTGGGGGGGGGGGGGGGGGGGAGAATAGTAATTTACTTTATCTGGAATTTAAATATATATGTATATATCTGAAGGGCTCGCGCACAGGCATATATATACTGGGAATGCACATAATACACACATATGTATATATATATGTGAAATGTGCATAGATGGACGTATGATAAGGGGGGGGGGGGGGGGGGGGGGGGGGAATAGCACTGGTGAATAATAATTTATGGACCTGAAGGGTATAAAAAGAATAAAAATCTAAACACACACATCAGTAGGGGGCGGGAGGGGAGAGGGACAAAAAAGGGGTAGTGGGGCTGTGTGGGAATGTAAGTTTTATTTTAAAGATATAAGGACATTGAAAGGTAATTTTAACAATAGGGCAATACTGATAGCAACAATAGAAACAGGGGATGATTAAAACTAGGCATAATAAGAAATATTAGGGTAAGCATATTAAGGGGAAAAACACAATGACAGAAAAAAGGCCAAACACAAAAAGGCAAAAAAAAGGCAAAAAACAGCAGCAAACAAAAAACAGCAGCACAAAACACAATTCATAAGAGAGTTTTACTCTAAGTAGAAATCATACGTATGGCATATGGCAGTTATTTGAGCGGAGGGGTA